>CM065732.1:55023707-55076207 GCA_033310375.1 Conus canariensis
AGTCCCAACAATCGAAAAAAAATATGTTTCACTGTGAGTGGAACATGACATAGAATGCACCACAGAGCTTCTTTGCAAAAGATAAGAATGGGTATAAAACGAGTGGCCTGTGTGCAAGCGGCACTAGACTGTTTTATCTTTGCAGCCAGCCCAAACTAGCACTACTGGTGTAAGTATATAATATTACCAGTGCAGCTAAACACACAGCCACAACTATCAATACGAGCAAAATACTAACCCGCATCTAGTACCACCAGTTCAGTCAAACATCAGGTCACAACTAGCACTACTGCTATAGTAAAACACTTGACTTTGACTAGCACTGCTGGCACAGTAAAACACGAGGCCACAACTAGTTATATCAACGCAGTAAAACCATAGGCCACAATTAGCACTAGGGCCAGGTCAGAACTGATACTACCAGTGTAGTACAATACAAGGTCACACCTAGCACTACCAATGTACCAAAACACTAGGCCTAAACTAGCACTACCAATGTACTTTTTCTTTTTCTTTCTCTCTTTCTGCATACGCAGGCTGATACTCCTGCGGATACTCCCTGTATAGACAGGCAAGTATTAAACCCATCTACCCAACAAAGGGAGTGGAGTTTTGTGTGCGTGACCGTTTTTTATCCCACCATTAAGGCAGCCATACTCCATTTTCGGGGAAGGTGCATACTATGTGTAACGTGTCATCCATACCAACGGCCAAACTGGCCTTCTCTTCCAAAAGTTGGTGATGGGATTTTACGTGTGTGCAAGATGTTGTGCGTGCGTTCACACACGGAACCTCGGTTTATAGTCTCATTCGAAGGACTGTATGGGGAATGGAGTCAGAACAATGTTAACTCCGAGGGAAAAATCCCCCTGTACCGAAACAGCTCGGTGGGGATGCGAACCCGCAACCCCAGGATCACCAGAGTCCAGTGCTCTACCATCTGAGCTATTCTGGCCCCAGTACCAATGTACCAAAACACTAGGTCACAATAAGCTCTACAAGAGTAATGTAACACTATACCACAACTACCACTACCAGTGAGATAAAACACTAGGCAACAACTTGCATTACCGGTGTAGTAAAATACTAGGCCTCAACTAGCACTACCGGTGTGGTAAAACACCAGGCCAAAGGTAACACTACCAGAACTGTAAAAACATTAGACCACAACTAGCACTAATTGTGCAATCAAATACTGGATCACGATTAGTAAGACCAGCAAAATACTGGCCCACAACTGGTACTAGTGTAGTAAAACGCTAGGCCAGTATTTGTACTATCAATGAAACACTAGGCACAACTAGTGCAACCACAGTAACAAAACACTAGATCACAACTAGTCGTACCAGTGCAGTCAAACAATAGGTCACAACTACTACTACCAGTGAAGCAGAACTCTTGGCGACCACTGGAACTACTGGTGTAGTAGAAAACTAGGCTATTACTACTGTAATAAAACACAAGGCCACAGGTAGCACTACTAGAGTAGTAGAACACTCAACCACAACTATCACCACCATGGTGATAAAACACTAGACCACCACTTCCAGTGCAGTGAAGCACTCGGTCAGGTCTAGTAGTTCCAGTGCAGTGAGGCACTAGGTCAGGTCTAGTAGTTTCAGAGCAGTGATTTTGTTCCAGCTGAGTTACAAAGAACCAGTGCTGGTACTGTCTATAAGCTAACTGTAACACGCACCGTTTCTGACCATAGCTCTGGTTTCACGCACCATTCTGTCCCTCTCCAGAGAGCAGCAACTTTCTGAGCCTGTGCCTGACATTATCACAGACTATTGCCGCATAGCACCCCCCCCCCCCCCCCCCGCCAATTCCAATCTCCCTGTATGAAGAGCTACCAGCCCTAAAAGGGTGCTGTGTGATTGGCTGATAAATCTTACAAGATGGGTTTACCAGAATCTGAGATGTTTTCCTTTTCATTCTGATCAATGAGGATGAGCATGAGAACATTATGCTGTAAAAGTTCCATTTTCATCTGGGACCCTATGACAGGGGTGTTCTCCATGCCTTCTTTCATGACACATCTTGATAATAACCAGCCCCAGGAGATAAGGACACTGCAGTGTTCTTCAAATCCATCGACTAAGTGTGTGGAACTAGACTTTGTGATTCAGCCTTCCCATTCCAGAAAATAGCACACTCATCTCTGGGTAGGTGGCAGTAGGAGTAAAATACCATGAAAACAAATTTGCCCACAATGGGACTTGTATCCATAACGCCCAACCTATGACCTCACAATGTAAATCACCACACCAAACCCAGCAGTACAAGTCACAAGCCCTCTGATGACTGTTTGCTCCATGGTGACCATCTTTCCGGATTCACCTGCATGGTAATTCCACTGTCTGTATCAGACTTCATATTTCCAAAGTCAGTATTAACCCTTTCACCGCCATAGGCGCCTTTTGGCGATGACAGGGCTGAGCGCCGAAGGCGCCATTTGGCGACTAAGCAGGGTGACCTAACTCCCGATACTCTCACGATCCTAGTTCATGAGATAAAAAGCCAGCAATAAACGTCATAGTTGGGGGATGGTCTGGCCGGTGCTCACAGCCATTTGCTTTGTCAGAACACTATTCAGTTCAGTGTTTTATCGACTTTATTCTGATTGTTTTTCCATTCACTATGACGTCACCACCAAGCACTTTATGTACTCGACCTTGCTGTACATTTACCACAGATCAAGTGCTGGGAATATTGAATAGACGGTCAGTTGTTCCTAATACAGATGAAGAAGACCCAGACAGTCACGAGTAAACAACGATAGTGAGGGCTTGACCGAATTATTGCAACGCGAGGCGTTGGACCGTGGCCAAATAGTTGGGAGACTGATGAGACGCCCACTTACTTCCCTACCGCGTGTGCCCCAGTGTTTTTGCGTTGAGCCAGCCAGCAGTGACTGACTATTCACTAACTCTATGTGAGGGAGCGAACTAAGACTTTAGGCAACAAACTTCACACACACGCTGTGGGCCGACTCTTGCTGGTCGAGGCTGAAGGGGGCGTGGCCGACTGGCACGTGAGAGGCGAGCAACAGAGATGTGTTTGAGTGGGTGTACAGCTGATCATATAGATCAGCTGAATGGCAAGGGTTCAGAGACCAACAGGCACATGAATGACTTTGTGTTCATAAAAAATATTACTGTTGAGAGTGAAAGGGACGTGTGTGTGTGTATGTGTGTGTGTGTGTGTGTGTGTGTGTGTGTGTGTGTGTGTGTGTGTGTGTGTGTGTTCCCTTTTTCTTTCTTACATGTGTACCAGTTAGGCATAAGAATGTGTGTGTGTGTGTGTGTGTGTGTGTGTGTGTGTGTGTGTGTGTGTGTGTGTGTGTGTGTGTGTTTGTGTGTGTGTTCCCTTTTTCTTTCTTACATGTGTACCAGTTAGGCATAAGAATGTGTGTGTGTGTGTGTGTGTGTGTGTGTGTGTGTGTGTGTGTGTGTGTGTGTGTGTGTGTGTGTTTGTGTGTGTGTGTCCCCTGCTATTGGAGTAGTTGTATTTGTGGCTGTTTCTTCCACTTTTCTTGCCTTCAATTGTGAGTGGAGTATTTTGCCTCCCTTGTTGAGAGTTTGTTGGCACTCTTTCTTCATTTTTTATGTTTAGAAGAAACATAACATTCTTTTTTTTTATTTTGCATTTTTTTTGCACTTGAAATTACTAAAAATTTGAAACTGTTGTTGACTTACCATTACTAACATGTTATGACATAATAAAAGTACAGTGTATCTTCTCCATTTTACAAAAAATAGCATGAGAATTGGTTGTTTAGTTCCAGAGATATCCGTGTTTCACATATGCTGATATGAAATAAGAGCTTTTTTGGAAAAATGGCTGGCGATGGGGATTTATGCAAAATAGAATGTCTGGCGGTGAAAGGGTTAAGCTACATATGTTTTCCTCTGCCACTTTCAATCTACACATATCCCCTGCCACTATCAAAGTACACATCACTGCCACTGTCAGTATGAAACTACACATTATTTCCAATGTCATCATCAAACTACATATTCATTGCCACTGTCAAAACAAAATTACATATTATTTCCAACGACAATATCTTACCGTTCACAATATTTCCAATGTCAGTATTACACTACACATTGTTTTCAATGTCAGCATCAAATTACACATAATTTCTAATGTCAGTCTCCGATTTCACATTATTTCTAATGTAAGCATCCAACTGCACACAATTTCTAATGCCAGTTTCAAACTTCACATTATTTCCAATGTCAGCATCAAACAACACATATTTTCTCATGTTTCAAACTACACCCTGATTTGCATGTGATGTGAGCCCCTGACTGACTTGTGGAGGATCCTGGTGATGTCACAGACAGACAGACCCTGCGAGGGCTTCAGGGTCAGCTGGGTCAGGTAGGACGGCGCCAGACACAGCATCAGTTCTACACCCATCCTCTCCGCATGTCTGTCCAACAGGTACATCAGCATTTCCTCCGATTCCAAGAGGCTAGCGCTATCTTGGCGGCCATTGTGCTGTTTGAGGTCAGCCAGACTGTCCAGCAGATGGTGAGCATAGACCATTCTGGCCGAGTGCTTCAGGGTCTGAGGTTTCAGACCACCACCGCTGGTGGCCATGTTTCCTCCACGGTCAATCTCCACTGATTAAGTCACACATCACTGAAACAAAATGAAATATATCGGCAGGTGAATCTCATCGAAACCAGTGCCTTCAAAATAATCTTAATGACAGAACTTGTTACAATGGCTGTCTGCAAGACACCACATTTTTATTTCAGTTTCAAAATATACTGACTACAGGCGGAAGTTAAAACATGAAAATAATGTTGAAATACTGAGCTGCTGAATGAAAGTCCTAAAGACTGAAGAACCAAACCTCAATGTATTGGTCTCTTCCTGTCTAGGCATGAACAAACAAACAAACCAACAATGAAAATGAGTAAATAATGTAAAAAAAACAAAAAAAAAACAAATACAAGCAAACAAATCATCAGTCACTGTGAAAATGACTTCAGCTGAATGTCTTTGTCTCCTTTAATGATGATCCCTTGACTTATAAAAACCTGGACTGCACTTGCACACGGTACATTTGGTAGGAGTTTGCACATATCCAGAGCAAACTGAGTTCTTAAAATTATTAAAAGATCTGTTGGAATTCCAGTTATGCCTTATACCTGAAAGGAAGTAAACAAACATAAAGAATAGAAGAAAAGAGAGTAAACTCAAAAACTCAAGACAACATATAAAGAACAGGAAAGAAAAGAATGGCCAAGTAGTATGGAAAAGGAGAAAGATACGCAACTAATGCCATTACTGATCTGACAGGACTACAACTATATTTGTTTGACAACAGATCCATGGGATGAAAAAAGCAAGGGGAAGAATGATGGCTATCCACAAAACGGAGCCAGATCACCATGGTTCCGTAGTGGTTGTCCTGTGTAGAAATGCAGCACCGATCTGCAGACGCTACACAGAAATTAAATGTTGAAAACAAACTAACACAGTCTTAACACTTGTTCCAACACAAATCCTTTAGTGCCCATGGATGAGACTGAAAAGTGGCTAAACACTGAAAATCAGTGTTAAAAAAAAACAAAAAAACATGGACACTCCTTTCCTCCCTCATAGCTTAGCCAGGATTCCATCTTTGTGCACTACATGTAAATATGGAGCAGGGTGGAAGAGAAAGGAGGTAGGAGACGGGTGGGTGAGAGGGGAAGCAATGGGGAAAGTAGGAAGGAAGGACCATGTGAGGGAAGGGGTTCCATCAAAATTATTCATTATTTGAAACTTTGTCATTTATATGAACACATTTCACATGCTTTCAAACAGGATCACGTTCAGGTTCAGTAAACAAGTTCAGGTTCAGTAAACAGGGATGACTGTTTCACAATCATAGCCTAAAAGGCATGGATCATAATGGTTTGATGCAAGATCTGGCCTACCACCTGCCCTGACATGCCTCTTTATAACTGGCTGGGCCATTGTTTCAGTTTCAGTTTCATCAAGGTGTCACTGCATGTGGACTAGTCCATTGGCACTGCACCACATCTGCAAAGTTTAAAGATCACACTGCGCACAATTTAAAGCTGATGAACAAACAAAGTAATGACTGTGATGAGAAAAGTTAAGGAAAGGGTCCCATGGCTGTGACTAAGCAGATGTTTGACCTGCACACTAGCCCAACGCTGGGCCACAAGCAACATGAATTAGATTGAGCTTGTCTTCTTCAGCATATTTGACATCAGTTAATAAATATCATATTTAAACTAGAATATCCTTTAAAATTTCACAATTGTCAACTGAATTTTATGAAAACATTAGAACTGGGTGCACTCTATGTAGTTTCCATTAGATGGTGCTGTAAGTTAGTAAACCTGTTTCTAAATGTGAATTTTCATAAGTTAGTATGACAGCATTTTTACTTCTTGAAGATTTTGTTTATTCTGCTTCTTGCTGTATTACCGTTCGTAGTAGTTAAAAAAAAAAAAAAAAAGTTAAAGCTAGAATGTCATCTATCTGGGTCAAATTTTTGTTGACATTGGTTAATTCCATCCCCTTCTCCCTAAATGTCCCTGCTTTTAATGAAAGTTATCCAACAAATTCTATTCTCTCTTATAATAGCCCTAATTATACATGTATAATTTCTTAAGTCAGTAAACAATACAGTTAATCCTCATTGATTTTTTCTAAATGGGACATGTTGTCTTATGTACTTAGCATACCATGGTATTTCCATACTCCAAATTGTACCTAATTACTATCATGTTTTACGTAAAAAGTTGAATGTTTCTTTGTCTGTGTAAGAAAAGAAAGTTTAATCATTCCATTGTTCTGATTGCTTCCCCATGCACTACCATTCAAATATCACCCCCACATATCCCATCCCTCCATTGGGGCATTTAATATCTTTTTGTATAAATACAAAAATGAAATTTCATCATGCTTGATTGATGTTGTACACACGTGTGTCATTGACAACAATTAAAACCTTAAGTTCCAAAATGGAGTGACTGAGGGCGGAAAACGAAGCAAAATTTAGAAAGAGAAGGGGTTAGTTACCGCCAAGGACATAGACAAACAAGGTACAGGACAAGACACAATGCATTTCGACCTCTTGGGTCTTCTTCAGGCAAGAACAAATAACAAAAACAGAGAACGAGAAACCACATAACTGGTCATGTTGGAACAAACATGACCTGATAAGTGGTTTCTTGTTCTCTGTTTTTGTTACTTGTTTACTTGTTTTTGCCTGAAGAAGACCCAAGAGGTCGAAATGCATTGTGTCTTGTCCTTTAAAAAAATTAAATGGAATAAAAGATTGTAGAAAGTATCATTTCTCTTGAAGAGTCTTTCAAGACTGGAATAGGCTTAGTGATGATATAGTCTGAGTACCTGCTTGGATGATTTCAAAGGCAAAATAGACAAATTTTTTTCAAGCACACATTGGTGCGCAAAATAGACCACATTTGCCAATGACTGGAAGCAAGTGAGGGAGCCCATAATAAGCCGCGAGGCTTAGGGCCCATACCTGATACCTGTACCTTATTTGTCTATGTCCTTGGCGGTAACTAACCCCTTCTCTTTCTAAATTTAACAATTAAAACATTTTTTTTCTCAATACACAGTCTGGCAGACAAATTTTGATGGTCACATTTGTGTAGGTCTCATTGGTGATCTACTGAGAGAATAGCCACTATGTCCACTGAGCTTCAATGAATGAGGCGCAAACTTTGACATAGGATGTTGAGGGTGTGGAACGTGACGTGAAAAGGTTTTGGTCTCACAGTGCTGCCTTGAGAAATATTTCATAACATTTTGAACAGCTGGATCATTATTATTAAGAAAAAAATGCTTTCGTACTTCGCCTTGTTTACCTTATTCTAAAACTAACGTAATAAAACCTTGCAAATATTCGTGGGTATCGTGTGACTCTTTGTTTGGGTGTTGCTCACTATCAGAGTGACCTACCCTGCATCTACAGGGGGATAACTACCTATGGTGTTTTGTTATCCATCGGAACTCTTTACGAAAATCGATGTAAAGATTTTTTTATGTGAGATTGAAACATTCATTGGGTAACAGAAGTAATGCTAGAACTGCTTTGTGTTTCATGAACCAGAGCACACATATTCATGTTTATTTGTTCAATTTCCGGTCGATCGTGTTTGGGCTGTGCTTACTTCCGTTTTCCGGTCAGCTGCGGGAAAGTACTTCTACGAGCATTTTTGATGTAAACAGCAGGCTTATGTACTTCAGATCCTGACAAACAGAGAAATTACTGAGTTTCTTGAAGCAGGAACAGTTCATACTATTTTTGCACCATTCGGTTTGGAAGTGTTATAGCGCAAGATGAAGTCCCAGCAGATCAACAAAGTGGATCTTTCTCTGGGTAAGTAGTCGGTTGTTTTTCCAGTTTTCCTACCAGTTTTTGGATATTATCTTGTCCAGTGCTCAGCGGTTTTCATTCAGACAATTATCAGCGCAATAAGTGCTTGCTTTGTCTATACGTGTCATCCATCACCATCGGCCTATAGTGCATACTCTTCCGAAGGATGGTTATGGGTTATATGCGCAAAGTATAAATGCATGCGTTCACACACCCTTAACCCTTTGACTCCCAGAACTATTAATTTTTTGGGAAAAAACAAAACAAAACAAAAAACAACACCACCTTTACAAAAAAAAAAAAAAAAAAAGAATCGCAAGAATTCAAGTATTGATCTAAAAGCATATAGAAGTATACATTTTCTTGAAGGAAAATGAATGGAGAATATAATTATTATATATGTTTCATGTTGACAGGATGAGATAACTCACAATCATGGGAAGATAACCAAGATTTTAAGAAAAATAAACAATATTTTGAAAAAAAAAAATCCATGAAAGTCTCAATATATTAAAGGTGGAAATGGTATTGAAATAAGCACAAATCTATAGGATGTAACAACCAAGTGCAATTATTTACTAAAAAGCACACAGTGTGTTCAGGGATGCATTGAGTAATGCATAATGTCGGCTAGAGATGCGACGTTTACTAGCACTTCACCCGTCATACAAAAAAATTGGCAAAAAATTAACATAACAAGTGTTGTCAACCACTGTCACTGGCGTCACACTCTAACAATTTTTGCGTCACATTTTAACCATTTTTTCCTCTCCTATCATGTCCTCAACTATGCCCACTACCAGCACGACCACGCCCCCTACCTGTCGATGTACTTGGTAGATCAATATCTTCATTCCGGTAATCCGAATCACTTGACTCATTGTCAGGATGAGGATGATCGACAACCACGTCACCTTCATTTTCCTTTCACTTTCGTCGTTGCTAATTTCACCGTCATATGGCGTTTCAAACACAATTCTCACCACCTCTTCGGCAGTAAATCTTCTGGCAGCCATGTTGATCTGCTCGACTAATTTTTGCTTTACAAAATGCAAAAAACCCCATCAAAATCGACCCAAAACTTGCTGAGAAATTGCTTCAAACATGCTGTATGGGAGCCGCCATTTGCAAGCAAGTAAACAATATCATGTGACCGGTCACATGATCCATTTATGCAATGACCCTTGAACCGCGGCTATATCTGCGGTCGGGAGTGAAAGGCTTAAACCCTTAAGTGGGTAGTGGCAACCGTCAGCAATCTGACCACGCACCCAGCGGAAAGTGCAAATTCCACTCATATTCTCAAGTGTCTCATTCAGCAAAGCATGCACCTACAGACACAGTACGTAATGCAAAAGAAAGAGGAAGGTTTAATACGTTAAATCTGTAATATTTGTTTTATCGCTTGTGTCGTTGTGAGGAGTGCATAAGGGAAGCGCTGGTACAAAAGTTTTGTGTGCTGCGCTCCCCTGCATACGTTCTGTGCTGAAGTCTGAAAACACTTTATCAACTCCATCGTGTCGGGCAATTTTTCTATGCAAGAGTATCATTGGAAAGGTAGGGTTGTGCTCTTTACAATGATATGTTTCGACGTTAAAAAAAAGTATCATTGGAAAGATAAGGTTGTGCTCTTTGCAATGATATGTTTCGAGGTGCGAGTATTTATCAATCATTTGATGTTCTTTCAAGTTGAAAATTTTTAACCTGGTTTACAGTAAACCGACTTTCGTTTTAAAAACACCCACATACATTGGACTCATTTGAAAGCTCAAGTTTTTCTCTTTCCAATGGTATGCAAATGAGACATGTACTAAACTGAGGGATTTTGCCTTCACACTGAAAAGCGAGGCACCCATTGGTCACTTCAGAAAGTCAAACTTGCACAATGCCTGTTGCTGAGTCTGACAATGGGATGCTCAATATTGACAGAATTCCGATTTTTCTAGGCGAGTTATTCGCTAAACCTTATAATTATGCGTTTTGAGTACAAATTCTTCATGTAAGAAACAAAAATAAGTAGTTCTGGTCAGTATAAAGCGTTCAATTTTGTCGCCAGTTGTATCAAGCGATTCCTGGTTGGCAGATGACTGAGTCAGTGCCGGAGAGGTCTCTTGATATGTGTTCTGTTTATCAAAATCTAGTTTTGTTACCCAAAAATGATACACAGATTGATTTTGTAACAGAACAAAAGTTTTAGTTTTTAAGTTTTGCAAGATAATGCATTTTTATATTTTAAAATAATATTCTCTTGGTAAACAAAGGTACGCCAAGGGAAGTCACTCTAAAACATTAAAATGGGATATAAAGCATTCTGTGTCAAAGCACCGTTTGGACTGTTCTTGTACTGTTGTAGTTGCCGAGCTATGGACAACACAGTGCGTGAAGTGCGTGATGTAAACATGTCGCACACTGAAATGTTCAGTAAGAAAAAGAAAATGCATAAAATTTTCACATTCCATAATATGGACTGTACACTTTTGTTAGATAAGAAACATTGCTCTGTCTTCCTTGTGCCAAAATTTCATTAAAATCTCTCAAATGGTTTAAAAGTTATGATGTTTCTTCTAACCATGTCGGTGTATATGATGCTGATCATGTCCGCACCTGACAGATTTGCATTTCTCTGAAGTACGAAGGCTGGTTTTACCATGAAAATAAAGTCAGATCAGTGAGAAAAAAAATTAGAGCAGAATTATATATAGGGGAGTCAAACTGCAGATACTGACACTCTTCAGTGGAAATGTTGTGCCCTCAATTTGGCTCTCGGTCCAATTTTGACCATTTTCAAATCGTGATTTTTTCAAACTTTGACTCGTACATACTTTTTTTTAAAATAAAGGAAAGTTGTCTTGAAATTTGGAACGTAGCTTTTCCAGGTATTGGATATGCTGCCCTGTTAAGACTGGATTTTTCCGTGAAACTGAAAGCAAAGTATGATTTTGTTGTGGCTAAAAATGGGCCATATTTCACTTTCGGGATCATTTTTGCCATCCCGTATCTTTAAACGGCCATAACTCAGGACCTAATGAAGACATTCACTTACTTTTTTGTGTGAAATGTTAGTTTCTTTTCTTTAAAAAAGTTATTCAAGTAAGTCATTTCTCACTTAAAAAATTTTAGCTGCCGCTACTACTTAAAGTCTAATTCGAAGGACTGATACTAGTTATAGGGAATGGTGGCAAAACTAGTGCTAACTCCAAGGAAAAGGCCCCCTAAACTGAAATGGTCCCAGCAGAGATTCGAACCCACAACTGAAGGATCACTAGCAGTATGATTATGAATCTGACCTTCAACCAACTGACTCTTTTACTGAGGTGTTTCAGCGCACATGTGACATAGTGATCGTATTGATGGTGATTTATGTAGACCAGTGTGTGAGATGAAAAAAAAAAGTTTGTCACTTCTAAATTAAAGCAAAATTATTGGAGAGAGGTTGCAAAGTCTTTAAAATGATACCAGAATCTCTCCACAGTCAATCAGTTGAATGGCAGTATGTTGCAAAGCTGCAGCATGATATGAATCATATAAACTATGATGCTAGGGCCAGCTGAACAGAATTGGGCAGGCTGGATCACCAATCCTCCACATCCTCCTCTCCTACTCTCTTTCTCTTTGTCTCTTCAGCGGTAATTCTTGCACACAAATGTGCATCACTGGCGCATGAAATTCCCATCTGATGCACTGAAATTCAGGCCAGTGCGTCACTAAAACCAGTGATAATTGTTACGCACGAATGTGCGTCTCTGACGCATAAACTTCCCATCTGACGCACTGGAATTCAGGCCAGTGCGTCACAAAAACACACCCAGGCATGTATACAGAGATAATGGAGTAATAAGTAGTACCCTGCAGATCTTTACATCTGGTTGGACTTCATGATTCCTGAGGTTTTCTTGCTCCTCTGACATGGTTGATTGTTGTGCAGAAGAAGGAAGGGAAAAGACAGACACTATACAGACAACAAAACTAGACAATCTGCCCGTTGGTCTGTGAATTGGGAAAAAAAAAACAAGTAGTTCAAACTGGTTGGAAGATCATGTGATGGGTGTTGTCATTGAATGAATGCTTGGTTGGTTTGTTCTTTTGGCAGATGACATCATTAAAATGGATGGCCTTGGTCAGCCCCAAGAGCAGAATCGAGGAGGCAACAACCGAGGGCAGGGCAATCAACAAAACCGAAGGGGCAACAACCGCGGGCAGGGGAATCAGCAGAACCGAGGGGGTAACAACCGAGGCCAGGGCAATCAGCAGAACAGAGGTCAAGGCCAGAGGGGCTTCAGGAACTCTGGACAACAAGGAGGAGGGGGTCAGGGAATCAGCCCCCTCAACAGAGACAAGGTGGGTGTGTGGGTGTGCAGTCGGGTGTGCAGTCCTGAGCAGAGACAAGGTGGGTGTGTGGGTGTGCAGTCCTGAGCAGAGACAAGGTGGGTGTGTGGGTGTGCAGTCCTGAGCAGAGACAAGGTGGGTGTGTGGATGTGCAGCCCTCGACAGTGAGAAGGTAGGTGTGTATTGTGCAGCTCTCAACACAGATGTGGGTGTAGGGGTGTGCAGCTGTCAACAGAGACAAGATGTGTGTAGGGGTGTGCAGCTGTCAACAGAGACAAGATGTGTGTATGGGTGTGCAGCTGTCAACAGAGACAAGATGTGTGTATGGGTGTGCAGCTGTCAACAGAGACAAGATGTGTGTATGGGTGTGCAGCTGTCAACAGAGACAAGATTTGTGTATGGGTGTGCAGCTGTCAACAGAGACAAGATGTGTGTATGGGTGTGCAGCTGTCAACAGAGACAAGATGTGTGTATGGGTGTGCAGCTGTCAACAGAGACAAGATGTGTGTATGGGTGTGCAGCTGTCAACAGAGACAAGATTTGTGTATGGGTGTGCAGCTGTCAACAGAGACAAGATGTGTGTATGGGCGTGCAGCTCTCAATAGAGATAAGAATCTGATGTGTATATGGGTGTGCTGCTCTCAACAGAGACAAGGAGGGTGTATGGGTTTGCAGCTGTGAACAAAGACAAGGTTGGTGTGCTTCTCTCAACAGAGACAAGGTGGGGTGTGTAGCGCTCAACAGAGACAAAGTGTGTGAATGAGTGTGCAGGTCTCAACAGAGTCAAAGTGGATGTGTGGGTATTCAGCTCTCAACAGAGAAAGTGGATTGCAGTTGACGACGGAGACAAGGTGGGAGTATGGGTGTGCAGCCCTCAGCAAAGACTAGGTGGTGGTGGGTGGTGATGAATTCATCCTTACTCCCTCTCTCATGCTACTCTTTTATGATAGAGGATATGAACATAAGATGGACAATCGATAAAGCCCAAATGGACGAAATCCCCAAATCAAATTTATTTCACACACCATCTGCCTTCGCCATTGCAGTTTTAGCAGCTGAATGCAAGCAGCAACAACTCTCACACATCATAGTGTTTTAGGCACCATCCATTTACTGATTTCTTTTTTTTGTTTTCTTTCTTTCATTTCTTGTTTTTATGATTGGTTTGAAAAAGTAAAGAGTCGAACAACCTTCAGTCTAGTATTAGACAGACCTTTGTTGTGTGCTGGTGCAGCTAGGGGTCAACAGGATGACTAATGGAGTGACCTTTGTTGCGTGTCGGTGCGGCCAGGGTCAGTGGTCAACCGGATGACTAATGGAGTGACCTTTGTTTTGTGTTGGTGCAGTCAGGGTCAAGGGTCAACAGGATGACTAGTGCATGACCTTTGTTGTGTGTTGGTGCAGCCAGGGTCAGGGGTCAACAGGTGGACAAAGGGAGTGATCATTGTTGTGTGTTGGTGCAGCCAGGGTCAGGGGTCAACAGGATGACTAGTGCACGACCTTTGTTGTGTGTTGGGACAGCCAGGGTCAGGGGTCAGCTGGATGACTAGTGCATGACCTTTGTTGCATGTTGGACAGCCAGGATCAGGGCTCAACATAATGACTAATGCAGTGACTTTGTTGTGTTTATGTGCAGCCAGGGTCAGGGGTTGTTGACATGGTGACTAATGGAGTGACTTTTGTTGTTTATTAGTGCAGCCAGTGTCAGGACTAATGGAGTGATCTTTGTTGTGTTGGTGCAGCCAGGGTCAGGGGTCAACACGATGACCAACAGAGGGCAGTCAACAGCAGGGAGCAGTGGTCAGCGGCCCAATGGTCGAGCCTGGTTCAACAAGCCAGGGGGAGGAGGTCGACAGTGGGGAGGGTCAGGGTTCTCTGGTGGAGCTAACAACAACAACATGAAACGTCAGAACAACAATCGACCCTTCAACTTCTCACGACAGAACCGCACAGCACAGGGAGGCACTCAGTTGTACAACAGAGGTAAGATAGTTGTTGGACGATGTTGATGTAGGAATAATCCATTGTTCTACAGCGTTAATGTAGGATGCTTGGTCTCATAATACAGTAATGGACCACTGAGGTAAAGACTGGATAATCTGATATAGGAATAGTCAGTTGTATAATAAAGGTAACACAGAATCACATGATTTAGGAATACTATTATACAGTAGAAATAAGACAGTGTTGAGTCATATGATACAGTATTGTTCCACAGATACAAGATTGGATTTAGGGATAGTCCTTTCTGGGGACTTTCTGTGTAAAAACCTGTGCATAAATCTGCAAAAAAACGTCACCAGGAATACTGGATAAGACAGGGTGTCCGATCTTACAGGAATAGTCCATTGTACTTCAGAGGTATATGTACTTCAGAGGTATATCAGAGTGCTAGTTGAGTAGTTCACAAAGGAATTGTCACTTGTATTCATGGGTAAGGCAGAGTGCTGGATCACATCTAAAGGAATATTTCATTGCACACTGTGGTAAGTTGGTGTAGGATCATATAGGAAAAGTTCATTGTCAAGTAGAATTATAGTCAGTTGTAAATTATAAGCTATAGTGATAAAGCATTTCAGTACAAATGTGAAATATTGCACTTAATCACTTAATTTATCTGGAAGAATGAATGTTCGTAGACTTCACAATGTATGCTGCACGAACTTTGGAAGAAAACTTGTACTGTTATAGTCCATTTACTGAGGGGTCCCACCTTGTCAGGACTTTGACTACTGTGCAACATTGATAGCTTTTTGTGTTGATTTTGTGCTTTTTTTCACATACAATGATGCATGGAACCACAAAGACTTGTTCCACTGTTTAATTGATGAAGTGGTAGCAGAAATCTTTTTTCATTCTACCGTAAAAGTGTACTGATGATTGTTTTCTGCTGGCTGTGGGATTTAGGTCTCCATGGCAACAACCAACAGGGCACTCTGCAGAGGCGGGGCATGCAGAACAGTACCGGGGGCATCAGACAGCAGCAGGGTGGGCTGCGATCCGGCGCAGCGTCTAATGCACAGCTGGGAGGCATGGGACAAGGTGGTGGCCATGGAGGAGGCGTAGGTCAAGGAGGAGGTCTAGGTCAAGGAGGAGGCATAGGTCAGGGTAATTTACGGATCAGGGTGAACCAGACAGGGGGTCAAGGTCAGGCCCAGCAGGGACTGAAACAGATGAGTTTTGAGGAGAAGAGGAGAATGGCCATGCAGGCCTTGCGGGAAGCTCGCAAAACCATTGCTCAACTGGATCAGCAGGCAGCACGGGACAATGTCGTCAACAGTCGACGAGGCCTCACCCCTCAACCCACCGCACCACTTCCTGTAGGTGGACTTCTTCCAAGTTCTTGTCTGTTGCCTCACTTCTGATTCTGTGTGTGTGTGTGTGTGTGTGTGTGTGTGTGTGTGTGTGTGTGTGTGTGTGTGTGTGTTGGCTGTCTTTGTGTAACATGTGGTGTTGTATACTGTACCATGTCAAACTCATGCTGATTATAGCAGTGTGCTAGCTGTGTTTGGGTAGATTTTCATGACTTACGCAGTAGTGATTATGTATTGGCATCCAGAATTTGTTTTTCATCTTAATGATATTTTTTGAAGTTCATAATTTGGTGATCAATGTAAAAACCAAACGGAAAAAAGTCCTGCCTTTTGGCTGTATCCATCAGGGTAGGTGATGGCCCCGTTGGCCAGGGTTCTGGTCACTCTGTTTAGAGAACCTACACTGCCTGCACTTAAGGCTTCACTGTGCTGGAGCAAGTGGACAGTGAGACCTCTCCCCCTCTGTCCTTTTTCACACTGTTTGCACTTCAGGCTTCACTGGGTTGGAGCCAGTGGGCATGAGACCCCCTCCCCCTGCCCTTCTTGACACTGTCTGCACTTCAGACTTCACCCTGCTGGAGCCAGTGGATTGTGGGACTCCCTAGCACTTCAGGCTTCACTGGGTTGGAGCCAGTGGGCATGAGACCCCCTCCCCCTGCCCTTCTTCACACTGTCTGCACTTCAGACTTCACCCTGCTGGAGCCAGTGGATTGTGGGACCCCCTACCTGTGCCCTTCCTCAGGTTGCCTGATCTTCAGGCCCACAGAATCTGGTGTTTGTGGAGGTCAGGTCTGACCTCATAGCCCCAATCGCCCGGCAAATTAGCCCTCTCTATCTGGCTGCCTGAGTGGAGGAGTCTGATCCCTTTCTTTTGGCTAGTGGATTCGGCTGTCTCTACACTCCCTAGGATCACCACTGGTCCCCTAACACCTCCATTCTCCACATCCTTCCAGACCACTATAGAGTTTTGTGTGTGTGTGTGTGTGTGTGTGTGTGTGTGTGTGTGTGTGTGTGTGTGTGTGTGTGTGCGTGCGCACTTGCATGCGCATGTATGCGTGCATGAGAATGTGTAGGTACTTGCAATTTGCATGCATACATGTTGAGGTGCTTGTGTGTGCTTGCATACATGTGTGGATGTATGTGCAGAAACTCGCTTGCATGTAGGCCTGGACACAAATACCTCCACAAAGAAGTACTGGGACAGTATTCAGTGGATGTCTCTGTGTGGACTGGCAGTTCATTGAAAAGTAAAATATTTGAACTGAAAGGAATAAACACAAATCAAAATATTAAGAACAGACTGAAAATGCAGCTGTACTAGGATCGTTGCTATGTTCCCCATGTCCTAAGAGACTGCAGCTTTGCCCTGAACAGATATCATCATGACTGTGTGTACTGTTAGGGCCAGGCCATGTTCACCATGTCCAAACAGACTGAAGCTTTGCCATATACGGATATCCACATAATTGTGTGTTGAGTTCATGTCGTGTTCCCCATGTCTTAAGAGACTGCAGCTTTGCCCTGTACAGATATCCACATGACTGTGTGCTAGGATCATACTGTATCCCCCATGTCCTAAGAGACTGGAGCTTTGCCCTGTACAGCTGTCTTGATTGTGTGATATTGTCACATTGTGTCCTCCATCTCCTGACAGACTCCAGGTTTGCCGTATCAGAATACAGCCGACAACCGTTATGGCAGCAACCTCTCCTTGGCCTCCGATTCCTCAGAGAGTTCCTCCTCATCAGAGCAGGACCTGCCAGGCAGACAGATCACATCCTTCAACATGACCGACCCAGGGAACAGTGTATCTAGACAGAAAAGGTGAGGGTTTTAGTGGGGCCGTTTTTCTATGGGGGGTGGTTTTGATCTGGGGTGTCACTGTATGCAGGTCCAGTATAAGACAGCTGTTTGCTGGTACTTTCTTTCTTTCTTTTTTCAGTGTTGTTCATAGTGAATTCCATAACAATTAATGTGCCATATTCAGCAATGTGATCTCATGCTCAGTACCAACCTGTCTGAATCAGATTTGTCATGCAAATATTCCTGCAGGAACAGAACTACCGGTAAACTGTTCTGTGTCAGGAGATTTGTCATGCAAATATTCCTGCAGGATTAGAACTAAACTGTTCTGTGTCAGGAGGTTTGTCATGCAAATATTCCTGCAGGAATAGAACTAAACTTTTGTGTCAGGAGATTTGTCATGCAAATATTCCTGCAGGAATAGAACTTAACTGTTCTGTGTCAGGAGATTTGTCATGCAAATACTCTTGCAGGAATAGAACTAAACTGTTCTGTGTCAGGAGATTTGTCATGCAAATATTCCCGCAGGATTTGAACAAAAGTGTTCTGTGTCAGGAGATTTGTCATGTAAATATTCCTACAGAAATAGAACTAAACTTCTTTTTCAGATTAGTCATGCAAATATTCTTGCAGGAATAGAACTAAACTGTTCTGTGTCAGGAGATTTGTTATGTAAATATTCCTATAGAAATAGAACTAAACTTCTGTGTCAGATTTGTCATGCAAATATTCCTGCAGGAATAGAACTAAACTGTTCTGTGTCAGGAGATTTGTCATGGAGATATTCCGTAAATTTGTATTCTGTGTAACCTGTGATAAAACTCAGAGAGGAGACCAGAGAGTTTTGTTCTGGAAAGTGTATTCTCACAGTCTTGAAATGTCGGGTTGAAGTTTCTTCTCTTCTGTCTTTCTCTTTCTTCATGAATGCCAGTATGTCTGTTTATCTGGTCTTGATCTAAATAATGCCCTAAGCACATATACATTAATTGGAAGAGGGAAAAAGGATGGGGATATGATTCAGTGTACATCAACAAAATAATTGAATGCCTTCAAGCCTTTCCAAAGATTTGAATCTGCCTGCTGGCAGAAGAATGAATATAAATATTAATAAAGGGCCTCCAGAGAGACATGTGGTGATGTACTGAGATAGGTGTGTTGATGTGCTGACAGACATGTGTTTTTTGTGTAGAGACACATGCTGATGTACATGTGTTGTATGACTGACACATGTTGATACAGACAGGCATGTATTGATGTACAGACCGACATTTGTTGATGTACAGACAGACTTGTGTTGATGTGCAGAGAGACGTGTTGATTTGTAGACAGACACGTGCTGTTATACGGACAGATATATGTTGATGTACTGAGAAAGATGTGCGAATGTGCAGACATGTGTTGTTGTTCAGACATGTGTTGATGTTCAGACAGGCATGTATTGATATACAAAAGGATAGGTGTGATGTTGGACAGACAGGTATTGAAGTACAAAAAGATCATTGTGATGTCAGACAGACATATGTTGATGTACAAAAAGATCATTGTGGTGTCAGACAGACATATGTTGATGTACAAAAGAATCAGTGTTATATCGGACAGACACATGCTGATGTAGTAGAAGATGGGTGTGATGATGTACAGGTGTGGCTCAGCAGTCAGACCAGTGACTCCCTTAGGTCAGTGCATGATGTCTGTGGCAGGTGGAAGCCCAGGCCTGTAGAGGAGGATCATCTGGACAGCACGCTGACCATCAGCATTGACAACTCTGCTCCCTTTGTCAGGTACAGTCCTCACTACCTGTCATACCTGTCATACTGGTCACCTAACTGACCTGCATCCTGTCTAGGGGTGGTTTGTGTGTGTAAGGTGGGTGGGGGTGGATTGAGTGGTCATCATCAGTCCAGTCACAGCACTGTGGAAATTCTGTGCTTGAATTCTTTTATGGTTTCCTTTTTATCTCCTGTCTGGTGCCATAGCTCTGGTATTAATTCGTTTTCAATTCATCTTTGGTTTTGTTTTCTCTCTCAGTGGCTGGACACCCCAGCCATTCATTGCATCACTCCAGACTTAGCTATATCCAGAAGGTCCTACCACAGACAAGAGTGCCTTTCGCTGACAAGAGTCTTTCGCTGACTAAAGTGTCTCTTGCTAGTAAAAGTGTCCCTTGCTGACAAGAGTGTCCCTTGCTGACAGGAGTGTCCCTTGCTGACAAGAGTGTCCCTTTCGTGAATGTAGGTGGAGTCGGGGGAGGGGAGGAGGGGGGGGGGGGGTGCTTAACAACCCCACAACTACCTGCCTCTGATGGTGTGAAACCCAAGTCCTCCTGGCCACACCCTTTGTCCACTACACCACAGGGACTGGTTTAGTCCTCTTTAGTTGTTCCACATGCAATTTTTGATCAGTTTCTTGACTTTTTTCCATATCCAGAGACAAGAAAACTGCAGTTTTTTGTGTGTGTTCATGTTCTAGTTCACTTATTCAGCTCTGATAGACTCTGAGCGATGGAGTTACAATGTAGAAGTGAACTTTACTACTGAAAGTAAATATAAGAAATACTTACCTGTCCAAACAAAAGCCTAATCCCCACTTGGCGTGGAACATTGCCATATCATTAGGCTCTCCCAAAAGGCATTTGGACAGATACATTTGAATTGAAAAAAAAACCATGTTGTTTCTTTTGCAGTCACTCAGATTTACCTTCAGCAGCTGGGAGCCACGGATCCCCAAATCCCCAGCTCAGCCCCCCTGCACAGCAGTGGACTCAGCCAGCAGCGCACAGGAGGCCAGCACCATATCGACAGCCACACACCAGCCGCCACAGCCACAGTCGACAGCCGCACCAGCTACCGGTGACCACTGGTCGTCACAGCGACAGGCCGCACCACTGGCAGCTGCAGCAGATGAAGGAAGAAGATGTGGAGAGACCTTCGACCTCACCTGACCTACGGAGGGGGGCGACAGCCAGCTTCTCACGACAGCTGGCGGTGAGTTGTCTTTCCTTGTCTTGTTGACTTGAGGAGAGAGGATAGGGTGGGCGGATTGTTTTTTGTAGGGTTGTTCAGTGGCAAAGTCAGCGGCCCTTTAGGGAGAATCTTCTGAACTGCACAGCATTTCAGTGAGAGTTTGCATAGCAGTAAATCAGTCAAAAGATGAAGTCAGCCATCCGTGACAGACTCAACTGTATGCGCCAGGTCTTTAGTGAGAGACATCAGATCAGGCCAGTAGACAGACAGTCTTGGAAGGAGATACATCCTAGGACCATTCTGTACATCTTGCAGTAGCCATGCAGTTGGTTATGCAGACTGGGAGCATTCTGTACACCTTGCAGTAGCCATGTAGTAGTTGGCTGTGAGAGCTCCCACCTGAAAGGCTAGGGTTTTGACTTGCATTCAGACTTGGTGGGATGAGGAACGCTTCATGCATGGAATAGACTTTGACAAGGTGACAGGCCTGATGTGGCACCCTGCAGGTGGCTAGGCTATAAATAGCATGAATTGAATGAGGAGGCAAGATCCTTG
The DNA here is from genome assembly GCA_033310375.1 of Conus canariensis. NCBI lineage: Eukaryota > Metazoa > Mollusca > Gastropoda > Neogastropoda > Conidae > Conus > Conus canariensis. The sequence goes on from CM065732.1 coordinate 55,045,055, forward strand.
ATCTTTCAAGTTGGTTGGTCATTGAAGTTGCAGTGATAATTCTTTAGCACAAATGTGCATCTCTGATGCATGAAATTCCTGTCTGGTGCTCTGGAATTCAGGCCAGTGCGTCACTAAAACATACCAAAATTTACCGTGATGCAATGATTTTCTCTTATACTCATTATAGCTCTGAGCAATACCAAAGTAATTTTCCTCAACGCTTTAGAATGTTCTGATTTGATGAACAACTTCCGCTTGAGAACTCTTCTCTACTGAAAACCAACAAAAGTTGTCAAAATAGATCCCCAGTCTGTGATTGGACCACAAGATCACATGATTCAGCCAAGTGCGAAAAGCATAACAAACCCTATGAAATTTGGTTTTCCAGAATCAAAATTGACAGTTCAGTGGTGGTTTGCAGGTGACAATCCAGCGAATGGAACAAAAATCAAGTGATCTGTGCGATATGACCAGTTTGGACAATTAGAATGGCTCTGTTGGGGTCGTATGCATGTGTTGCGCACAGTGCAAGAGTTTCATCAAAGATTCCACAAATTTTCATCACTTACATCTTGTTTGTCACCAGGCTTCCGATGATCATTGCATGGTGACTGGAATATGGTCAAGCAATTAAATGTTTCAACACTGATGGAAATGGCTAGTGTGGTGGAAATTTTGTGATAATAAGCTAAGAAGACATCCCATGTATAAAGTTTCACTGTTTAAATCTTGGTGGTGTAGATGCTCACATTTATTCACTTTTGTTGGTGACACTTCACTAACGTTGGAACACGAATCTGAATAAGTAATGTTTAGCATAATCTGCAGGCAGGCAGGCAGGCAGGCAGGCGGGTGGGCGGGCAGGCAGGCAGGCAGGCTGGCTGGCTGGTTGGCTGGCTGGCTGGCTGGCTGGCTGCTGGCTGGCTGGCTGGCTGCTGCTATGTGCAAATTTGTATGTACGAAAGGGATGTGGTCTTGTTTGTAGTGGTGTGGACGTGACGCTGAATGCAGGTGATTAGTTTGTGCAGAGTGATTTGCACTGAATCTTGATGGATGTATTCATAATGTGTATACTGTTGCAGCAATTGAAACCCACAGTCGCCATGAGATACGTGTTCCAGAAGAAGACCTTCTCTGCTGCCTCTGTAAGTGACTGTGCGTGTGTGTGTGAATGTGTGTGTATATGTGTGTTGAGTGTGTGTGTGTGTGTGTGTATGTGTGGGCGTGCATGTATGCCTGCATGACTTTTTCTTCAGAGTTTTCCCAATAAGTTTGATGACTTATGGAGACAGTAGCTTGTTAAATAGAAGCTTATTTGGTCATTTTGTTGTTGTTGTTGTTTTAAAGGGAAGCGGAAAGGGGTAGGCGTTCTTGAACAATATGTAGAACTTATCTTTCTGGACTGTGGAACAGCCCTTTTATTTGAAATACTCATTTAGATATTAACGTTCGACTCTTTGGTTCTCAGTGCTGTGTTCTCAGAGTAGTTATTGAGTTTGTTTTCCCATGCATATCATCAGCCATTTTGATAGCTTTCATCAGTTAGGGTCCAAGTTGACCAGAAAGACAAAATCAAATCGTCCTGTTAGAGGTATCCTCCACAACTTCCCAAGGAGAGAGCTCCTGCAATTGGCCTGTGCACTGGGCACACCCTTAGTAGTTAACAGTTTCGGATCCTTTGCCAGCTTCAAACAAAAGCTGAGAGAAAATGTCATCTGGTGTGTCATTGTTGCGTTTCGCTTTTGTTGCTGTTATTTGGGACGGTTTATGCAGCTAGGTCTGAAATGCGGGTTATGGTACATCTGATGTATTGTTGCCAAGTGGTTTATGTTGATGTTGCTAAATTGTTGATGTGAATGTTGCTTTGTTGTTCATGTATTGTTGCTTAATTGTTGGTACTGGTATTGCTGTGTGGTTGGGTATTGCTGAATGTTGATGTTGGTATTGTTGAATTGTTAATGTAAGCATTGCTGGATGTTGATGTTGATATTTTTGAGTGTTGGTGTTGTTGTGTTGTTGATGTTGGCATTGCCGTATGTTGTTGGTATTGCTAACTTGTCTATGTTGGTATTGCTGAATGTTGATGTTTGTATCACAAAGTTCTTGATGCTTGTCTTGCTGAATGTTGATATAGGTATTCCTGAGTTGCTGATGTTGGTATTGCTGAATGTTGATGCTGATATTCCTGAGGCATTGATGTTGGTGTTGCTTTGTTGTTGATATTGGCTTTGCTGTATTGTAGATGTTGTTATAGCTGAGTTCATGATGTTGGTATTGCTGAGTGTTGATGTTGGTAATGCTGAATGTATTACTGAATGTTGATGTTGGCATTGCTAAATGTTGATTAATGTTGGTATTGCTGAATGTTGATGTTGGTATTGCTGAATGTTGATGTTGGTATTGCTGAATGTTGATTAATGCTGGTATTGTTGAATGTTGATGTTGGAATTGCTGAATGTTGATGTTGGAATTGCTGAATGTTGATGTTGGTACTGCTGAATGTTGATGTTGGAGTTGCTGAATGTTGATGTTGGTATTGCTGAATGTTGATGTTGGAGTTGCTGAATGTTGATGTTGGTGTTGCTGAATGTTGATGTTGGAGTTGCTGAATGTTGATGTTGGAGTTGCTGAATGTTGATGTTGGAGTTGCTGAATGTTGATGTTGGAGTTGCTGAATGTTGATGTTGGTGTTGCTGAATGTTGATGTTGGAATTGCTGTGTTGTTGGTATTACTGAGTTGCTGATGTTGGTATTGCTGAGTTGTTGGTATAGCTGAGTCGTTAGTATTGGTATTGCTGAGTCATTAATATTATATTGCTGAGTCACTGATGTTCTGTATTGCTGAATGTTAATGTTCGTATTGCTGAATGTTGATGTTCGTGTTATTGACTTGTTGATGTTGGTATTGCTGAGTGTTGAGAAGTAGTACTCTGTATGGGGTGCAGCACTATATAAAAGTCTGTTATTACAATTGTTAATGAATTGTTGATGCACTTATTGCTGTGTTGTCATTAGTGAATGTTGCTGATATAGTGATATGGAGACCCTGCTGTGTGTTGCAGACTCCCGTTTCCCTGAACGACAGATTCTCTGAGCCAGAAGGAGAAGGAGAAGGACGCAAAGTGTTCATGTGATTCTTCACTCTGACCTGATGTGAAGTGTGATGAACAGTGAAAATATCACTCTGAAGTGATGAGCAGTGTATGTGAAGCGTCACTCCAAAGTGATGAGCGGTGTATGTGAAGCCTCCGATGAGTTGAGCGGTACATGTGAAGTGTCACTCGGAAGTGATGAGCAGTGTATGTGAAGTGTCACTCCAAAGTGATGAACAGCATATGTGAAGCATCACTCCGAAGGAATGAACAGAACAGTGTATGCAAAGTGTCACTCTGAAGTGATGAACAGTGTATGTGAAGCGTCACTCTGAAGTGATGAACAGTGTATGTGAAGTGTCGCTCCGAAGTGATAAGCAGTGTATGTGAAGTGTCACTTCGAAATGAAGAGCAGTGTATGTGAAGCATCACTCCAAAGTGATGAGCAGTGTATGTGAAGGGTCACTCCGATGTGATGAACAGTATATGTGAAGCGTCACTCTGATGTGATGAACAGTATATGTGAAGCATCACTCCGATGTGATGAACAGTGTAGGTGAAGCGTCACTCCGATGTGATGAGCCATGTATGTGATGTGTGACTGACACGATGAAACGTTGTTGTGTGTTGCTGGAGGGGTGATGTCAAAATGTTACTGTGTAGGGTTTATGTCGAAAGGATATTGTGTCTTAACCTTTGGATTGCATCGTATTGATGTGTGTAGGTGGCGCTGTAGTGGTGACTTGGAGACAGGACCCTAAAGGTCATGTCAGGGTGGCTTTAGATCATGACCTTGAAATCATGTCAGCTTCAGGAATGTCATGGCTCCCATAGCGTATTTAGTGAGGGAAGTGATTCAGATGACATTGATCTTAGGTCATATGATGGTTTTCTTTGAATGTAATGTGTATGCATGTTTGTGTTATAATGCTTTGTGTGTGTGTGTGTGTGTGTGTGTGTGTGTGTGTGTGTGTGTGTGTGTGTTGTACCTTTACCATGTTGCCTGTATTGCGTCTTCTGTCCTCTCTGGTTTCAGGGGCATGTAACATCTGACCTATTTACCTGCACAGTTTCACTGTGTTGTGGACTCACACTTTGTGAGAACATGTGGAATACTCTGAATGTAAAGAAAATAAATGTCTAAAGATCAAGACTCAGAGTTCTTGAATAGGGATCACACAGGTGGAGTGTAATCAGGTGCTAGTGGTGTTCCAATTCAAATGCTTTGACCAAAGGTTTACTATTCCAGCTAACTCTCAGGTGCAAATCTCATCCTTTTTAGTCTGCCTCTTTGACAGTATGCCGAAAGGTTAGAACAACAGTGGGGCCATAGACCCTGAAATAGTGAAACAAAATGGTAACGGTGTAGGAATTTCTCCCAAAGTATGTCAGTGGACCAGGTATTAAAATATCGCCTGGTGGAAAAACAGTGTTCACTGCAGTAGAATTAGAGGATTAGCGTCCGTATTGCCCAGTCTGGCAAATTTTGACATGTCCTGCCAATGTTCAGAATTTCTTTTATCCCATAAGAGTACACATACTAAAAAAGAAAAAGGTGCTTAGTTTTTGTTTTTAGAAAAGAACACCAAACGCACGTTTAAGGTAAATAGGTCTGTAACCTATGGTTTTGTATTCGTCTGTCTGTATTTAAGAGACAAACAGAATGAGAGAAGGTGAGAAAGAGAGGCAGATGGAGACAGAGAGAGGAGGTAAAAGAAATCAAAACTCAAGGACAATACTCATGTACACTGCAGAAGTGTACCTACATGTGCGTGTGAGAGAATTGAGAAAGAAAGCAGATGGAAGCTGGTGTCAAGACTGGACAAGTCCTAATTCAGTAATTGGGCACTTTTAGTTTTACAGAGGACTGTGTGTATGCATTGCCCTTACATGTTACTGTTTGTTTTGGAAACACCTATGATTCATCAGCTGTTGTTCAGAATACATTTATGATCAAAGTGAGGGTTACAAATTATGGTCTGTTACAAACAATGTTCCAGTGATGATGAATGTTAATGATTTCAGTGAAGCTTCACTTTCAGTTTTGTTGTAGTTATAAGAGAGATAATTTGTGACTTGATTTGGCAACTTTCCACTCCAGAGTCACCCTCAGTGTTGTATCATTTCACTCTTGCTGGTAAATTGTAGCTCTCAGATTTTTGATACGGTTTCACTCTTTCTGTGGCATTGTGGTTTCCCACAGCGCTACAGTTCTTGCTGTTTGGACTCCTGTCCAATGCTCAGATGCTCATCGAGCCCTGAAAAAACTCAACAACCTTGTCAGCTCTACTGTGCGGTGCTTGGATGTCCATTGAGGGAAAAAACTCAACAACCTTGTCAACTCTACTGTGCAATGCTTCGATGTCCATTGAGGGAAAAAAACGCAACAACCTTGTCAGCTCTACTGTGCAATGCTTGGATGTCTAATGAGGGAAAGAAGTTAACTCATCAACTTTGCCAGCACATTAGACTCCTGTCCAACTCTTGGATGTCCACCGAAGGAAAGAAGTTAACTCATCAAGCATGTCAATGCACTGGACTCCTGTCCAAAACTTGGATGTCTAATGAGAGAAAGAAGTTAACTCATCAATCTTGTCAGTGCATTAGACTCCTGTCCTAAACTTGGATGTCTAACAAGAGAAAGAAGTTAACTCATCAATCTTGTCAGTGCATTAGACTCCTGTCCAAAACTTGGATGTCTAATGAGAGAAAGAAGTTAACTCATCAATCTTGTCAGTGCATTAGACTCCTGTCCAAAACTTGGATGTCTAACAAGAGAAAGAAGTTAACTCATCAATCCTGTCAGTGCATTAGACTCCTGTCCAAAACTTGGATGTCTGACGAGAGAAAGAAGTTAACTCATCAATCTTGTCAGTGCATTAGACTCCTGTCCAAAACTTGGATGTCTGATGAGAGAAAGAAGTTAACTCATCAATCTTGTCAGTGCATTAGACTCCTGTCCAAAACTTGGATGTCTGATGAGAGAAAGAAGTTAACTCATCAATCTTGTCAGTGCATTAGACTCCTGTCCAAAACTTGGATGTGAAACGAAAGGAAGAAGTTAATTCATCAACCTTGTCAGTGCGTTAGACTTCTGTTGGACGTTTGGATGTCCCTGGAAAAGAACTCGTCCATCTTGTCGGCACATGCGACTTCTGTCCAAGGTTTGGGTATTTAACGAGAGGAAGAAGTTAACTCATAAATCTTGTCAGTGCATGAGAGTCTTGTCCAAGGTTTGGGTATTTAACGAGAGGAAGAAGTTAACTCTCCAATCTTGTCAGTGCATGAGAGTCTTGTCCAAGGTTTGGGTATTTAACGAGAGGAAGAAGTTAACTCTTCAATCTTGTCAGTGCATGAGAGTCTTGTCCAAGGTTTGGGTATTTAACGAGAGGAAGAAGTTAACTCTTCAATCTTGGAAGGCCAATACACCACAGAGGGCCATGATTTGGCTGTACAGCGGACACACAGAGCCATGCCTGGTTAAACCTGACAGAAGACACACAGAGCCACACCTGTCTCCTGCCACAGAGGGCAGTGATTGGCCTGATAACAGGCATACAGAGGCAAACCTGTCTGCTGCTACAGAGAGCAGTGATTGGCCTGATAACAGGCATACAGAGGCATACCTGTCTATTGCTACAGAGAGCAGTGATTGGCCTGATAACAGGCATACAGAGGCATACCTGTCTGCTGCTACAGAGGGCAGTGGTTTGACCTGTCAGAAGATGCACAAAGGCATACGGTCTCTTGCCACAGAGGGCAGTGATTGGCCTGATAACAGACACATGTATACAGGTACACCTGTCACAGAGGGCAGTGATTGGCCTGATAACAGACACATGTATACAGGTACACCTGTCACAGAGGGCAGTGATTGGCCGTATAACAGACACATACAGGTACACCTGTCTCCTGCCACAGAGGGCAGTGATTTGACCTGACAGCAGACGCACAGAGCCATGCCTGTCACTGGCCACAGAAGGCAATGACTGGCCTGATTGCACACACATGGATGGCACTGCCTGCCTTTTGCCGCAGAGGGGAACCTGTCAGAGCAGAACTTGAAAAAAAAGGCTTTTGCCTTGAAATTCTGTGTTTAATTCTAAAAAGCTAAAGTTATTAAAGAATGTATGCTTGTGAGAGCATTGTTGTGTACATATTTCAGATTTTTTTTTTCTTAATTTTCAAAGACCAGTTAACATGCTTCTGGTCACATTCTCCATGTGTGTGAAAGAAAGAGTGAAAGGGGGGGGGGAGGGGGGTGGGTGGGCAGAGAATGTGTATTTGTGTATGTGTTAGAGACACGGAGACTTTGTGTGTGTGTGAAATGGATGAAGTATCGACACTGTTCATGTCACACTAAATGTAGTGTGTGATGTGGATGCAGTGTAGGCCCCGTGCCACACAAAGTGTATCGAGTGTTGTGGAAGCAGTGTAGGTCATGCTTGCATCACATTAAGTGTGGTGTGTGTTGTCATCCAGACTCGGTGGACAGTCATCAATGTTGTTGTTTTTGTTGGGTTCTTCTTTTTTTCATTCAGTGGCGGTCTCATGTATGTTCTGTTTTGATGTTCACATAGTAAGTTGATTTTATATCTGGATAGTAGTACACATGTGTTACCATCTCTTGAATTCATATGTTCATGATACTAATAGTCTCTTGAATATTTGTATGTTCATGTGGTATACTACACTGTAAAATGTGGTCATGATACCATCAGCAAACAGTACTGATGTGGGGAGGGAAAGGAGGAAGATGTGTGCGATCTGGATTTCTGTGGTCTTGTTATGGAGGTCAGTTATTGTGACGATGGACAGAGGGCATACTTTGTCACAAGTGTTCAGCGATTCTGTCTGCCTACCTTTTGCAGGAAATCCTGCCTGTATCTGTCTTCCCATCTCTTGCAGGCGACCAGCCTGTCTTCATTCAGGTGCTTCGGTATGGCAGCAGTGGATTGCTTATTCACATCATTGTAGTGTACCCAGTGTGGGAAAATGAATCGAATAAAAACCATGCTTTTGGTTATGTGAGTGTTTCTGCGTGTGAGATCTACGTCTGCGTATATATACGTATCAGTGTGTATTACTGTGTCTTGTAATGGGGAGCGTCTGAATCATGTGTGTGTGGCTACTTCAGAGGATTACTGTGTGAGTGTAATGATCAGTGTTTGTCACTGTGTTGGTGAGCAGGAGGAAGGGGGGGGGGGGGGGTATGTGTGATTGTCAGTTTTTTATGACAGTGTATTTGGGAGTATGGTGTGACTGTCGATGTGTGTCAGTATATAGGGGAGTATATGTTAATATGTGTGAGTGTGCAGGGGAGTAAGTGTGACTGTTAATGTGTGCTATTAAATCGGTGAATAGGGAAACATATGCCAGAAACATCACCAATGAAGATGAGAATGATTTCAGGCAAACATCTGACTCCTAACATTTTCACTAGTGGCTCCTCATATTATATTTTATTTTTCTCTTCAACTTTTTATTGGACACAGAGTGTGGAATATTGTCATTGCACCTAGTTTTAACAGGGAATCCATTCGCCCCCACAGAGTGGTGGCCTCATATATGTGTATATTCCAGCTTGATATGAGTTTTTATGATGTATCCCTGAAGAGAATAGGGTCTGCAGACCTATTGGAATGGAATCCCAGTTTATGTAGGCTGGATCACTCCAAAACTACCATTGCCATGTCCACATCCTGAGAACCATATGACATTTTGCTCCCCCTTTTTCCCCCCAGCCCTCTCAAGTGGTCCAGAGTCTTCACGTGGGTGAAAGTTGGACCACAGAAGAAACAGAAATTCGTTTGTAAGAAAAACAGAAAATCCTGACTTTTCTCATTCCTGTCTTCAGCAATAACATGAGCAAGCTGATCTAAACAACTTGTGTAGACCGAGTCTTTCAACCTTGCGATCATCATTGCTGTCTCCAAGACCCCTGTTCATGGTTGCAGAAGTGGCCGTGTCTAGTGCCACGCAAATTGCGATCAAATACTGGAAATGAGCCTTCTGCACAATGGAGACAGCATGAGTGAGGACACCAACAAAAGTCAGGGTGACGGAAGCAGATCAAAGTGGGATTAGCTTAACAGATCAAGAATTTTTAGCACTGATGTCATGGATCAACCAAGCTAGTAATTTCCTGGCTGGTAAAACTAATTTGAAATCAGATGCAGTGATACTTTAATTTCTTTGAGCAGATAATTAAAATTAATAGTAGTAATTAGCGCTCTTAAAAGTCAACATTGAGTTGATTCTCAAAGGTTCTCCACATCTCATTGTGAATCGGTATAAACAGTGATTGATTTTCCTCATTCCTGGCCTGTTTTTTCAAAAGGTTAATTTATTTTTGCATCACTTTTGTGTTCCTTCCACGGCACAAAACACGTCACTTCAGTTAGAGTTGAAACATCATCTTCAGTTTCAGGGGTTGCTGCCCCGTGACCCTCACCAACCAGGGGCTTGTGTCTGAGACCAAGAGACTACATTTTTATTCTCCTGGATTTTTTGATTAATTATTAATTTGTTTATTATTATTATTATTATTTTTTTTTTACATTGCCAACTTTTACCTGTGTCTACAGTTTTTGTCATGCTTGGCCTGCGTCTGGGCTCAAGTGCCAGCCATTTTGTGGTCACAGTCACACCAGGCGAGTTGGCAGAAAAGCAGTATGCATCGTATCATGTGTTCTAAAATCAACTTTTTATAACGCTCACATCCACACTTGACAACACTTTAGTAACCAGCTCAAGGACAAAAACAAAACACTGTAGTTTCAATGCAAATCCTCAGCAAGCCCTTGTACATAAATATCTGCGCACGCACACATACACGTTTTCAGAACAGTTCAACTAACCTAGCAACATCTAAGCCTCTTAACTCACTGTTCTCTAGTCATCAAATGAGACTCCTAAGCTTCCATGTCATGGCACAGCTGCCAGCCACTGAATACAGAGGCAGCTTAGGAAGAGCAGCGGATAGACCCAGATTGCAGGCAAGCTCCAACTAGATTAGGGACTAGCACTGGTGGGCTCCAAATTGAGTGTGATTGTTGTACAAACATGAGCTGAGGAAACAGACTTAGCATGACATGCAACATGAAGGATGACCGACATATTTTTAACTGATTGTAAATGATTTAACTCCAACGTAGCCTTGATGATTTGATAGCTAGGATTACCATAACAGATTTGCCATTCGAAACCCGAAGGGAAAAACCTTCCGTGTTCTCGTCAACTGGCTGTCTCCGACCATAGTTTGACCAACACATCTTATTGTGTTCTTCTACCCGGAGACGTGAATATAACCGGGTATACAATCTGTGCTGTGTGCCATGATTATTATGTTACAAAATACGGCAACGATGGAATCGGTTGAACTGAAAATTGTCATCCCATCACCTGTGTCCGGCACGTTTTTCTTTTCTTTTTTCTTTTTTTTTTTAATACGGCATAAAAATATGTTCTTATTCTTCATCACTTACACACACACACATGCGAACACGAACTCATAGACAAAGGCACGCTGCTCACTATGACAACGGAGGTAGAACTGCTCGTCAGAGACATAGTCAAATTATAGTGAGGAATGGGGGGGGGGGGGGGGGGGGGGGGGGGGGGGGCATGGTGAGAAGCATGTGCAATATGCTGATATTAAAAAGAAAGCAAAAGACAACCTTCCTCTCTCTCTGTCTCTCTCTCTCTCTCTACTCACCATTCACCCACTCACACATGGAAGTTCACGCTTGCATCAAACCCAGCCCGCTTTCGTGTGTGCCGTGTGGGTGAGGGTGTGAGAACATCCTAAGGACAGGGATGAGGATGTGGTGCCCAGGGTGACGGTAGGAAAGAGGGCTTTCACGGTCCAGCACGTGATGGTTGAGGAACGACTCCCCCCCCCCCCCCCCATCCCTGCTCCCCACCACTTCCACTCCTAAGACACAACGAAGATGACATTGATGTTGCCCACACTGCGTCTGACTCGGTAGATGAAAATGACGTCATGGTGACCCTCGCAATAGTCCCCTGTTGAGACCCATGAGAGAGGATGACCTGAAACGGGTCAGGGGATGGTGTGTTGGAGGGCCCGCCTATAACCTGAAAGGGGCAATGGACATCATGTCTCAAGTCGGAGAAGGGAGTGTTGGCGGTCCCACCAAACCTCTAGTCCTAGTCCTCATGACTGTGAGGGAGGACATCCAGAGAAGGGCCACAAGAACAATGACGTCACTTAGGAGAAGTGTGGGTGAAACAGCGTTCCCCGTCCAGTGTCTTAGAACAGTGATGATGACGTCGCACTTGCTGTGACGTCACGTTAGACAAAGGGGAGGACTGACGTGTTGGCAGCCACCCCTGTCCCCTCTCTGTCCAGCCCCCTGTAGCACTCCGTCTGAGTGACGTCATCGGAGCATTGACGTTTGGTGACGTAAAGGTGGGCGGTTGGGCAATGCTGGATGACCTCGTGACCCCGGTGACACTGGATGAAGGCTGTACACTGTCCGGCGTGGGCCAAGGTCACCTGGTCTTTGTCCGGATAGCAGGGTCCGTGCCGTCGTTCTGTGCGTCACACACACACACACACACACACACACGCACACGCACGCACACACAGGCACACACGCACACACGCGCACACACACAGGCACACACACAGGCGCACACAGACACAGACACAGACAGACAGACAGACAGACACACACACACACACACACACACACACACACACACACACACACACACACAGAGTTACTCTTCCCTAATCTCCCTCACACAACACCATAAGTATACATTCCCCTACTTTTTTTTTTGGTCATATTTCAATGTGTCAAAATGTCTCGTAGAGCACCCCTCCTCCCTAACCCCATCCGCCTCCTTCCTCTGATTAAAATATGACTTTGATAAACCAACAATGCACAAATGTTAAATTGATGCGTGAATGGGGAAAGACTTGGAAGTCCCATTTCGTGAACTCATTCCATGACCCACACACTGATGACAGGAACAAGGCCAGACAAATGGCGGCACCTATAGCAGTCTCATTCCACGAACTCGCACTGTAATCCACACACTGATGATAGAAACAAGATTAGACCAGGGGCGCCATTGACAGGAGTCTCATTTCATGAACTATTCCACTGTGATACATACACTGGTAATAAGAACAAGACAAGTCTAATGGCGGTATACAAATCTTCCGGAGAAGCTTTCTTTAAAATGACACCTGAACTATTATTACTATCATCATTACTATTACCATTTTAGAGTTTACGCTTTGCCGGTATGACCATATTTTGAATACAGTAACATCCATCAGTATATGCTGAGGGTAAATATTTCAGTGTGAAGGCAGTATGTGTGAGGATAGATCAGTGTTTTGGCGATGTATAAGAGAGTAGAATGTGAGGATAGATCGGTGTGAGGGCAATATGTGCGAGGATAGATCGATATGATGGCAATGTGTGTTAGGATAGATTGTGGGACAGATGTGTTAGGATAGATTGTGGGACAGACTATGTTAGGGCAACAGATCGTGGGGATAGATCGGCGTTGCGGCAATATGTGTCAGGATAGATCAATGTGTCAGGGTAGATCAATGTGAGGGTAGTGTGTATGAGGATAGATTTGGTGTGTGTGGTTCACATATTCCGACTCTGTGCAACCATAGTTATATAATAATAATGATTATTTATGGCGCTTAATCTTAAATCATAAGCCATAAGCTCTTACAAATACACAAAAGGTTAAAGAAAACATAAATGAAACCAGTAAGAAGATGAATATTGCAATATGTACCATGCATCTACAAACAAGGATGCATATTGACACACACACACACACACACACACACACACACACACACACTGTCGCACAACAACGGACACAACAGCATGCGCGCGCACACACACATACATGCGCACACGCCCCTCCCCCCTCCACACACGCAGAATCAATTTGATGGGCAAGGAAGGGGAAGAAAGAACTGCTATTGATAGGTGAAGAGGGTTGTTTTAAGATTTCATAGGAGTTTATAGTTCACTGTTTCAGACCGAGTACAGCCAAGGTTAATTTTTTAAAAGACATTGTACAGCCGTAGTTCACTCATGTACACCCAGTATAGCCATGGTTCACTACGTAAGATCCTGTACAACAATAGTTCACTGATCAAAACTGTAAGCAACACTTCACTAAGTAAGACTCTACAACAATGATTTACTAATTAAGACACTGTACAGAAACGGATCTCTAATCCAGGCATTGTACAGCCATGGGTCACTAATTGAGTCATTGTACAGCCATGGGTCACTGATCCAGACATTGTACAGCCATGGGTCACTGATCCAGACATTGTACAGCCATGGGTCACTGATCCAGACATTGTACAGCCATGGGTCACTGATCCAGACATTGTACAGCCATGAGTCAGTAATCCAGGCATTGTACAGCCATGGGTCACTAATTGAGACATTGTACAGCCATGGGTCACTAATTGAGCCATTGTACAGCCATGGGGCCATGGGTCACTATTCCATACATTGCACAGCTATTGACCTTAATCCAGACAATGTACAGATAATGGCCGCTGATTCAGACATTGCACAGCTGCAGGTCACTAATCTAGACATTGAACAGCTATGGGTCACTAATCCTGACATTGTACAGCTATTGATCTTAATCTGGACATTGTACAGAGCCAGATATTGTATGGCTCTATGTCATTAAACCGTACTTAGTACAGCTATGGGTCACTAATCCAGACGATGTACAGAAAATAATCAATAATCCAGACATTGTACAGACAAGGTTCACCGATTCAGTACAGCCATAGCTAGTGATTCAGTTATTGCACAGCCACGGTTTATCGACTCTGACTCTATACAGTTACGGCTTACTAACTCGCCTCGGGTAACTCTACCTGGGTGATTGTGTTGACGACCAGACATGCTACAGCTCCCTGAGGTCTTGTCGAAGCAGAAGCCATCCGGGCACCTATGGACGCCGGCGATGACGTCATTTTTGCAGTAGATGACGTGCTGGCAATCAGTGGGGTGAGAGATGTTGGCCTCTGGCTGACCTTGACACAAGGAATCTGCAGAGGGCAGGGATACAGGAGACTTATAGTAACATACACACTCCATTCTACACAAATACAATTAATTAATGCATTGAACCACTCACACAGATACACCACGAGACAACTGCTTCATATTTGGAATGATCTTTTATTACAATAGAATCGACCACTCCAATTTTGAGCTGTAAGTTTGTTTCAAAACTCACTTTGGGACATCACTCTTTTACAAAGATACTGGACGACTTTCTGGAGGATTCGGTTAGAGGCAGGGACATTGCTATCAAACATTTCTGACCGCAAGCCAGGGACATTGCTATCAAACATTTCTGACCGCAAGCCAGGGACATTGCTATCAAACATTTCTGACCACAAGCCAGGGACATTGCTATCAAACATTTCTGACCACAAGCCAGGGACATTGCTATCAAACATTTCTGACCGCAAGCCAGGGACATTGCTATCAAACATTTCTGACCGCAAGCTAGGGACATTGCTATCAAACATTTCTGACGGCCGTCCAGACCAGGAACTGCCATCTTCTGTACACTGTCACTGTGATGGAGGTTTCGGAAGGAACAGAAATGAGTTTCTTCCCTGGGTTAAACGTCGACCAGGCCGACTCGTGCCCTCAGGCACGGCACTGGATTGGGCATGAGGATGTTCTTGTAACTCTGTTCTGCACAGAGGGGGGCGGGATGTGGAAAATAACTGGAATATCCGTGGTTTAAACTCAAACTTTGAGGAGCTGCAGCTTCTGTGTCAAACAATAAAACTTTACGTCGTAGCTTTTCAGGAAACTAAAATTCAAAGCCAGAAGACCTTCACTCTTTCTGGCTTTAATATTCTTTCCAAACCTGCACAACCATCCACATTGGGACTAACGGGCGGTGTTGCCCTTCTTATACACAAAACTTTGCTGTTTAGTCCTGTCGCTCTGACTACCCCCCTTCAGGCAGTAGCTGCGAGAGTCACTCTCCATAAAACGAAGGAAGGGTGTGTGTGTGTGTGGAGGACAGGATTGGGAGATATAAAGTACTGTGCACACGTCTAAACTTGGTTTTCTGTCCTGCACTGGGGTGTGGGGTCGTGGGATGAAAAGCATCGCGCCTGTTATCAGCTTCACATACAACGTTACATTGTGAAATACGTTGCGTCATCTGTCTGAAAGCTCCGCTTCTCCTTAGTCGTCTGTGTGAACCGAATCCAAACATGGGGCAGCAGGTTCAGTGGCAAGTCAACCAGGGTGTTGTCTTTAGTTCAGAGCATGGAGTTTCAGTAAAACAGAGAAGTCCACAGCTGGACAGATCTTGTATAGTATCCTTAAATCCAATAGCAACCTTGTAAACTACACCATGTATTCATGGCACACCTGCCGAACTATGCAGATACCCTTCTCCCCACTTTTGACTTTTGAAAAATGATCAGACCCGTTCAAATCGAAGACGGAGTTTATTGCAGACATGGAAAACTCAGCACAGATACCAAAGATAAAAGGTAGATTTGCAAGAATTCTATTTCATTATGAATTTATCCAAAGAGAATTATTCGGATAGTTACAGGATTCCACACAGACGGAGGGGAGGGATGGAGTGGATGGGGGGCTACTGGACAGTTGAGAGAACGAGAGGGAAGGGGCGGTGATGGAGGACGGGGGCACCAAAGCTCCAAGCCTACCATTGGCCCTTACCTGGTAAAACGTTGAAGACGCGGACAACGTCGTAAGTGTCCGCCGTTTCTCCCAGGGTAGGGTGGGGTAGGACGGAGCAGGACAAGAGAGAACCGTTGTGCAGAGACCCGGCACCGGCGTAGAACGTTCCGCGAACCTCCGTGGTGCACGACAAGGGAATGGTCGTCTGCTCGTTAAAATTCACTTCCCGGAAGACAGTCTCGCTCGGATGTCTGACGGCCAGAACTAGACTTCCGGGCGGCCGTCCGACCTTGGCCTTGCAGGTGATTGTGAAGGGAGGCTGGCTGTGTTGGTAGATGTCTGCTGGGATCGTCAGCACCGGCTGGTCTGGTCTGGCTGGAGAAAGGACAGCGAGCAAATGACAGTCATCTTCAGTATAGCGTCTGGCATCATCAATCATCACAAAATTAACATTACCATCATCAGTGTGGCAATTGCTGCTGCTGCTGCTGCTACTGTGCTTCTGCATGTTCTTGTTCTTTCTCTTCCAAAGATGATGATGACGGTGATGATGATAATGATGATGATGATGATGATGATGATGATGACAATGATGATGACGATGATGATGATGATGATGATGGTCAGGATCATGATCATCATAATCATGATCATAATCATGATCATAATTATGATCATAATCATGATGATGATGATGATCATGATCCTCCTCCTCCTCCTCGGTATTGTTGTTGTTGTTGTTGTTGTTGTTGTTGTTGTTGTTGTTGTCGTCTTGCTCTTGCTACTGCTTTTTTTGTTTGGTGTGTTGTAGGCCTTTGGCTCAGTGTATTCCCTTCTTGCTGCGTGACGTAGTGGTGGAACTCAGTGAACGTTCTGTTACCCGTCAGAGTGATTGTAGTCTTTGCATAGTCAGCATTTCACCATTTAAATGTTACCAGTGACACTGTTATATGTTGTTGTCGTTAAAATAATGTCGAGATATTGAATTGTGTCGTCGTTTATAACGTCAGTATCTTAAAGCATTCCATTGGACGGGACTGTTGAAGACATCAATATCCACAAGTCATCACATTAGACAGAACTGCTTATGATGTCCATACCTTGAAGTCATCAGATTTAATAGAACAGATTATGACGTCAGTATCTACAAGTTTATTACTTTACATTACATTTTACAGTTCTGTTTATTACGTCAATATGGACAGATCATTACAGTGTTGTGATTTTTTTTTAAATGTAAATCAAAATCAGCAAGTTTAATATCTTACATTACACCTGCTCACACTACCATGGAGTCCTCCACTGTCCAAACATCAGTGAAACACCCGTACTATGTTAACCATGGAGTCCCCTACTATCCACCCACCTGTGATACACCCGTACTATGTAATCATGCAGTCCCCTACTGTCCAAACACCAGTGAAACACCCGTACTATGTTAATCATGCAGTCCCCTACTGTCCAAACACCAGTGAAACACCCGTACTATGTTAATCATGCAGTCCCCTACTGTCCAAACACCAGTGAAACACCCGTACTATGTTAATCATGCAGTCCCCTACTGTCCAAACACCAGTGAAACACCCGTACTATGTTAATCATGCAGTCCCCTACTGTCCAAACACCAGTGAAACACCCGTACTATGTTAATCATGCAGTCCCCTACTGTCCAAACACCAGTGAAACACCCGTACTATGTTAATCATGCAGTCCCCTACTGTCCAAACACCAGGGAAACATCCGTACTATGTTAATCATGCAGTCCCCTACTGTCCAAACACCAGGGAAACATCCGTACTATGTTAATCATGCAGTCCCCTACTGTCCAAACACCAGTGAAACACCCGTACTATGTTAATCATAGAGTCCCCTACTATTCACACATCTGTGATAATTATACCCGTACTATGTTAATCCTGGAGTCTACTGTCCACACACCTGAGATGTACCCATATTATTTGACCATGGAGTACCCTTCTGTCCGCACACCTCTCATATACCCTTACCATGTCATGGAGTCCCTTATTGCACACACACCTGTGATATACCTATACTGTATTAAGCAAGGAGTCTCCTATTGTCCACGCACCTGTGATTATACCCTTACTATATTTAACAGCGCTCCACTGCCCACGCACCTGTCATATACCCATATTATCTTGATCATGGAGTGCACTATTATCCACACATCTGTGATGTACTCTTCCTATCTTAATGATAGAGCCCCCTATTGCCCCTACCCTGTGATATACCTTTACTAACGTAAATCATGGAGTGCCCCTATCGTCCACACACCTGTGACGTGGAGAGGAGCCTGAGGGCTGCTGATGTTGAGGGTAGGGTGCAGGGAACAGCCATACATGCCCTCGTCA
The DNA here is from genome assembly GCA_033310375.1 of Conus canariensis. Classification (NCBI taxonomy): domain Eukaryota; kingdom Metazoa; phylum Mollusca; class Gastropoda; order Neogastropoda; family Conidae; genus Conus; species Conus canariensis. Next base: position 55,063,223 of record CM065732.1, read on the forward strand.
ACACACTTCACAGAGAAGATGAACACGTTCAGCTCGGCCAGGCCCGCGGACACATTTGTTGTCATCAACGTTCGGTGACGTAAGTAGTTGTCGTGCCACGCCACGCTGCCGTCACTCAGCAATGACGTCACTTCTTCCTGTCCATGGGGCGTCACTCTGAGGAGCGTGAGGCGGGACCAGGCGGGAGGGAGGAGCAGTCGGCAGCGTACAGCAGCGAGTCCCCTGTCCACTGATGTGGACCTGGTTTGGATTTCCAGCTCTGGCAAAAAAGCATAGCACGTGACGCCTTAGATTCTGGACAGGAGGAGTGGTGGGTCTACTCACTGATGGTGGAAGGCCGGATGGAAGGAGAGAGTGTACTCAATGGTGATTTAAGGAAGGATGGAAGAGAGGGCCTACTCTCTAGTAATGGAAGAAAGGATGGAAGGAAAGAGTATACTCAATGGTGATTTCAAGACGGGTGGAAGAGAGGGTCTACTCACTGGTAATGGAAAGAAGGATGGGAGGAGAAGAGAGTATACTCAATGGTGATTTAAGGAAGGATGGAAGAGAGGGTCTACTCTCTGATAATGGAAGAAAGGATGGAAGGAAAGAGTATACTAACTGGTGATTTAAGGAAGGATGGAAGAGAGGGTCTACTCACTAATAATGGAAGGAGGGGTGAAAGGAAAAGGTCTACTCACCGGTGATGGAAGGAGAGGGTCTATTCACTGGTGATGGAAGGAGGGGTGGAAGGAGAGGGTCTACTCACCAGTGATGGAAGGAGGGATGGAAGGAGAGGGTCTACTCACCGGTGATGGAAGGAGAGGGTCTACTCACCAGTGATGGAAGGAGAGGGTCTACTCACTGGTGATGGAAGGAGAGGGTCTACTCACCAGTGATGGAAGGAGAGGGTCTACTCACCGGTGATGGAAGGAGGGATGGAAGGAGAGGGTCTACTCACTGGTGATGGAAGGAGGGATGGAAGGAGAGGGTCTACTCACTGGTGATGGAAGGAGAGGGTCTACTCACTGATGATGGAAGGAGGGATGGAAGGAGAGGGTCTACGCACTGGTGATGGAAGGAGAGGGTCTACTCACTGGTGATGGAAGGAGGGATGGAAGGAGAGGGTCTACTCACTGGTGATGGAAGGAGAGGGTCTATTCACTGGTGATGGAAGGAGGGATGGAAGGAGAGGGTCTACTCACTGGTGATGGAAGGAGAGGGTCTACTCACTGGTGATGGAAGGAGGGATGGAAGGAGAGGGTCTACTCACCGGTGATGGAAGGAGGGATGGAAGGAGAGGGTCTACTCACTGGTGATGGAAGGAGGGATGGAAGATGAGGGTCTACTCACTGGTGATGGAAGGAGAGGGTCTACTCACTGGTGATAGAAGGAGGGATGGAAGGAGAGGGTCTACTCACTGGTGATGGAAGGAGGGATGGAAGGAGAGGGTCTACTCACTGGTGATGGAAGGAGGGATGGAAGGAGAGGGTCTACTCACTGGTGATGGAAGGAGAGGGTCTACTCACTGATGATGGAAGGAGGGATGGAAGGAGAGGGTCTACTCACTGGTGATGGAAGGAGGGGGTCTACTCACTGGTGATGGAAGGAGGGATGGAAGGAGAGGGTCTACTCACTGGTGATGGAAGGAGGGATGGAAGGAGAGGGTCTACTCACTGGTGATGGAAGGAGGGATGGAAGATGAGGGTCTACTCACTGGTGATGGAAGGAGGGATGAGAAAGAGGGTCTACTCACTGGTGACGGAAGGAGAGGGTCTACTCACTGGTGATGGAAGGAGAGGGTCTACTCACTGGTGATGGAAGGAGGGATGAGAAGAGAGGGTCTACTCACTGGTGACGGAAGGAGGGATGGAAGGTGAGGGTCTACTCACTGGTGATGGAAGGAGGGATGAGAAGAGAGGGTCTACTCACTGGTGATGGAAGGAGGGATGGAAGGAGAGGGTCTACTCACTGGTGATAGAAGGAGGGATGGAAGCAGAAGGTCTACTCACTGGTGACGGAAGGAGGGATGGAAGGTGAGGGTCTACTCACTGGTGATGGAAGGAGGGGTGAAAGGAGGAGGTCTACTCACTGGTGATAGAAGGAGGGATGGAAGCAGAAGGTCTACTCACTGGTGATGGAAGGAGGGATGGAAGGAGAGGGTCTACTCACTGGTGTTGTGATGGAGATGGAGGACGTCAGAGAACTTGCTGGGGTCAATCAGCTGGAGATGCTCACTATGTACCTGGCACACCAAGCGTGACACGTTGCCTAGCAACGCCTGATGTAACGCCGACACAGTGATGGAGCCACGTGCCTGACAGTGGGCCCCGGAAGTGACTTCAGTGAGGGCGAGTTGTTCCCATGGCGACTGCTCATCCTTGACGACGCTGAAGGACAGCGATCCAGGGGGATAACCAAGCCTGGCGGAGCACCTGTAAACTGGAGTGGCGTCCCACGCTTTGGAGTCCCAGCTATGTGTGATGACCGGAAGTGAAGGGAGATCTGAGGAGACAGAGATGTGTGACGAGATTTTGTATAGTACTGTACGTTTTTAATGTACCTCATTTACAAGTGTTGTACCTGGCCGCAGATGCCTTTAACATCCAGATAAGAAGAGGAGCAAACATAGAACCAGTCCCAATCAAAACACATTACTTGAAAAGACAGACCTGCGTGCATAGTGTTATGCGTGCGTTCACACACGGAACCTCGCTTCATAGTCTCATTCGAAGGACTGTATGGGAAATGGAGTCTGAACCAATGTTAACTCCGAAAGAAAAAATCCACCCGTACCGAAACGGCCCGACGGAGATTCGAACCCGCAACCCCAGGATCACCAAGACTACGAGTCCGGCGCTCGACCACTGAGGTATTCCGCACCTCCCTCCACCCCCCTCCCCATGCTGGCTGGCCACTGAATTCTGGCTGAATGCTGGGGAAAAATACTTCCATATAGGCAAACCCCCCCCCCCCCCCCCAACCAACCTTGAAGATATCTTGCATAAGTGCAAAAGTCTAAAAGCAAACAATAAAAAGAATGGCAAAGATGAGAGTTTAAATTAAATAGTAGACTAAACTTCGTCTCAAAATCAAGAGATGGAACTGCAAAAGATACGAGCTACATGGACCAGTGTGTGGAGATAGAAATCGAATTAAACATCCAGCTGTTATCAAGCACGCGCTCGACAGCACACACACACACACACACACACACACACACACACACACACACACACACACACACACACACACGCACGCACGCACGCACGCACGAACGCACGCACGCAATTAATGCCCACAAACACACGTTACTCATTCTCACATAAATCTCTCTCTCTCTCTCTCTCTCTCTCTCTTACACACACACACACACACACACACACACACACACACACACACACACACACACACACACACACACACACATTCTGACAAATGGCATGCAATGCTACATTAGCGACCGTCACAAGACAGACCTGCCCATCTGGCCTGCACAGATTCCTTCTGTCTTACCCACACATAAATCAGTACAAAACAAGCCCCGCCTACTCTGAGTCGTATGTCGTCCAGCCAATCTTCAAAGAAGTAATTTACCAAAACCATTTCAGGAGAAATCTTTGTCTGAATAATTTGTCTACATAAGTTGATTTTTTAAAGTTATAAATAAAACCATTTCAGGAGAAATCTTTGTCTGGATAATCTGTCTCAATAATTTGATGTTTTAAGTTATAGAATCCTACACACCCATTTGCAAACTTTTCCGGTCACTGTAATTTGAGTACTTCATCTGCACATCCACTCTTTCTTTTCAACCCCTTAGTGTGATGCTCACTTTCTCTCTTACTTCTAACCCCTTTCTCTCTGCCTTGTCCGTTCTCTCTCTCTCTCTCTCTCTCTCTCTCTCTCTCTCTCTCTCTCTCTTTGCTTGTCTTTTTTTTTTCATCTCTCACTTTAACGGTATGACAGTATTCACACACACACACACACACACACACACACACACACACACACACACACACACACACACCACGCACGCACGCACGCACGCACGCACGCACGCACGCACGCACGCACGCACACACACACACACACGTGCAGGCAAAGAAATACATTACCCAATATTCCAATATGTCCAACGCCGGAGAACATCTCTCCGCTGATCCTCGTTACACGACACAGGTAGTCTCCCCTGTCGGCACATGTGACCTCTGTGACGTTGACAACAAGAGACACATGGTTTGATGACGTATCTGGAAACGCAGATAGCCGCAACATGGCTGAATCGGCCACCACAGCTACAAAAGGGGACTTCCGGTGCACCGTCACCAAAACTGTCATCGACTGCACTGACGAGTTGTCAGCCCTGAATTCCAGTGTCACCAAGGACCAACCCCAAGCGTTTGTGACGTCACAGGTGATGACGAAACTGCCGTCAGTGACGTAGTGGGTGCTGTTGCTGACCAGGATAGCTGGGAGAGAGAGAGAGAGAGAGAGAGAGAGAGAGAGAGAGAGAGAGAGATCAATGAATGTGTGTGTGTGTGTGTGTGTGTGTGTGTGTGAGAGAGAGAGAGAGAGAGAGAGAGAGAGAGAGAGAGAGAGAGAGAGAGAGAGAGAGAGAGAGTTTGTGTATGTTGGTGTCCTGTGTACTCTTATTCGCTGACACGTCACCATGTTAGTTATAAATATTTGATCGGTAGAATATAATCTAGTTATTTGTCGACCTCTCACAGGTAAAACGTGATCTGGTTAGTTCTTGATGTTTCACGGAGAGTATGCGAACTTGTTGTTTCTTGATTTTTTCAGTGATGGTTCAATCTTGACAGGTTTTGATGTTTCAGGGATAGAGTGTGATCTTAATTTGTAAGGTCTCGATGAAAGCTTGTAATATTGTTATCTCTTGCTGTATCAGTATTAGAATGTAGCCTTTTCATTTGTTAGTTTCTCAGTAGTGTTCGTAGATGTATTTGTGTGACAATAACATCTGACTGGCTGGCTGGCGTATCAACAATATAGTGGGATCTTCCTTTTTATCGATCTCTTATAGCAGATAGTAAATACGATATTTTTGATATGTCTGTAGTAGAATGTAATCTTGTCATTTCTATATTTTCGGTAATCAAACGTAATCTTGTTTCTGGTTGATGTTTCAGTAGTCAATGTGATTTGGTTGTTTCTTAATGTTTTATTAATCAAATATAACCCTCTTACTAGTTGATCTCTACGTAGAAAAATGCAGACTTTTTATTTGTTGATGCTTTACTTCTAAAGTGTAACCTCGTTATTTCTTGATGGTTTACTCATACAGCGTGAGCTTTCTTTTGGGTGTTTAAGTACTACGGTGTAATTTGTAGGGGTAATACTGACTATTGGCAGCGGGGTGAGTTTTTGTGATTTATCGACGTCTTAAAAACAATAAGAAATTATATTTTTCTGATATTTTACTTAACGCTTATATGCTATAGCCTTATATGTAAAAGAATATTCTGTTCTTCGGTGACAGCCTTAAATATTTGATAGCGTTCTTTTATTTGGTTACTGACTGTATTTGAAACTCTTCACTTTTTTTCACAGTAGGGTGAAATTCTGATATTTGTCTGGTGTCTCACAGCATGGTAAAAAGTAAATTCTGATATTTGTCTGGTGTCTCACAGCATGGTAAAAAGTAAATTCTGATATTTGTCTGGTGTCTCACAGCATGGTAAAAAGTCTGAGATTTGATCCGGAGTCTCACAGTACGGTAAAAAGTCTGTCTTTTGGCCAGAGTCTCACAGTAAGGTGAAATCCTAATATACAGCCAGTGTTTTGCAGTATGGTAACATCCTAATATCTAGCCGGTGTCTCATAGTGTGGTGAAATCTTAATATAAGGCCCGAGTCTCACACTAAAAGCCGGTGTCTCATACTAGAGTAAGATCCTGATGTAGGGCCAGTATCTCACAGTACAGTGTAATCCTAATTATTTGGTCAGCGTCTAACAATACAATGAAATGTCATTGATTGATTTCCCCACACAGTGTAGACAAGCCCTATCATTTTAACTTCATCATGAGATTCTTTGTTTTGTGGAATCTTTGGGACACAGTGGAGTCTGTTATGTCACGATTGTCTCGTCATGTAAGGGAATACTGTTCCGTGGTTACTGTGTGTTAGCACAATGAATCCCTGTTGCCTTTTGAATGAATCTCGGCATGATGAAATCCTATGACTGTCTCCAGATATCCTGCAATCCAAATTACTGTCAATCCTATGCATCGTAGCATGAAGTGCTATGACTGTCCCCAGATATACTGCAATGCAACTGATTGTCAGTCCTCAGGGCCTGAGATAGGTGGATATATCAAACTATTTTCGTACCCCTTGTTGCTCCTCCCCTCCCAAGCATTCGTTCATCCCTCTCTTTGTCTGATTGCCCTTTTACAACAATCAGCTGATGTTGACCCCCCCCCCCTTCCCCACATAGGTGCGTGTTACTCGAGACACGAACAAAAGTCAGACCAGATCAGAGGGAGTTTGCCCATATCCCCCCTCCACCCATCCATCCCTTAAGTGAGATGAAATGGTAACGCTTTCTGCACGTGTTTCTCAGGCTAATAATCCTGTCAGGGCAGATGTGAACTCACGCCTCTTTCATACAAGTCAAAACCTCCCAATGTCTGGGTACCCCTCCGTGTCTGATGTCGGCCGCAATTGATGTGAAATTTCATGCTGTCTGCGCAAAATGAGCATTGGCCAGACCTGTGCTGAACTCAATGGACTCGCGGCTCGCCCCACCCAGTCCTACTCTATCTTAATCTCTGTTGATTTTCAACTTTAACACATTGTCAGTCTTCTGGCCACTTTCACGGTAACGCAAGGACTGCTGTTCACTGCTGTGGTGAGCTGAACCCGGTTACTCTGTAAAAGGCTGGACTGGCAACATCCCATTAACAGGACAAAACCAGAAAGTTAAGTGTTTCCCAGTGTGGGAAATGCTTATCTTGTCAGGTCTGATATCCTGACTATTTTTTTTTTTTTTTTCCCCACGGCCATTAAATTGATAGGTAAGGAGCATCTACTTTCTACGTGGTGTGACGAACCTTTGCTTTGAGTTATACCTTAACAGAACAGTTTAATTAATGTCTTCACACTTATGTAAGTAACACCTATTTTTTTTTCTGCAACGTATGACGAACCTTACATTGCACAAAAATTCCATTGCTCCTATCAGTAATGTATTTAGAGTATGTAATCACACCGTTATTCTGTTAATATTGTTGTATTTAACTCTGTACAATAGCACCCTTACTCCGTTGATGTTATACTTTACATTGTACAACAACATCCTTATGGTGTTGATATTGTTATTTTTGATACCGTACAATAAAATCCCTTCTCTGCTTATAAGATCGTTTACACCATAGACTCTCATCTGTACTGTGTTGATGATGTTCTGTTTTACACAGTACACTAATATCCTTACTTTGTTGATATTTTATTGTTTTACAGAGTATACTCTGTTTAAAAAAAAATCTTTTAAACTTGAACACTGCACAAGAACATCATCACTCTGTTGATGTTGTATCTTTTAGCACTGTAGAATGACATCGTTACATTGTTGTTGTCATTTCTTATTGCATTGTATAATAACATTTACATCCAATCGGTGTATTATGAATTACTGATATTCCATAATGCAATGACTCTATAAAATAGTTATTAAGTTAGCATTGTAATCTCTTACACTGTATGAACACATTTGTACTCTGTTGTTATTTTCTTTCATACTATATAACAGCATCCATGCTTTGGTAACGTTGTTGTGTTGTATACTGTATGACATCACCGCGTCCTAACGACTAAGACGCTGCATTAAGACTGGCCCAGTTGTCCCCAGAGGTCCCCGTGACCTTGGAGATCTCTCGACTTCCCGTGTTGTCCAACACCGCACACGTCCACCGCCCCGTGACAAATAGGGGGAAAGGAAACTACACTTCTTCGGTCGGTTTTTTTTTTCTCCATCTTTCTCTTCTTCCCTGTCCCTGACTCTTCCCTTTCGCATTACATGTCTTTTAATCAGCCAAGAATGGCAGTGGATTCACCACACCGTCTCTCTCTCTCTCTCTCTCTCTCTCTCTCTCTCTCTCTCTCACTGCCCTTACATTCAATTATCTATTTACGGTATTCGCAAGTGAAACAATATCAGCACTCTATCAACCAACATTATGATATGTGTTTATATTCGCTGTCACGGTACGTGGAGATCTCAAGAGATGTCCCTACTCAGTACGTTTCCTCTTGCGCTCTCTCTCTCTCTCTCCACCCCACCCTTCCCCACCTACTCCCCTTCCTACTCCTAACCCTCCCCCCCACCCCCCACGTCGCAAGTCCGCAACCCTTCTCCCCTCTCTTTCGCCTCACTGCTCCCCCTTTCTTCCCCCCCCCCCCCCACCTTCCTCTCATCAATCCCGCTCACTAATCTCTCTCCCCCCTTGCCACGTATCTACGACATTGTCCCCTGCACGAGCAGTGAATAAATTATGCGTGACAGAAATACTTTGTTATGGAAGACGACAGGTGTCGCCATAGCAACGAGTGGCCACTATATTACCGGCTGTCATCGCAAAAAAGACCCGCCCGAGAAAGACCCCACTGGTGCTTTATTTCAACATAGACAGACCCCACTGGTACTTTATTTCAACATAGACAGACCCCACTGGTGCTTTATTTCAACACAGGCAGACCCCACTGGTACTTTATTTCAACATAGGCAGACCCCACTGGTACTTTATTTCAACGTAGACAGACCCCACTGGTACTTTATTTCAACATAGACACACCCCACTGGTACTTTATTTCAACGTAGACAGACCCCAATCGGACTTTATTTCAATATAGCAGACCCACTGGTACTTTATTTCACCACTAGCGCTTACGCGCTTCGACCCTGTCTCGCCCCGGCGAGTTTGTCTGTCGTGTCTGTGGACGCAAATTACCGTCACGACGCAATGCGTCACGTGATCGCCGACCCGACGTTGCTGTTTGTAGGACACCAAGGATACTTGGTAGTAAATTTGGTGGCGATCCGCCCAAAACCGTGGCCGTGTATAAGCGAACAGACAGACAGACAAACTGAGCTTTATATAATAGATAGACAGACCCCACTGGTACTTTATTTGAACATCGACAGACCTACTGGTACTTTATTTCAATATAGACAGACCCACTGGTACTTTACTTCAATATAGACAGACCCCACTGGTACTTTATTTCAACATAGACAGACCTACTGGTACTTTATTTCAATATAGACAGACCCCACTGGTACTTTATTTCATTATAGACAGACCCCACTGGTACTTTATTTCAATATAGACAGACCCCACTGGGTACTTTATTTCAATATAGACAGACCCCACTGGTACTTTATTTCAAATAGACAGACCCATTGGTACTTTATTTCAACATAGACAGACCCACTGGTACTTTATTTCAACATAGACAGACCACACTGGTACTTTATTTCAATATAGACAGACCCACTGGTACTTTATTTCAATATAGACAGACCCACTGGTACTTTATTTCAATTATAGACAGACCCCACTGGTACTTTATTTCAATATAGACAGACCCCACTGGGTACTTTATTTCAATATAGACAGACCCCACTGGTACTTTATTTCAATATAGACAGACCCATTGGTACTTTATTTCAACATAGACAGACCCACTGGTACTTTATTTCAACATAGACAGACCACACTGGTACTTATTTCAATATAGACAGACCCACGGTACTTAATTTCAATATAGACAGACCCACTGGTACTTTATTTCAATATAGACAGACCCACTGGGTACTTTATTTCAATATAGACAGACCCCACTGGTACTTTATTTCAATATAGACAGACCCATTGGTACTTTATTTCAACATAGACAGACCCACTGGTACTTTATTTCAATATAGACAGACCCATTGGTACTTTATTTCAACATAGACAGACCCACTGGTACTTTATTTCAATATAGACAGACCCACTGGTACTTAATTTCAATATAGACAGACCCACTGGTACTTTATTTCAATATAGACAGACCCACTGGTGCTTTATTTCAATACAGACAGACCCAATGGTACTTTATTTCAATACAGACAGACCCACTGGTGCTTTATTTCAATACAGACAGACCCAATGGTACTTTATTTCAATACAGACAGACCCACTGGTGCTTTATTTCAATACAGACAGACCCAATGGTACTTTATTTTAACATAGACAGATCCCACTGGTACTTTATTTCAATATAGACAGACCCACTGGTACTTTATTTCAATATAGACAGACCAAACTTGTATTTAAACAGACAAACCCTGCTGGTATTTTATTACAACATAGATAGACCCCGCTGGTACTTCAATACAACGACACAGACAGACCGCACTGGTATTTTATTCCAGCGTTTCTGGAAGGAGATTATGAAAGTTATCACGGTTTATATTATTTTCGTTATCCTGACCGTCAATATGTTGTCTGCAGAACCAAGTATGTGTTGCCATCTTTTAGGAAGTATTCGCGCATAAACTGAACGAATGCCCTACAGCTGTCATATATGTTTTTCAAGAACATCTTGTTCTGTTCGTGTGTTTTTTCTTTGATTTGATTTTTCTGAGAAAAATCTTATTCTTGAAAAGCATTTGCATTGTTATATTTGTATAATGTTTACTCTATGTCGCCCATGTGTGTCGTAGTAATTCATTTTTGCTCGAAATCCAGCTGGACTGACGTTTCTGTAAAATCTTGCGAACTCTTGTTATGGGACACTGTCCTAAGCTAGGAAACGTAAGGATCATGAAGTTTACTTTTCTCCCACGTCCACCAGATCCAGATGGAACTCTTTGCAGCTGCCCCAGTCACTGCCTCTTAGGGTTCTGGTCCTGTTCTTCCCAGAAATCCCCAGCTGTTTGAAGAGATCACATGCTGACAAGCCTTCAAGTCCGCTTGCTCCAACCTCTATGGTGGATGTGTTTGTGAGGGTTGAGTGCCAAATTGGGGGAGGGGGAGGAAGTCAGAGGTGGGGAGAGGATGCGTGGGGGAGTCATAACGATAGTCTTGTGACGTCACCCTGTGCGAGTGCCTGACCTACTTTGGCGTCCGTTGGTGCTGTGTCTGTGTTGAACATTTTCTTTTTGCTGCCTTGCTTTTTATGAGTTTTCAACTGTTACTGTTGAAAAGGCTTGGATGGTTGGCTGCTGTGAACCTAACTGTTTCGGCTACTTTTTCTTTCCACAGAGAGAGGCTTCGTGGTGTCTTTGATGTGAAACTCATCCTTGATGAAGCAAATAACATGTCTAACTGCTTCAGTATTTTTGTGTGTTTGATCTTCATTGGTGGAAAGAACTGTTGTGTCATCCATTAACGCTTTTAGAGGGGGGGGGGGGGGGGGGGGGGGGTATGATATTTCTTCCCGAGGTCTACTCAATCTGTAAAACTCATGGCAGTTTTCGAGATGGCCTTCTATTGCAACACAAACAGTACTGGAGAAATTACACAGCTCATTTCTATGTCTGTTGTGTATTCCTTCGTAGAACGTCATTGAGAAGCCACCGAAATACTTCGTCAGCATGCCTCGGATGTTCTTCGAAACATGATACATTTAAAGGGCCATTTGAATAATGTTGTGTGGAACTGATTCGATGTTGTTCTAAAGAAAGAGAAGACACTGGAATAAAGAAAGACAAGAAAGAAGACGAGGAGGTGAGTGACAGACAAGAAATAAAGAAGGGCGGCCAGGAAAGGTTAAAAAAAAACAAACAAACAACAACCCCAAAACATCAAGCTTCTGGTAGAAGGAGAGACTCAAGCCCAGCCCACAGTACCAGCGAAAGCCATGTGACAGAACTGCTGAATTCAAACCAGATCAATCCACGCCACAAAGAATCACAGTCACCACCAGACGACAGAAAAGAGTCTCACATCAGAGAACCGGGGCCTATTTTATATCAGAGAAGAGGGGCCAGTTTCACATTAGAGCACAGAGACCAGTTTCACACCAGAGAACAGGATAGAGTTTTACATCAGAGTACAGGAGCCGGTGTCTCGCCAGAGAACAGGATAGAGTTTTACATCAGAGAACAGGAGCCGGTGTCTCGCCAGAGAACAGGATAGAGTTTTACATCAGAGTACAGGAGCCGGTGTCTCGCCAGAGAACAGGATAGAGTTTTACATCAGAGTACAGGAGCCGGTGTCTCGCCAGAGAACAGGATAGAGTTCTGCATCAGAGTACAGGAGCCGGTGTCTCGCCAGAGAACAGGAACCAGTTTCACTCCAGAGTATAGGAGCTAGTTTCACACCACAGAAAAGGAACCCGTTTCACGCAAGAGAACAGGAGCCAGGTTCTTACGAAAGAGGAGCCAGTTTTACAATAGAAAACAGTTGCCTGTTCAACATCTGAGACAGTTTTACAACAGAGAACAGTTGCCCGTTCCACATCAGAGAACAGAAGCCAGGTTCACCTTACAGATCAGGAGCCAGTTTCACATGAGAAACCAGGAGACAATTTCACACCAGAGAGCAAGAACCGCAAAGATCAGGAACCAGTTTCACACCAGAGAATAGGAGTTAATTTCACACCAGAAAAAGAGGAACAAGTTTCACACCACAGAACAACCGCACCAAAACAAACTCCTTTGAACATGTTGAAAGTCCAAAGTTTTATTCAGAATCTGATGTGGCAAGTCAGATCATCAAGAATAAAAAGGACATGACATCAGTAGAAGATGTGCAGGGAACTAATAAAGTGACTAATTAGTTCTACTGGTGCTGGAAAACATTTGTACAAATTCACCAACGACAGCCTACGGCAGACATAAGCAACCAGTCCACTGGCAAACCAGTTTAATGGCATGATGTCCCATACAACAGATTTTAAAAATGCGACAAATGTATTGATATTCGAAAGAGAGCACACCTTCTAATTACGAAGAAGTCCTGTCTGATGTGAAACAAATCCTGAAACAG
>CM065732.1:55083707-55088707 GCA_033310375.1 Conus canariensis
AAAAAAAAAAAACCACACTGCAGGCCTCACTGCAGAACGACCACGTCATTCCGCGTCACCCAAAGTCATTTCACGTCATCGCCACGTCACCTCACGTCATTTAAGACATCCCAAGTCACCTCACGTTACCTCACATCCTCCCACGTCGTCACACATCATCCCACGTCATCCCACAGTATGTATCCAACAATATTCTCTGCAGCATTCAAATGCCTATTAGTTTCAACCAAATGACACGCAGTTTATTGCAAAATATCCCCTGTAATCAATTCGCCCCATTTTCCCCATCCCAAATATCCACTTCACGCAAGAATATCCATACAAACGTTAAAGTAGTGAGTATACTTGCTCCGTTCCAAAAAAATCAACAATATTCACTTTAACCTGCTGTAGCGACGTCGCCCAACAGCACCCACTGCACCCACAGTCAGTCCCTTCATCCTCTGCATTCACTGTGTCTTCTCCACTCATGGTATTCCTTACATCCCTTAACCCTCTGTATCCTATTCCACCACTTCACCTACAGCATTCCCTTCACCCACTGTATGTGTCTTCTCTACCCCTGTATTCATGATATCCCTTAACCCTCTGTATCCTATTCCACCACTTCACCTACAGCATTCCCTTCACCCACTGTATGTGTCTTCTCTACCCCTGTATTCATTATATCCCTTAACCCTCTATATCCTATTCCACCACTTCACCTACAGCATTCCCTTCACCCACTGTATTCACTGTATGTGTCTTCTCTACCCCTGTATTCATTATATCCCTTAACCCTCTGTATCCTATTCCACCACTTCACCTACAGCATTCCCTTCCCCCACTGTATTCACTGTACGTGTCTTCTGTACCCCTGTATTCATTATATCCTTTAACCCTCTGTATCCTATTCCACCACTTCACCTACAGCATTCCCTTCACCCACTGTATTCACTGTATGTGTCTTCTCTACCCCTGTATTCATTACATCCCTTAACCCACTGTGTCCTATTCAACCACTTCACTCACAGTATTCCCTTCACCCACTGTATTCATGACATCCCTTAACCCACTGTGTCCTATTCAACCACTTCACCCACAGGATTCCCTTCACCCACTGTATTCATTAGATCCCTTAACCCATTGTGTCCTATTCAACCACTTCACCCACAGGATTCCCTTCACCCACTGTATTCATTACATCCCTTAACCAACTGTATTCATTAGATCCCTTAACCCACTGTGTCCTATTCAACCACTTCACCCACAGTATTCCCTTCACCCACTGTATTCATTATATCCCTTAACCCATTGTGTCCTATTCAACCACTTCACCCACAGGATTCCCTTCACCCACTGTATTCATTATATCCCTTAACCCATTGTGTCCTATTCAACCCCTTCACCCACAGGATTCCCTTCACCCACTGTATTCATTACATCCCTTAACCAACTGTATTCATTAGATCCCTTAACCCACTGTGTCCTATTCAACCACTTCACCCACAGTATTCCCTTCACCCACTGTATTCATTATATCCCTTAACCCATTGTGTCCTATTCAACCACTTCACCCACAGGATTCCCTTCATCCACTGTATTCATTATATCCCTTAACCCATTGTGTCCTATTCAACCCCTTCACCCACAGGATTCCCTTCACCCACTGTATTCATTATATCCCTTAACCCACTGTGTCCTATTCAACCACTTCACCCACAGGATTCCCTTCACCCACTGTATTCATTATATCCCTTAACCCATTGTGTCCTATTCAACCCCTTCACCCACAGGATTCCCTTCACCCACTGTATTCATTATATCCCTTAACCCACTGTGTCCTATTCAACCACTTCACCCACAGGATTCCCTTCACCCACTGTATTCATTATATCCCTTAACCCATTGTGTCCTATTCAACCACTTCACCCACAGGATTCCCTTCACCCACTGTATTCATTATATCCCTTAACCCATTGTGTCCTATTCAACCACTTCACCCACAGGATTCCCTTCACCCACTGTATTCATTATATCCCTTAACCCATTGTGTCCTATTCAACCACTTCACCCACAGGATTCCCTTCACCCACTGTATTCATTATATTCCTTAACCCATTGTGTCCTATTCAACCACTTCACCCACAGGATTCCTTCACCCACTGTATTCATTATATCCCTTAACCCACTGTGTCCTATTCAACCACTTCACCCACAGGATTCCCTTCACCCACTGTATTCATTATATCCCTTAACCCATTGTGTCCTATTCAACCACTTCACCCACAGGATTCCCTTCACCCACTGTATTCATTATATCCCTTAACCCACTGTGTCCTATTCAACCACTTCACCCACAGGATTCCCTTCACCCACTGTATTTACAGTATCCTCTCTTCGTAATGTGTTCATTATATACCTTAACCCACGGTATCCTGCTCAACAAGTGTATACGCTTTATTCCATCACCCACTGTATTCACTGTGTCCTCTTCACTCGCCTTACCTCTGTCACTCTCTGTATTATTCACTGTATCCTCTTCACTCGCCTTATCCCTGTCACTCTCTGTATTCACTGTATCCTCTTCACTCGTCTTATCCCTGTCACTCTCTGTATTCACTGTATCCTCTTCACTCGCCTTATCTCCTTCATTCTCTGTATTCACTGTATCCTCTTCACTCGCCTTATCCCTGTCATTCTCTGTATTCACTGTATCCTCTTCACTCGCCTTATCTCCTTCATTCTCTGTATTCACTGTATCCTCTTCACTCGCCTTATCCCTGTCATTCTCTGTATTCACTGTATCCTCTTCACTCGCCTTATCTCCTTCATTCTCTGTATTCACTGTATCCTCTTCACTCGCCTTATCTCCTTCACTCTCTGTATTCACTGTAATCTCTTCACTCACTTTATCCCCTTCACTCTCTGTATTCACTGTATCCTCTTCACTCGCCTTATCCCCTTCACTCCCTGTACTCACTGTATCCTCTTCACTCGTTTTATCCCTTTACTCTGTGATTTCACTGTATCCCCTTCAATCGCTGTATTCACTGTACCCTCTTCACTCGCCTTATCTCCTTCACTCTCTGTATTCAATGTATCCTCTTCACTCGCCTTATCCCTGTCACTCTCCGTATTCACTGTATCCTCTTCACTCGCCTTATCCCTGACATTCTCTGTATTCATGTATCCTCTTCACTCGCCTTATCCCTGTCACTCTCTGTATTCACTGTATCCTCTTCACTCGCCTTATCCCTGTCACTCTCTGTATTCACTGTATCCTCTTCACTCGCCTTATCTCCTTCACTCTCTGTATTCACTGTATCCTCTTCACTCGCTTTATCCCTGTCACTGTCTGTATTCACTGTGTCCTCTTCACTCACATTATCTCTGTCATTCTCTGTATTCACTGTATCCTCTTCATTCGCCTTATCCCTGTCACTCTCTGTATTCACTGTATCCTCTTCACTCGCCTTATCCCTGTCACTCTCTGTATTCACTGTATCCTCTTCACTCGCCTTATCTCCTTCATTCTCTGTATTCACTGTATCCTCTTCACTCACATTATCTCTGTCATTCTCTGTATTCACTGTATCCTCTTCACTCACATTATCCCTGTCATTCTCTGCATTATTCACTGTATCCTCTTCACTCGCCTTATCCCTGTCATTCTCTGCATTATTCACTGTATCCTCTTCACTCGCCTTATCCCTGTCATTCTCTGCATTATTCACTGTATCCTCTTCACTCGCCTTATCCCCTTACTCTCTGTATTCACTGTATCCTCTTCACTCGCTTTATCCCTGACATTCTCTGTATTCACTGTATCCTCTTCACTCTCTGTATTCACTGTATCCTCTTCACTCGCCTTATCCCTGTCACTCTCTGTATTCACTGTATCCTCTTCACTCGCCTTATCCCTGTCACTCTCTGTATTCACTGTATCAACTTCACTCGCCTTATCCCCTTCACTCCTGTAATCACTGTAGCCTATTTACCCACTGTATTTTACCGTATCCCTGTTCACCCACTGTAGTCCCTGTATTCCTTTACCCACTGTAGTCACTGCATTTCTTCAACCATTGTATTCCCATTTACCAAGTGAGTTCACTGTATCCCCTTCACAAAGCGTTGCCACTGTATTGCCTCATCCCACTGTATCTCCCTTCAGCTGGTGTGTTCACTATACCTCTTTCACCCACTGTATTTAAGTATTCCTGTCACCCGCTGCGTACACTGTATTCTCGTCATCCAATGTGTTAAGTGTATCCCCTTCACCCACAGTACTCACTATCTCCCCTATTGTATCACCATCACCCACAGTACTCACTATCTCCCCTATTATATCACCATCACCCACTTTATCCCTCCGCCCATTTCATCTACTGTCTCTCCTTCAAATGTTGTGTTCCCTTTTCCGACTGTATCCTGTCACCAATTGTATATCCCCCTCACCCACTGTGTCCCTTTCACCCACTGCGTTCAGTGTATCCCATCACCTGCTGCGTTTGTTGTATCTTTAATCATGTATTCACTGTATCCCCATCACCCATTGATATCCGCTGCATCTTACTGTAGTCACTGTAACTCCTTCGCCTATTGTATTCAGTGTATTCCCGTCACCCAATACATCCCCATTCACCCACTGTATTCATTGTGTCCCTTCGCTGACTGTATTCCCTGTGTCCCTTTTCACGCAGTGAACCGACAGGGTTCCTTTCTCCCCAGGGACCATCAGGGATTGGAACTCCTTACCATCTTCAAATTTCACCCGGTGCACTCTTGACACTTTCGTGTCAAGGGTCACCAAACACCTGTCACAGCAAAAGTAAAAAAAAAAATGTTTTTTTTTTTTTTTTTTGCTGGCCTGGCGAAAGATGTGGACTTGACCCTCCCCCCCCCTCCCCCTTCACCCACTGTATTCGTTGTGTCCTTTTAACCCATTATGTTCACTGAATCACCGTCACCCACTGTAATCACTGTATTCCCTTCACCCACTATATTCATTGTGTCCTCTT
>CM065732.1:55096207-55122272 GCA_033310375.1 Conus canariensis
ACAGAAAAAGGAAGTGATGATGATGATAGTAATGAAGATGATGATGATGATAATGATGATGATGATGATGAGAGTGAGGAAGAGTGAAAGGACGATGACAAGGAGGAGGAGGAGGGGGAGGAGGAGGAGGAGGAGGGGGATTGGGAGGAAGATGAGTCAGTTTGAGTCAGCAGAGACATGATGAATCCAATTAGCGTTCGCTCAGGCAAATGACGAGTTCAGCAAACAAAGTCACTCATCTGATCGCGTCATCACAGACACAGTGAGTGCCTTGGGCAACCATAACAACGTCACTCAATCGATTGCGTCATCACGAAGACGTGGAGTGCCGCGGCCAGCCCCAACAACGTCACTCACCAGACTGCGACATTACGGACATGGTGAGTGCTGTAGCCAGTTCCAACAACGTCACTCACCAGACTGCGACATCACGGACATGGTGAGTGCTGTAGCCAGTTCCAACAACGTCACTCACCTGACTGCGACATCACGGACATAGTGAGTGCTGTAGCCAGTTCCAGCAACGTCACTCACCAGACTGCGACATCACCGACATGGTGAGTGCTGTGGCCAGTTCCAACACCGTCACTCACCTGATTGCGTCATCACGGAGACGGTGAGCCCCCATGGGCTGCATGAACAACGTCACTCACTGATTGCGTCAGCACGGACACATTAAGCGCCGTGACCAGTCCCAGCAACGTCATTCACCTGATTGCGTCAACATGGAGACTGTGAGTCCCCATGGGCGGCCTAAACAACGTCACTCACCTGATTGCGTCAGCACGGATACGGTGAGCCCCCGTGGGCTGCCTAAACAACGTCACTCACCTGATTGCGTCAGCACGGATATGGTGAGCCCCCGTGGGCTGCCTAAACAACGTCACTCACCTGACTGCGTCAGCACGGATACGGTAAGCGCCGTGGCCAGCCCCACGATGGCCAGCCCCATCAGCACCAGCAGTGACGTCACCAGGCGTGTGCATCGTCCGCAAGGGGCCCGAGGGGAGCGCCAGGAGTATGTCTCCGTCTGCAGCCCACTCAGGTAATCCTCCGGCTTGAGAATTTCCGGCCGGTCACGTGACACACCGTCTACAGACCCGTCCACGCCACCAGGCAGGACCTGTTGGTTGTCATGGCCACTGGCCAGCGGTGACGCTCTGTGCTGAAGGGAAGCCAGGGATGCGTTCAGGTGTTGTTCTGGCGGCCAGGGCGGGTTGAGCTCGCTGTACACTCCTTGCTCCCCCTGGGATACGTGACTGGGCCTCTGTCGGTACGACGTCGCCTCCCCTTTCATCCATCCACACACTCCACTCCCGCCGTACTCCAAGGCTGATCCGCCCAGGGGAGGAACCAGGGAGAGGTTGGACTGGGTGATGCGGTTATAGTAGCCAACGACTGGCTTGTTGAGGAAGGGGGACATGTACCACAGGCTGGGGTCCTTGACCTCGGGTTGGGCAAGGTCATCTGGCAGGGTCTGTTGTAAGACAGACAATTTCCAGTCGGTTGGGAGATGATTTAGTGTCTAAAGGCCATAAACAGAAACAAGACATTATGCATATAATGTTCATGTATGTGCTCTGTTTTTACCGTCTTCGAAAGTCTGTGTTCTATGTTTGAGGTCTTAGAAAATGTGCGTTCTATGTTTCATGTCTTGGCACGTTTGAGTGCTGTGTTTGATGTCTTGGAAAGTTTATGTTCCGTGTTTGATGTCTCAGAAAGCCGGTATGAAGTATTGAAAATGGAAAGTTCGTCTTTGATGTCTTGGAAATTCCTTGTTGTATGTTTGATGTCTTGGATGTTCAGGTTCCAGGTTTAGTGTTTTGGAAAGTCCATGTTCTAGGTTTAATGTCTGGGAAAAGGTCAGTGTTCTATATTTGATGTCTTGGAAAGTTCTAGTTCTATGTACGGTGTTTTAGAAAATCGGTGTTCTCTGTTCGATGTCTTGGAAAATCCGTTTCGTTGTTTGATATCTTGGAAATTCAGCATTTTGTGTTTGATGTCCTAGTTCTTAGTTTGGTGTTTTGGAAAGTCAGTATTATATTATATATATATATGTATATATATATATATATATATATATATATACATACATACATACATACATATAAATCTATATCTGTGTATGTGTGTGTGTATGCATGTGTGTGTGTGTGTGTGTGTGTGTGTGTGTGGTGTGTGTGGTGTGTGTGTGTGTGTGTGTGTGTGTTGGACAGTCACGGTTTGTGGAGCTATTCTTTCTTGCCGCGTTTCAGATCAGATCTCACAGATTGTGCAGCAGACTGGGCTTGAAACAAGATAAACGTGGTCCTAATCCCCTACTGTTCCTGGTCTGTTTCCAGGTCAGTGCAGCACTACGACAAGTTGGGTAGCGACATCCTAGCTCACAACTCTGGCCCCCACCGCAATGTCTCCTGCTTGCTCAGTGAGGCGTCTCCACCTGTGACAGCTTCTGTCACGCTCTATGTCAGGGGGCAAATGTGACAGGACAGCACGTGAAGAAAGCGTGACTGACATGACACCTGCATTCTGTGTGTATGCCCCATCACAGAGTGCTGGATGTGTTCTTGTGATGGGTATCTTCTGTGTGTATGCACTATCGCAGTGTGGTGCATATGTTCTTGTGATGTGTATCTTCTGTGTGAATGCCCCATCACAGAGTGCTGCATGTGTTCTTGTGATGTGTATTTTCTTCTGTGTGTATGCCCCATCACAGAGTGCTGCATGTGTTCTTGTGATGTGTATCTTCTTCTGTGTGTATGCCCCATCACAGAGTGCTGGATGTGTTCTTGTGATGTGTATTTTCTTCTGTGTGTATGCTCCATCACAGAGTGCTGCATGTTTTCTTGTGATGTGTATCTTCTGTGTGTATGCACTATCGCAATGTGGTGCATGTGTTCTTGTGATGTGTATCTTCTGTGTGTATGCACTATCGTAATGTGGTGCATGTGTTCTTGTGATGTGTATCTTCTGTGTGTATGCACTATCGCAGTGTGGTGCATATGTTCTTGTGATGAGTACCTTCTGTGTACACCATCACAGAGTGCTGCATGTGTTCTTGTCTTGTGATGTGTACTTTCTAGTGTGTGCCATCACAGAAAGCTGCATGTGTTCTTGTGCTGTGTACCTTCTGTGTGCACCATCAGAGTGCTGCATGTGTTCTTGTGATGTGTACCTTCTGTGTGCACCATCAGAGTGCTGCATGTGTTCTTGTGATGTGTACCTTCTGTGTACACCACCAGAGTGCTGCATGTGTTCTTGTGATGTGTACCTTCTGTGTGCACCATCAGAGTGCTGCATGTGTTCTTGTGATGTGTACCTTCTGTGTACACCACCAGAGTGCTGCATGTGTTCTTGTGATGTGTGCCTTTTGTGTACACCACCAGAGTGCTGCATGTGTTCTTGTGATGTGTACCTTCTGTGTACACCACCAGAGTGCTGCATGTGTTTTGTGATGTGTGCCTTCTGTGTACATCACCAGAGTGCTGCATATGTTCTTGTGATGTGTGCCTTCTGTGTACACCACCAGAGTGCTGCATATGTTCTTGTGATGTGTGCCTTCTGTGTACACCATCAGAGTGCTGCATATGTTCTTGTGATGTGTGCCTTCTGTGTACACCACCAGAGTGCTGCATATGTTCTTGTGATGTGTGCCTTCTGTGTACACTGTCACAAAGTGCTGCATATGTTCTTGTGATGTGTGCCTTCTGTGTACACCACCAGAGTGCTGCATATGTTCTTGTGATGTGTGCCTTCTGTGTACACTGTCACAAAGTGCTGCCTGTGCTCTTGTCATGTCCATCTGCTCCCATGTCCCTACGTGCATCATCACAGAGTGCTATATACATGTGTACCTTCTCCTGTGTGTACTATTTCAGTGTGCTGCATGTGCTCTTGTGATGTGCATCTTCTTTCATGTGTATGCACCATTAGGCGTGCAACTTCGTATATTTTGTCGCAGACTATTTATAACGGCTGCGCCTTTTTTGTATTATAACACTACAAATGTTTCTTTTTTCTTCACAGATTATTTATTAAGGTTAATGCACACATCTCATGACATCCTGTTCATTGGCTGCGCATTTTCTTTTTTTTACCACTGTGTAAATTTGGGTACATCCTATTTGTTTTCAGTATCATACTGCATATAAGTAAAGGGAAAAGGTGGCAAAACTGAGTACCTGGAGAGGGGATGACCGAAGTGTCTACGACACGAAATGTTCGTCATCCCCTCTCCAGGTACTCTGCATATATTTTCGTCAAAATGTATTCATTAGTACTCTGCATTTAAAAATTTTTTTTTTACAGATATACCACTGGAAAGTAATTTGTTACGGGCTATTTATGATGATAGTGAATTTCTTGTCACACCACTGAATATATTTCGTTACAGACAAACCGTTTGATAGAAATCCATGACCAAATGGTTAGAGCGTTTGCCTGCAGATCTAACGGTCATGAGTTCGAACCGCTTATGGGGTCGGCTTTTTTCGATTTAGAACTCCCCTGACTGTTCACCCAGGAGTACATGGGTACCTGATTCAGTTCAGGGAACGTTAGAGGCGGTGGAAGAAGGGGAATGGGCTTCTCTTCCCATCGTGTTATGTCTCTGATACAGTAAACCTCTGATAGCTGACCGTCCCTACAGAGGGTTTGCTATGCCTTTCTAACTAGCCAGGTGGGTAGGTGAAAGGGGGAACTGGCAAAGTATATTTGTAATTCAGGAAAAATATGAGTAATAACATGGCTAGATTAACTGGATGATTGCAGTAATGTTCTAATATCTTCTTCACGAGATTCACCACTTTTATGAATCCTTGTGTAGATAATGAGAGGTGTGTGAGTGTGAGCTGGATCCCCCAAACCCAAAACAACATTAATAACCAAAAGTACACAATCACCTCAGGTGTTTTGCAAAAACAAAACAAAGGGCAAAGGTAGGAAGTCATTACAGGCGTTTAAAGCAGAACAAAATTGAGGATGAAAGATACAGTCATTCCAGATGTTTTAAGCAGAACCTGACTCCAGTCTCTCCAACCTATCCCCCGGCCTTCCTGACTCCAGTCTCTCCAACCTATCCCCCAGCCTTCCTGACTCCAGTCTCTCCAACCTATCCCCCAGCCTTCCTGACTCCAGTCTCTCCAACCTATCCCCCAGCCTTCCTGACTCCAGTCTCTCCAACCTATGCCCCAGCCTTCCTGACTCCAGTCTCTCCAACCTATCCCCCAGCCTTCCTGACTCTAGTCTCTCCAACCTATCCCCCAGCCTTCCTGACTCTAGTCTCTCCAACCTATCCCCGGCCTTCCTGACTCTAGTCTCTCCAACCTATCCCCCGGCCTTCCTAAATCTAGTCTCTCCAACCTATCCCCCGGCCTTCCTGACTCTAGTCTCTCCAACCTATCCCCCGGCCTTCCTAAATCTAGTCTCTCCAACCTATGCCCCAGCCTTCCTGACTCTAGTCTCTCCAACCTATCCGCCGGCCTTCCTGACTCTAGTCTCTTCAACCTATCCCCCGGTCTTCCCGACTCTAGTCTCTCCAACATACCCTTCAGCCTCTCTGTCTCAAGTCTCTCCAACCTATCCGCCAGCCTTCCTGACTCCTGTCTTTCCAACCTATCCCCCGGCCTTTCCGATTCCAGTCTCTCCAACCTATACTCCAGCCTTTCTGACTCCGTTCTCTCCAACCTGACTGCAGTCTGCCAAATCTGGCTGACTCCAGCTTTTCTGACTCCTGCCTTTCTGACTCCTGTCTTTCTGACTCCAGCCTTATTGACTCCAGTCTGTCCAATATTTTTAAGTCGAGGCTCTCAATTCTTTTTATTCCAGTCTCTGTAGCCGTTTTCATTGTAGTCTTTCCAATCTTTCCGACTTGAGTCTCTCTAGCCTTTCTGATTTCTGTCTCTTCCATCTTTCTGATTGAAGTCTCTCTAATCTTTCGGACACTCTCCAACCTTTCTGACTCCTGTCCGTCCAGCCTTTCTTACTCCAGTCTCTCCAACCTTGCTGACTCTCTCCAACCTTTCTGACTCCTGTCCGTCCAGCCTTTCTTACTCCAGTCTCTCCAACCTTGCTGACTCTCTCCAACCTTTCTGACTCCTGTCCGTCCAGCCTTTCTTACCCCAGTCTCTCCAACCTTGCTGACTCTCTCCAACCTTTCTGACTCCTGTCCGTCCAGCCTTTCTTACTCCAGTCTCTCCAACCTTGCTGACTCTCTCCAACCTTTCTGACTCCTGTCCGCCCAGCCTTTCTTACTACAGTCTCTCCAACCTTGCTGACTCTCTCCAACCTTTCTGACTCCTGTCCGCCCAGCCTTTCTTACTCCAGTCTCTCCAACCTTGCTGACTCTCTCCAACCTTTCTGACTCCTGTCCGTCCAGCCTTTCTTACTCCAGTCTCTCCAACCTTGCTGACTCTCTCCAACCTTTCTGACTCCTGTCCGTCCAGCCTTTCTTACTCCAGTCTCTCCAACCTTGCTGACTCTCTCCAACCTTGCTGACTCTCTCCAATCTTTCTGACTCTAAACTTTTTGACTCCAGTCGCACTAACCTTTCTGACTATCTTCAGGCTGACTCCAGTTTCTCCAGTCTTTCTGACTCCAATCTCTTTGACCAGTCTCTCTCTCTCTCTCTCTCTCTCTCTCTCTCTCTCTCTTCTTCTCTCTCTCTCTCTCTCTCTCTCTCTCTCTCTCTCTCTCTCTCTGTGTCCCCTCTCCCAACATTTCTGAACCTTTCTCAACCCAATGTCTGTAGTCGCTCAAGCTTCATTCTCGCCAACCTTTCTGACCCTGTGTGTGTGTGTGTGTGTGTGTGTGTGTGTGTGTGTGTGTGTGCGTGGTGTGTGTGTGTGTGTGTGTGTGTGTGTCTGTGTGTGTGTGTGTGTTGTGTGTGTATGTGTGTGTGCATGTGTGTGTGTGCGCGCACGCGCGCGCGCGCGCGCGCGCGCGTGTGTGTGTGTGTGTGTCTGTGTGCGTGCGCGCGCCCGCGCCCACGCCCAGCTTTTCTGACTACTGTCTTTCTGAGCCTAGTCTTCCCATCCTTTCTGATCTCTCCTCGTCTCATCGCTCCAACCTTTCTGCCTCCAGTCTCTCCAACCTTTCTGCCTCTAGTCTCTCCAACCTTTCTGCCTCCAGTCTTACCAACCTTTCTGCCTCCAGTCTCCCCAACTTTTCTGCCTCCAGTCTCCCCCCAGCCTTTCTGCCTGCAGTCTCTCCAACCTTTCTGTATGCAGTCTTACTGACCTTTCTGCCTCCAGTCTCACTAACCTTTCTGCCTCCAGTCTCACTAACCTTTCTGCCTCCAGTCTCACTAACCTTTCTGCCTCCAGTCTCCCCAACCTTTCTGCCTCCAGTCTCACTAACCTTTCTGCCTCCAGTCTCCCCAGCCTTTCTGCCTCCAGTCTCACTAACCTTTCTGCCTCCAGTCTCCCCAACCTTTCTGCCTGCAGTCTCCCCAACCTTTCTGCCTGCAGTCTTACTGACCTTTCTGCCTCCAGTCTCACTAACCTTTGTGCCTCCAGTCTCTCCAACCTTTCTGCCTCCAGTCTTACCAACCTTTCTGCCTCCAGTCTCCCAACCTTTCTGCCTCCAATCTAACTAACCTTTCTGCCTCCAGTCTCTCCAACCTTTCTGCCTCGTCTCCCCAACCTTTCTGCCTCTAGTCTCCCCAACCTTTCTGCCTCCAGTCTCACTAACCTTTCTGCCTCCAGTCTCACTAACCTTTCTGCCTCCAGTCTCCCCAACCTTTCTGCCTCCAGTCTCCCCAACCTTTCTGCCTCCAGTCTCCCCAACCTTTCTGCCTCCAGTCTCACTAACCTTTCTGCCTCCAGTCCCCCCAACCTTTCTTCCTCCAGTCTCCCCAGCCTTTCTGCCTCCAGTCTCACTAACCTTTCTGCCTCCAGTCTCACTAACCTTTCTGCCTCCACACTCCCCAACCTTTCTGCCTCCAGTCTCCCCATCCTTTCTGCCTCCAGTCTTACTAACATTTCTGCCTCCAGTCTCACTAACCTTTCTGCCTCCAGTCTCCCCAGCCTTTCTGCCTCCAGTCTGTCCAACCTTTCTGTTTCTACTCTCAATAACCTTTCTGCCTCCTGTCTGTCCAAGCTTCCTGCCTCCAGTCTGGTCAACCTTTCTGCCTCCAGTCTGTCCAACCTTTTCTGCCTCCCGTCTCCCCAACCTTTCTGCCCCCAGTCTGTCCAACCTTTCTGCCTCCAGTCTGTTCAACCTTTCTGCCTCCAGATTCCCCAACCTTTCTGCCTCCAGTCTCCCCAACCTTTGTGCCTCCAGTCTCCCCAACCTTTCTGCCTCCAGTCTACCCAACCTTTGTGCCTCCAGTCTCCCCAACATTTCTGCCTCCAGTCTCTCCAACCTTTGTGCCTCCAGTCTCCCCAACCTTTCTGCCTCCAGTCTACCCAACCTTTGTGCCTCCAGTCTCCCCAACCTTTCTGCCTCCAGTCTCTCCAACCTTTGTGCCTCCAGTCTCCCCAACCTTTGTGCCTCCAGTCTACCCAACCTTTGTGCCTCCAGTCTCCCCAACCTTTCTGCCTCCAGTCTCCCCAACCTTTGTGCCTCCAGTCTCCCCAACCTTTCTGCCTCCAGTCTACCCAACCTTTGTGCCTCCAGTCTCCCCAACCTTTCTGCCTCCAGTCTCTCCAACCTTTCTGCCTCCAGTCACTCCAACCTTTCTGTCTCCAGTCTTACTGACCTTTCTGCCTCCAGTCTCCCCGACCTTTCTGCCTCACGTCTTACTAACCTTTCTGCCTCCCATCTCCCCAACCTTTCTGCCTCCATTCCGTTCAACCTTTCTGCCTCCAGTCTCGCTAACCTTTCTGCTTCCCGTCTCCCCAACCTTTCTGCCTCCAGTCTTACTAACCTCTCTGCCTCCAGTCTTACTAACCTTTCTGCCTCCAGTCTTACTAACCTTTCTGCCTCCCGTCTCCCCAACCTTTCTGCCTGCAGTCTTACGAACCTCTCTCCCTCCAGTCTTAATAACCTCTCTGCCTCCAGTCTTATTAACCTTTGTGCCTCCAGTCTCCCCAACCTTTCTGCCTTCAGTCTCACTAATATTTCTGCCTCCAGTCTCACTAACCTTTCTGCCTCCACTCTCACTAACCTTTCTGCCTCTAGTCTCACTAACCTTTCTGCCTCCAGTCTCACTAACCTTTCTGCCTCCACTCTCACTAACCTTTCTGCCTCCAGTCTGTTCAACCTTTCTGCCTCCAGTCTCACTAACCTTTCTGCCTCCCGTCTCCCCAACCTTTCTGCCTCCAGTCTCCCCAACCTTTCTGCCTCCAGTCTCACTAACCTTTCTGCCTCCAGTCCCCCCAACCTTTCTTCCTCCAGTCTCCCCAGCCTTTCTGCCTCCAGTCTCATTAACCTTTCTGCCTCCCGTCTCCCCAACCTTTCTGCCTCCACTCTCCCCAACCTTTCTGCCTCCAGTCTTACTAATCTTTTTGCCTCCAGTCTTACTAACCTTTCTGCCTCCAGTCTCACTAACCTTTCTGCCTGCAGTCTTACTAACCTTTCTGCCTCCAGTCTTACTAACCTTTCTGCCTCCAGTCTTACAAACCTTTTTGCCTCCAGTCTTATTAACCTCTCTGCCTCCAGCCTTACTAACCTTTCTGCCTCCAGTCTCA
This sequence comes from Conus canariensis, assembly GCA_033310375.1. Classification (NCBI taxonomy): domain Eukaryota; kingdom Metazoa; phylum Mollusca; class Gastropoda; order Neogastropoda; family Conidae; genus Conus; species Conus canariensis. The sequence continues at coordinate 55,105,837 of CM065732.1, forward strand.
CTAACCTTTCTGCCTCCAGTCTTACTAACCTTTGTGCCTCCAGTCTCAATAACCTTTCTGCCACCAGTCTTACAAACCTTTCTGCCTCCAGTCTTCCCAACCTTTCTGCCTCCAGGCTTACTTACCTTCTGCCTCCAGTCTCACTAACCTTTCTGCCTCCAGTCTCACTAACCTTTCTGCCTCCAGTCTGACTAACCTTTCTGCCACTAGTCTTACAAACCTTTCTGCCTCCCATCTCCCCAACCATTCTGCCTCCAGTCTTACTAACTTTTCTGCCTCCCATCTCCCCAACCTTTGTGCCTCCAGACTTACTTACCTTCTGCCTCCAGTCTCAGTAACCTTTCTGCTTCCAGTCTCACTAACCTTTCTGCCTCCAGGCTTACTTACCTTCTGCCTCCTGTCTCCCCAACCTTTCTGTCTCCAGTCTCACTAACCTTTCTGCATCCAGTCTTCCCAGCCTTTCTGCCTCCAGTCTCCCCAACCTTTCTGCCTCCAGGCTTACTTACCGTCTGCCTCCAGTCTACCCAACCTTTCTGCCTCCATGCTCACTAACTTTTCTGCCTCCAGTATTACTAACCTTTCTGTCTCCCGTCTCCCCAACCTTTCTGCCTCCAGGCTTACTTTCCTTCTGCCTCCAGTCTCACTAACCTTTCTGCCTCCAGTCTCACTAACCTTTCTGCCTCCAGTCTTACTAATCTTTCTGCCTCCAGTCTTACTAACCTTTCTGCCTCCAGTCTTACTAACCTTTCTGCCTCCAGTCTTACTAACCTTTCTGCCTCCAGTCTCACTAACCTTTCTGCATCCAGTCTGTTCAACCTTTCTGCCTCCCGTCTCCCCAACCTTTCTGCCTCCAGTCTCACTAACCTTTCTGCCTCCCGTCTCCCCAACCTTTCTGCCTCCCGTCTCCCCAACCTTTCTGCCTCCCGTCTCCCAACCTTTCTGCATCCAGTCTTACTAACCTTTCTGCCTCCACTCTCACTAACCTTTCTGCCTCCAGTTTTACTAACCTGTCTGCCTCCAGTCTTACTGACCTTTTTGCCTCAGTCTCCCCAACCTTTCTGCCTCCAGTCTCCCCAACCTTTCTGCCTCCAGTCTTACTAACCTTTCTGCCTCCAGTCTTATTAACCTTTCTGCCTCCAGTCTCCCCAACCTTTCTGCCTCCAGTCTCCCCAACCTTTCTGCCTCCAGTCTCCCCAACCTTTCTGCCTCCAGTCTTACTAACCTTTCTGCCTCCAGTCTTATTAACCTTTCTGCCTCCAGTCTCCCCAACCTTTCTGCCTCCAGTCTCCTCATCCTTTCTGCCTCCAGTCTCCCCAACCTTTCTGCCTCCAGTCTGTTCAACCTTTCTGCCTCCAGTCCCCCCAACGTTTCTGCCTCCCGTCTCCCCAACCTTTCTGCCTCCAGTCTTACTAACCTTTCTGCCTCCAGTCTCCCCAACCTTTCTGCCTCCAGTCCCCCAACCTTTCTGCCTCCCGTCTCCCCAACCTTTCTGCCTCCAGTCTTACTAACCTTTCTGCCTCCAGTCTTACTAACCTTTCTGCCTCCAGTCTCACTAACCTTTCTGCCTCCAGTCTCACTAACCTTTCTGCCTCCAGTCTTACTACCCTTTCTGCCTCCAGTCTCACTAACCTTTCTGCCTCCAGTCTTACTAACCTTTCTGCCTCCAGTCTTACTAACCTTTCTGCCTCCAGTCTGTTCAACCTTTCTGCCTCCACTCTCACTAATCTTTCTGCCTCCAGTCTCACTAACCTTTCTGCCTCCAGTCTGACTAACCTTTCTGCCACCAGTCTTACAAACCTTTCTGCCTCCCATCTCCCCAACCTTTCTGCCTCCAGTCTTACTAACTTTTCTGCCTCCCATCTCCCCAACCTTTCTGCCTCCAGACTTACTTACCTTCTGCCTCCAGTCTCAGTAACCTTTCTGCCTCCACTCTCCCCAACCTTTCTGCTTCCAGTCTCACTAACCTTTCTGCCTCAAGGCTTACTTACCTTCTGCCTCCTGTCTCCCCAACCTTTCTGTCTCCAGTCTCACTAACCTTTCTGCATCCAGTCTTCCCAGCCTTTCTGCCTCCAATCTCCCCAACCTTTCTGCCTCCAGGCTTACTTACCGTCTGCCTCCAGTCTACCCAACCTTTCTGCCTCCAGTCTCACTAACTTTTCTGCCTCCAGTATTACTAACCTTTCTGCCTCCCGTCTCCCCAACCTTTCTGCCTCCAGGCTTACTTTCCTTCTGCCTCCAGTCTCACTAACCTTTCTGCCTCCAGTCTCACTAACCTTTCTGCCTCCAGTCTTACTAATCTTTCTGCCTCCAGTCTTACTAACCTTTCTGCCTCCAGTCGTACTAACCTTTCTGCCTCCAGTCTTACTAACCTTTCTGCCTCCAGTCTCACTAACCTTTCTGCATCCAGTCTGTTCAACCTTTCTGCCTCCCGTCTCCCCAACCTTTCTGCCTCCAGTCTCACTAACCTTTCTGCCTCCCGTCTCCCCAACCTTTCTGCCTCCCGTCTCCCCAACCTTTCTGCCTCCCGTCTCCCCAACCTTTCTGCATCCAGTCTTACTAACCTTTCTGCCTCCACTCTCACTAACCTTTCTGCCTCCAGTTTTACTAACCTGTCTGCCTCCAGTCTCCCCAACCTTTCTGCCTCCAGTCTTACTAACCTTTCTGCCTCCAGTCTTATTAACCTTTCTGCCTCTAGTCTCCCCAACCTTTCTGCCTCCAGTCTCCTCATCCTTTCTGCCTCCAGTCTCCCCAACCTTTCTGCCTCCAGTCTCCTCATCCTTTCTGCCTCCAGTCTCCCCAACCTTTCTGCCTCCAGTCTGTTCAACCTTTCTGCCTCCAGTCCCCCCAACCTTTCTGCCTCCAGTCCCCCAACCTTTCTGCCTCCCGTCTCCCCAACCTTTCTGCCTCCAGTCTTACTAACCTTTCTGCCTCCAGTCTTACTAACCTTTCTGCCTCCAGTCTCACTAACCTTTCTGCCTCCAGTCTTACTAACCTTTCTGCCTCCAGTCTTACTAACCTTTCTGCCTCCAGTCTTACTAACCTTTCTGCCTCCAGTCTCACTAACCTTTCTGCCTCCAGTCTCACTAACCTTTCTGCCTCCAGTCTTACTAACCTTTCTGCCTCCAGTCTCACTAACCTTTCTGCCTCCAGTCTGTTCAACCTTTCTGCCTCCACTCTCACTAACCTTTCTGCCTCCAGTCTCACTAACCTTTCTGACTCTAATGGGGAGTCTCCCAGATTCTCCAACCTATCTGAATACATTTTCTCTAACGTTTCCTAGATTTTTTTAAATCTTTTTGACTCCACCAGTCTCTCTAAGCTTTTCTGACTCATTCCAGCCCTCACCTTGGCGAAGCTGTGCGGGGGCTGAGGGCCAGGGTCCTGATCCGGAATGTGGGTGGGGTCCAGAAGCCGTATCCAGGAAGGGAGAGAACTCTGCAGGCTGTCCTTGTCCCCTGTCTGGTCCTCCCAGTTGGTGGGGACCCCTCTGTTGGCCATTCCACACCACGTTGTGCACCGTGTTCTCACTGATCCAGATGGAAGTGCGTGTGTGTGTGTGTGTGTGTGTGTGTGTGTGTGTGTGTGTGTGTGTGTGTGTGTGTGTGTGTGTGTATGTGTGTGTGTTTGCGTGTGTGCGTGCGTATGTGTGTGGGCAGGCTGAATTTGAAATTTGTGATTGCTTTACTTGGAATGCAATTCTTGGTATTGACAGGTTTGTCGTGTAATCCAGACTCTTGCGTTTGCCTTTTCAAAATTAGTGCTTTCTGATTTCAGTCTTCTGATTTGCTTTGTGTTGTATCGTCCAGATTCTGGTGTATGCTGATGTACAAAGTATCAATTGGTTTTGTTCGAGAAGAAAGTTCCTGAGGTGCTGTTTATGTATAGTCCTGTTTGTGACGTGTGTTGACTCAGTCTTTCTGTTGGTTATAGTTTGAATGAACTGAGTTGTTTTCCTTTAACCCAGATGATGGTGTTTATTGGCACACTAAATGTTTATTGGTTTATGAATGTTCTCATTTATTTTGCTGGCATTTACTCTTACTTGTTCCACACTGTTCAGCTTTGTTGTGTCTAATCGTCCCATGAGCACAGTCATCCATCTTATTCCTCTTTCGTTTCACCTGTCACACACCGACAGTTTCCCTGGGCCTTTGTCTTTAGACCTCCTCCGTGAGCCTTCCCTGCAGAGACGTCCCACAGAACACATTGCTTTCATCTATTACACTGGATGAATACACTTCCCATCAACACAGCACACGTTGCTTTTGTCTCTTGCACTGGATAGTACACTTCCCATCAACACAGCACACGTTGCTTTTGTCTCTTGCACTGGATAAGTACACTTCCCATCAACACAGCACTCGTTGCTTTCGTCTATTGCACTGGAGACGTACACTTCCCATTAACACAGCACACGTTGCTTTCGTCTGTTGCACTGGATACGTACACTTGCTATCAACACAACACACGTTGCTATTGTCTATTGCACTGGATAAGCATACTTCCCATCAAGACAGCACACGTTGCTTTCGTCTATTGCATTGGATAAGTACACTTGCTATCAACACAACACACGTTGCTATTGTCTATTGCACTGGATAAGCATACTTCCCATCAAGACAGCACACGTTGCTTTCGTCTATTGCATTGGATAAGTACGCGTTCAAGTAACACAGCACATGTTGCTTTTGTCTATTGCATTGGATAAGTACGCGTTCAAGTAACACAGCACACGTTGCTTTTGTCTATTGCATTGGATAAGTACGCGTTCAAGTAACACAGCACACGTTGCTTTTGTCTATTGCATTTGTTTAATACACTTTCGTTGATACAGCATGAGTGGCTTTCGTCGATTGCATTGGATACGTACACCTCCCATTAACACAGCACATGTGGCTTTCATCTGTTTAATTTAATAAGTACACTTCCATTAACAAAGCACATGTGTTTTCGTCAGTTGCACTGAATCAGTGCCCTTCTGTTGGAACAGAATACGTTTGTGTTGTTGAGTTTTAACCTCTACTGCACTGGATCTGAACGCTTCTATTCACAGTGTGCACGTTGGTTTTGTGGTGTTCTTGGCACCTACTGCGTTGAATCAGTGCATTTTCCATCCATGGACGACGAAGTGGTGCGCAATATTCTCAGTCCACCAATACAAGGAGAAACGTAAACCTGTATGTTCAAAAAACAAGAGAGTTAATCTGTCATCATCAGAATCAACACGAGACAAGACGAAGGATATTATTTAATTCTATTGCTTTCAATGAATCTGCTTCATTAAATGTAACAACGTTACCACGAAGACCATTCAAACGCATCAAACGAAAAGGTTTGGAGCAAAAACCATTCATAAGCATTAAGAAGTTCTCTACCATGACGACCATCCATTAGCATTAAGAATATCTTTTTTTTAACAGCGAGGACCATTCAAGTGCATTTTGAAATAGAATTTTAGCAAGATGACCGCCCCAAACCATTAAATACGGGACTGCTATCACGAAGACTATTGATAAGGTCACCGCCAGTGGAGACAAACCCCCCACAAATATCAGACCGAAAAGCTCACCAGCAGTGAAGAGAAACCACACACACACATCAGCTTCACACAGACCACTGTGGCTTTGTCACCTCGCGTGCTTGTCTGACGTCATCAACATAGGTGTGTCGTCAACGCTGAGGTCTTGTCATCTGCAATGTAAATGGGTCGTCAATCATTTGTACACACTGGGCACTGCTTTTCCTCTCTCAGTGCTGACAGCACGCTTCTTTCCTCCCATGCTAAGCGTGTTGTCACTGGGCATTCCCTAGAGTCCTCCCCTTCGTTTCACCGGTCCACTCTCCTGTGCCATTCTTTGTTCCGGCTCAAACTCCAATGTAAGACTCTCTTATCTGTGTCGGTGTCTTTCTCCCGGCTCAGAGTCTTACTGTAAGTCTCATCTTTCTGCGTGTCACTCTTTGTCCGAGATCAAATTTCACTACCATCCTTCCTGTTTGTTTCTCTGTCAGTTTTATCCTGGCTAAAACATGTCTGCAAGTCTCTCCTTTCCTGGGCCAGTTTTTGTCCTAGCCCAAAGTCCACTGAACGATCCTCCTTTCTGTGTGTGAGTCTGTCTGTCTTTGTCTTGGCTCAAAGTCCACTGAACGACCCTCCTTTCTGTGTGTGAGTCTGTCTGTCTTCGTCCTGGCTCAAAGTCCACTGTAAGTCCCATCATTCCCGTGTCAGTCTCCGTCCTTGCTCGATGTCCATTGCTAAGTCTCTCTTCTTCTTTCTCAGTGTTTGCTGTGGATCGACAGCCACTGTCAAGTATGCTTCTCCTGCGTCGATCTTTGTCCTGATTCAAACTCCACTGTAAGCCTTTCCTCTTCAGTGTCAATTTTTGTCCCGCCTCAAGGTCCACTGTAACACTCTCCTCTCTAATTGTCGGTTTTTATTCTGGCTCAAAGTCCACTGCCAATCTGTCTTCTCTGTGTGTCAGTCTTTGTCCTGACTCAAAGTCCGATGTAAGTCCTCCTTGTCTATGTGTCAGTCTTTGTACCGGCTCAAAGTCCATTGTAGATCTTTCCTGTCTGTGTGCCCGTCTTTGTCATGGTTCAAAGCCAACTAAGCCTCTCCATTCTGTGTGTCAATATTTGTCCTGGCTCAAAGTCCACTGCAAGTCTGCACGTCTCTCCTCTCCTGTGTCTCATTCTTTGTCGTGGCTCAACATCCACAGTAACACTCTCTTTTCTATGTATTATTGTCCAGGCTAAGAGTCCACAGAAAGTCTCTTTTCTGTGTCTTTTTCCTGGTTCAAAGTCCACTGTATGTCTCGCTTCTTTGGGTGTGAGTCTTTGTCCGGGCACAAAGTCCGCTGTGACTCTCTCCTTTCAGTGTGTCAGTCTTTGACCTGGTTCAAAGTCCACAATAAGTTTCTCCTCTTTTGTCCATCATTTTGTCACTGTATGTTCCTCCTTTCTGTGTGTCTTTGTTCAGGCTCAGTGTCCACGGTACATCACTCCTTTCTGTATGTCAATCTTTGTCCTGGCTCAAAGTCCACTTCATGTCCCTCTTCTGTGTAATCCAGTCTTTGTCCTGGCTCAAAGTCCCATGTAAGTCTCTCCTCTCTGTGTCTAGGTCTTTGTCCTGGCTCAAAATCCACTGTTGGTATCTCCTGCCTGAGTGTCAGTCTTTGTCCTGGCTCTAAATCCACTCTAAGTCCTCCCCTCCCTGTGTCACTCTTGGTCCAGGCTTTAAAGTCCACTGTAAGTCTCTTCTCTCCTCTGCCATAGTTTGTCCTGGCTCAAACGTTACTGTACGTCTGTCCAGACATCGCATTTCCATCTCCACATCTATATCATTTAATGCATTTACCTTACGTAGAGATCCAGGGACAGCGTTTTCGTTTTCGCATCCACTCTTGTACTGTGCTCCTGTCCTGCCTGCAGACAATGTGCTCCTACTCCACCGAGAGACAGTGGTACTGACCTCCTCTGAACCAGGCACCATGTGTCTTTCTGCCAGCTAGAAGGAAAAGGGAAAGCGTACATGACAACGAGAAAGTCGTCGTCACACGTGAGTGAGCACAGACCTCTTTTCCTGTCATCCATCACTTCAGAACAGCAGCCGTGACGGCTCATCTATGGGACATTGCTTGCTTCAAAAGCTTTAAAATATCTACGCGTTAGTTTTCTCTAAAAAAAAAACAAACTAAAACAAATCACGACAATGGGTAATTATACCACGAGCAAATATTACCACGAACAAAATTAATATAGTAAAACAAGAAATACAATATGAATTGTATCATAAAGATAATTCTCATGTGATATCACTAATTATCTTGCTTTTCTAAGTATCACTTCATAGATATCACTCAAGATATTACATGAGTACACCACTAGTATCTGCCAATTTGTACGACACATGGCTAGGAAACTGCTGGTCGCGACAAGGATATATTGACATAATTAAATCACTGCAGATAGGTCTGCTGGCGAGAGATTTATGACCCTTGTTGCTTTTCTCTGACAAAATGTTCAATGAACTAATGATCGAAAACAATAAAAAGTATAATCGGACGGACGTCAGATTATACTTGAAATGTTTTCGATCACTAGTTTCATTATATGCATGCATTCTACAAAAGCAGTTTTCATAAATGCTTTCTTGATGATGAAAATTTTTATCTTTTGAGACCATAGATCTAACATATTTTCTTCTCACCCAGACGCTCGTATACCCCCCCCCCCCCAAGTTACCTATCCCCCCCCCTTACCTGTCAACACGGAGAGCCTGTGGAATGTCAGATTGTATGTGAAAAGTGGTCGGTACAGAACCGTTACCTGTCAACTTGAAGTGTCCCTTGACACGCCACACTGTGTGAGATGAGTGGTTGGTAAAAAAAACAACAAACAAAAAACAAAAAAACAAGAACGACTTAGAATACACCCATAATACAGGAAATAACACAGACAGCAATGCCCAGAGGTCTACGAACTGTATAGATAGCAGCCACGTACATGGTCAAATTGATGTTCAACACTAATACAAAATAGCACACACACACACACACACACACACACACACACACACACACACACACACACACACACACAGAGAGAGAGAGAGAGAGAGAGAGAGAGAGAGAGAGAGAGAGAGAGAGAGAGAGAGAACTTAAGGCTAGCGTTAAGTAATACTAACGGCTTTAAGAAAATCATACACACTGGGTTTGTAAGAAAACCATACACAACGGGTTTGTCTGCTTTTTTGTTGTTGCCCTCATTGGGAGCTTTTGAGTTCATTTGTCATACAGGCATCCCTCCTCCCACGTATTCCAGCCCTCCCCTTCCCAGATGATACCTTACGTCAGAACTGATTTTCATGAGACGTTTTTTTTTTCACATTGCACGGTTTTGTCACCTGGGTGAGAATCATGTTAGCAGTTGACATGTTGACGGGGGACATGTAGGGACACTGAGAAAATGTGAAATGAGGCAGGGAATACTAAACAGACAGTAAATAACAAACAAGTAGGGTAACAAGCAAGTAGGGTAACTCTTGCTCCCATGATGAAACAAATACACGTAAAGTAAATATGAAATAAGGCAGGGAACAGTAAACAGCAAATAACAAACAAGTAGGGTTACTCTTGCTTCCATGATGAAACAAATACACGCCCATAACTCCAAAGGAATGCTGCTTACGACACCGAATCGCCTCGTAGATATGACAGCACAGAGCACACAGAACAAGGAAACGTCTCCAAAAAAGGATGTTCCAAGCAAGTCCTTTACTGTGTGCTGTTGACCAAGCTGTGTTTTTAACACTTTCAACATTTTGTCTTCTTGGTTTTGTAGCTGCCTCTGTTTTTGAATGGCCCACACGTAGAACAATGGATTGAGGGCTGAATTCAGTGGTAACACGAAGACAATTATAAGATCGTAAATCTTACCCAAAACGGCCATACCGCGAGAACGTGCTATCACAACGAGTCCCAATAAAGTCCAGCAAACAGCATTGGTGACAGTCACTTTCTGCATCACCTGGGACGCAGAGTACACCGATCTTAATGTAGGATTGAGTTCTATTCTGTTCTTTGGTAGTCGCTTAGAGATGGCAACTTGGCCAGCCATAATCATCACACACAAAATGAAGTTGATTGCCACAATGACATTTAACCATCTTAATCCGTCATTAGAGAAAATGACATCAAGTGATGTCATATGGCATAAGCCAGACTGACCGGATAGACCCCAGTGGGATAGTCCAGGGAGAAATGGAATCAGTGCCAACAAGAATCCGAGGTTCCGCGTCACTGTACAAGCTGTGGCAGTGAAACATGTGTTGCATCTGCTTAAAACCTGAGGAAAACAAAACACAGCAACGTGATACAAAGTGATGAACCAGGTGATCAACACCGACACTGTTACAGACACACAAAAAAGGAACCCTGCCGGCTTGCAAAATAAACTGGTGGTCCATGCTTTTTCAAAGTGAATATAGTTTCCATGATAGACGTTGTCTGCTGTCAAAACAATGCTGACGTGAGTCCCCATGCAGATATCAGCAGAGTGCAGTTGGGAAACAGTCACCAAGAAATCATGTCCATATACGTTATGGACTGCTATCGAATTTAAAAAGCACAGCAGGTTTACTGCCATGGCAGAGGCAGTGTTTAGTCCAAACACAACGTGGCAGAGCTCAGTGGGTAACAACCTGGTACATGATGGTAGTGTAGGACTTGGTACATTACACTTAGTTGTACGTGCAGGAAGTAGATTGTCGCTACACAGTCTATAATTTGACGCAGAGATGGCTTCTAATTCAGTTGACAACAAGAACAGGTCAGAAGGGAAACTAGTAATGGTATTTCCTGTAATATCCAGCTTTTTGAGACGTGGCGTGGCTTTAAAGCCTGCAAGACCAATCGCTTCAATGTTACAAAAGGATATATAAAAAAATATAATTTGTTGTGAAGCAAGTTCAGACGTGTGTTAGATACACCCACTTGTCTCAGTGCATAGAAAATCGGTTTAGCCACTTTACCTGCCATTTTACTGAGAAGATTATTTTCTAAGTGTATATTTCTTACATTTGGTAGCTGATGAAAAACGTCGAAATCGATAGATTTTAGATTGTTGTTGGCAAGATCAATATACAACAAGTTTTAATATTAAAACGTGATATATTCGTACACAGAGACAAGGTTAAATGAACAAGGTATGTATTTGTAATGAAATCAGTCGATGTCATTCCTGAACCTGTTGCAACCACATACCTTAACTGAGGGAATAGGTTGGATTGAAACGGTTTGCTGCACAGGAAAACATGACCTTGGCACACACAACCCTAGGGACAGGTCATGCCACACCACATTTCATCCTCTCGCTGTGGACACTGACCCCAGCCATCACAGAGATGATATCCATGCACACAGACAGTGGAAGACCGACATCGGTAAAAACCAGGACACGTCATCGTCTCACAGTCTCGTTCGTCTTCTCCATACACACAGTCCGAAAATCCATTGCATCGGGTGTATACAGGTAGACAGTATATCCACTCTGTTTTACATTGAAAATGACCAGAGGGACAAGAGTCTTTATCTGTCATCACCTGCTGGATAGAGTGGCCAGCCCCATCCAGAATGACGTAGAAAGAACTGTTGTTTCATGTTCTCTATCCAGCCCTAGGCCCTGAGTCAGATAGGAATGGTCATCACCACATCCAGCATCGCCCGAATCGTTTATACAATCTGTGAATTGGTTACAACGCTGACGGGACAGTACACACTGGTAATCAGTACTCTGAAAACGAACGCATGGAAGATGTTTACAGAAACACTCATCATTCCATCCGGGCAATCCTGTCTGAAGTCACACATTCGAGTGTAATGCACTGTTGTCATGTCATCGTCACATCTGAATATGTAGGTCATCCCTTTATCAACACGAGTCAGCATATTAGTGCCGTTTAAAGAGTGTGCACATTTTTATATAACTTGCTATCAAATAACTCTCAGGTTCACATGATAAAAATATATGAGTGAGATGATCGTGTGGTAAAAAAATGAAAAACTGTCGGGAACATGTCGCCATTGATGTATGCCAGTACATTAGGTTCAGTAATACGCTGGAATGAAAATTATTATGTGAACGTAAACGTCCTTCACACAGAAATACTTCATGCACCTGGCAATAAAGTAAACCTCTCCGAAGTTCACAAATGTCCACAGATCTTGAAGGAACATACTGTTGCCTTACTTCTACGTGATTCAAATTGTATATTACAGTGTTGTCTTGCCATTTTTTGAAATTTGCTGTATGCAAACGGCACTGACTGCCAACCTGACCTGAAACCTAATAGCACATCATAATCATAATTTTGTACTAAATATGAAGTAAATCTTCATATTCTTGTCTGTTTTTCACTGACGCCAGTCTTCCATTCATTTTGTGGCATTCATCATTGAAAAATGTTGCAGAAACTGGCGATTCCGTAATGTCTACCATGAAACACTTGTTTGTTGAAGCCACCCACCCCTGGCAGACGGAACTGCTGAAAGGACAGTGTTCTGTTTCATCCCGTCCATCTTCACACTCAGACATAAAGTTACAGTCCACGTGATGCTGAAAATGAGAGTAATATCTCACGGAGCAGTTGAACACGCCACTGGCCAGTTGTACATCTTGTTTAATCTCCGAATGTGAAGACAAGCGTATTTTTAGTCCACGATGAAGGATGTAGGAACGTGTTAACTTAGTTTCCAGGGAAGATGCAGCTGATATTGGACGATCAAAACACAAACGTTCAATACGTTTGCCAGTCGAGTTTATATTTGTATATGTCAATTCTATTGCATAATCTTTAGGTAGTTCTTTAATTCATGTACGTTTCCAATTTGTAACTTTTTAGAGAGAGAGAGAGAGAGAGAGAGAGAGAGAGAGAGAGAGAGAGAGAGTACGAATACGAATGCGAATAGTTTAATGTAGTTTAGGCTATTAAGGCCCATTCACATAAACGGTCTATAGAGGAATGGGATGGGGTAACGGGGTAGGGGTGGGGGCTGGGGAGAAATGGAGGGGGGAGGGAGGCAATATACGAAAATTATGTCGAAACAACGTTGTACAATTGGCCTATACAAACGTTCATCGTGATATGGATCCCACATGGTGGTATTAAATGTATTTGTAAATGATACTTGGACTGTCAATCACAATTAGTAATAGTCCACTTCACAACTTTTCAACACAACAGTCACGATGGGTCCTGGTGAGGATTTCCTTTCACAACATCTGTGCTCCACGTAGAAGTGATTTGTAGAACCCCGCCACGAACATGGAGGAGGCTGACAAAGCTCTTCCCTCTTTCCTCAATAGTAGCCATTATTTGTGTGTGAATGTTTTGTTGACAAGATTCTGTGTGCTGCTGCACATTAGCATCTGTAGTGAGGTAGGTGCTGTCTGTGCCACATGTGCTTGATGCTCTAGCACTCACATTAGTTTTGTGCTCTGTGTCTTCTTCTTCTTCTTCTTCCGAATACTGGATAGGGTTCGATGAACATTAGTATCCAATGAATGAGTGATGGTTTAGAGCTGGTTCCCTATTTAGGGGTTTTAGTGGTGACCCGTTGGCTCTAAGAGTTTAAAAAGTATGTTAAAACTATGTACAATGCTGCCTTGGTGGATTATGGCAGAAGACCTAGGCTTGCAGAACAGCCATGGCCTTGCTTGAATCTCTCCAGTGAAGGAGAGTCAATGAGGCTGGCAGGAAGGTTGTTCCATTCCATAATTGTCCGTGGGAAAAAACTGGCATGAAGAACGGGGTGTCTAGTGTGTTCCTGGTAAAGTCTCTTCGCACCCCGGGTTCTAGAATCTGAACTTCTGAAGAATTTAGATGGCTCTATATCTACAAGAGTGTTCACAATGCGATAGAGCATGAGCAGGCGGTTGTTAGCTCTGCGTTGTTGTAGTGGTTCCCATTTCAAAGTGCCCAACATGCTTGTCACACATCCTGTGGTCCGGTCAGTGTAGTTGTTGTAGACAAAGCGAGCTGCTCTGCGTTGCACTTGCTCCAGCGCTGCTATGTCTCCTTGGCCGGTCGGGTCCCAGACTGTGGATGCATACTCTACGACCGGTCTGACCATGGTTTTGTAGGTGGCTGCTTTGACTGTGGGCGTGCACTCTCAAAAGTTTCCCCTAAGGAAACCACAGTTCTGTTTCCTTTGTTGACTGTGGTCTTGATGTAGTCTGACCAGGATAAATCATCACTGAAGTTGATGCCTAAGTACTTGCTGTTTGATGTAGCTTCCAAAACTTGATTATGGAGTTTGTAGTTGGTTTCCAAAATTTCTTTTGTTTTATTTGGAGAAATGCGGATGACATTGCACTTGCTACGATTAAAACTCATCTGCCATGTTGATTCCCATTGTTCAAGAGAGGAGAGATCTTGTTGAAGTAGGTTGCTGTCAGAAGTGTTAGATATTTTGCGAAAGAGGAGGCAGTCATCTGCAAAGAGTTTTGTGAACACTGTGGTAGTAACGTGACATAGAATAATGGGTTATTGACGACAATGTGGTTTCCTTTGCCTTCAGTTTTGAACAGGGATAGTGTCATGTTCTGCAGTGCTGAGTTCAGCATACTTTCTAAAGTTGAGGTAGGGGTGTGGGCTGGGGAGAAATGGAGGGGAGAGGGAGGCAATATATGAAACTTACATAGAAACAAACTTGTACAATTGACCTTTACAAACGTTCATAGTGACATGGATCCCACATGGTGGTATTAAATATATTTGTAAATGATACTTGGACTGTCAATCACACATAGTAATAGTCCACTTCACAACTTTACACAAACCTTCACAAACCTTTAATTTTGAACAGATATAGTGTCATGTTCTGCAGTGCTGAGTTCAGCATACTTTCTAAAGTTGACGGGAGACTACCAACAGGTATACAAACAGACTTGTGTAGGAAACAACTAAATATTTGAACTAGCTGCTGGTTGGGGAGGAACAAAAGTGAACTTCAAAAGGCTGAAATTTCTCAAGGAACAATAGGTGTCTCTTAGCAGTGGGGTAAGACATCCGTCTGAAAAAGGCACGCCTTCAGACGCCCACCCATCCAAAAGTTGCGGGTTCGGATCCGGCAGAGTGAAAAAAAAATGTAGAAAAAAATCAAAATGTGAAAGAATTAGATAGTTAATTAGTTAGTCAGTCATGTAGTTAGTGAAATAGTTAGTAAGGTAGTTAATCTGTTAGTTAGTTAGTTAATGATAAAGTAGTTAGTGATACTTTTTTTGCAGTCTAAGAGACTAAAAGCCGTAAAAAGACACTTTCTCTCTTATGTTTCGTATCGTTTTTTTAAAAAAAGAAAAAAATATGTATATACAGACATATATAAGAAAATAAATAATAAATGAATAAATGTCTGGTTTACAAAAAAGAAAGAAAGCAAGAAAGAAAAGATGGAAAGAGGAAGATAAAGAAAGAAATACGAACGAAATGTAAGACAGGGAGTTTGATGTACCATTTACCATGAAGATACTTTGAGATGATTATGAATCGACAGTAATGTACATTTGTCAGAATAATCCCTCGAGGTAAAAAAAAAAAAAAGAAAAGAAGAAAGAAAGGACAAGAAAAGAAAGAGAGACACAAAGACAAACGAAAAACAAAACCCAAACCTGTATCCAATGTGTAAATGTAAAACAAAATGTACGTTTTCAGGGGGAACTCAAACCAAAGTCTCCAAGTTAAGAGTCGGGGATGCTGTTATCTGTTATGCTAACAGAACATAATGCGAATTAGTGCCTACCAAAATACAAATAATAAAGAGCTCGTCTCACTCTGTTTCTGTGTGTCCCTCCCACACCCTCATTCTGTCTTTCTGTCTGTCACTCTCTCTCTCTCTCTCCTCTCTCTCTCTCTCTCTCTCTCTCTCTCTCTCTTTGTAAATAAGGAAATCAGTACAAAATCACATAACAAATAGATAGGTACATAAATGAACACGACGAAGAACTCCCCCCCCACCAAGTCTACCCCTCCTCCCCTTTCATAGACATTCGTTGATGATTAGAAAAACACACTACAAGGAAAAAAAGGCAAGGAAAGGAAAGAAAGAAAAAGAACGAACAAACGACGGACAAAATGAAAACAAAGTCGGACAGAAATGGTAAAGTAAGAAATGATTGAATAGATCAAGAATGCAAGAAATACAAAAGTAAATAAATGACAGAAATGGAAAGGGAGGCTTGATAGCATGTGGCAGATTTCGTTTGTAATGGTGTCATTTGAGGTGACTTAGAACAGGAAAATGTCGTCCTATGACGAGAAACGTTTTTTTGTTGCACACATGTATAGAGAAATATATAACAGTTATTAGAGAAAAATGAAAAAGAGAGCATACTCTAAAATGACTATGTTAAAAGATGTTGGAGAAAAAATATCTCCAGCAGGGAATTGAACCTATCTGCTGCATGACAGGCGGGGATACTAACCATTATACCACCGAGGAGCGGCAGTTTATCTGTATTACAACACTATTCAACAAAAATGGCTTACATGCCTTCCAAGGACAACAAAACTAAAAATGTTTTCCCACTTAGGCATCATCTAAACACACACCTGTGAACTTTACAGCATGATTCCCTGTCTGTCTCCGAGATTCTGTGTTTCAGTCTCTGTCTGTCTCTCTGTCTCTCTGTCTGTCTGTCTGTCTGTTTGTCTGTCTGTCTCACTAACTACCTACCTAAATAACTTACCAACTAAATACTTAACTAACTAACTAGCTAACTTACTAGCTAACTTACTAGCTAGCTAGCTAGCTAACTAACTAACTAACTAACTAACTAACTAACTAACTAACTAACTAACTAACTAATTTACTAACTAGCTAATTAACTAAGTAACTGCCCGACTGACTGACTAAGAACTAACTAACTAACTAATTAAGTAA
>CM065732.1:55122372-55207372 GCA_033310375.1 Conus canariensis
CCTTGAAGTGGTCAACGACTTCACTTACCTGGGCTCCACTATCTCCAGCAACCTCTCTCTGGACTCCGGGCGGCTCAGAAAGGCAGCAACAGCGATGGCCCGTGTAGCGAAGAGGGTCTGGGATAACACCATGCTAATGTCAGACACCAAGATGAAGATGTAGCAAGCCTGCGTGCTGAGCACTCTTCTCTACGGAAGCAAAGCATGGACCCTGTACTCTCGACAAGAACGCAAACTGAATGCCTTTCACCTGTGCTGCCTCAGAAGACTCCTGGGCATCACTTAGCGAGACCGCATCACCAACAAGAACGTTCTGACCCAGGCAGGACTGCCTAACATGTTCGTCATGCTGACACAGAGACGCCTGTGCTGGCTTGGCCACGTCAGCCTCATAAACGACGGTCAAATCCCAAAGGACATGTGGCACAGCGAGCTGGCTACAGGCCCCGGACCCACATGACGGCCCCCTATGCTACAAGGATTATGAAAGCGCGACCTGAGCACAGGCAGCCTTGTCCCAGCAGACCTGGTGACAACAGGTTCAGACCGGGTCAGCTGGCAGATCAACATCAAGGCTGGCATCAAGCAAGCAGAGCAAAGAAGAGAGGCCCAGTGAGAAGAACAGATTCTCCGCAGACGGCAAAGAATTACGTTGACACCCACAGACACTCATGACCGAGGCTTCACCTGCAGCGACTGCAATAGTCAGACGCTCGAGGATCGGGCTCTTCAGCCACAGCGGGCCTGTAACTCCTCAACTGACTGATCCACGGCGCAGCACCAGTGTCTCTCGAGACAGACGGATGCCAACAGTGAACATGGAAACTGTTTTTCAAAAGTCATGCTGGGTACATCACATATCTCAAAACATCCAGGGAGTCCTCGTACATGCACTTTTTTCCTGGTAAGTGTGTTGCCCGCAGTTCTTCAATCACTGGCGATTTCAAGACATGTCTTGTACAGTGGACAATAATTCGTCAATACAATCCGTCGTGAAAACAAAAACATTCCCACATAGAGCACATGGACCTCACGGATCGAAGTTGTAATGTCATTCAAAGTGTCAGTGCTTTTACATCACATTGCCGGCAACTATGCAAGTAACTCTGTATTTATACACAGATGTACAGAAAACTAACAAATAAAAATGGAAAAAAACAAAACATTGCAGAGCCAGAGAAATAAAACAAGTGTAATTTCAAAAGAACAGGCGAAGTTGTGAAATCTATATTATAGAAGTCCTCAAGATTTCTGATCATATTCTTTCACTGGGAGGACAGACGTCCATACTGATTTTTTCCCCTATTACTTGATACAGGTGTTCCAAAGACAAGTAAAACAGAATTCGTTAGTCGTCAGAAAAAAACAGAACATGTCGTTCTGTATACATGTGCACCTTTTTTTCTCAGCATTTCTCTGGTTTAAAACAGTGAAAAAAAAAATCCAAATCTGAAAATAACTCTCTTTCGATTTAGCATACTACAAAATTAAACTCAAACGGTCAGTTGATATACTATCTAATGATAAAAAGAACAAGGTTTTCACTCTAAAAAATATTCGCATTACAAAGCTGTTTTAGATTATTTAAGATGAGATTCCATACCTTAAAAAAATATACAGACAAAAGAACATTTCCAGAATAAGTGCTCAATACATTCTCTCAGACAAAACAGGCCAAATAATGCAACACAAATCTGTTTACTAGGACCAGTACTGTGCAGGGTCCTATCCAGGAACTAAGTGACCTGTCCATCAGGCGTTCATTCATTACATTGACCGTTCAATTGTTGAAATGTGTCGTTCCATTTACAAATAGTAGCCGGAAAGTCGCCCCGTGCCAACATTTTCAGGTATTTATCTGTCCAAACGATAACGGATGTCTAAATGTAAACAAAAATGACTTTCTCGTCTTACATCTACCCCTTTCATTCACACAGAACAAAATCAAGTTTCCACATCAAGGACTCCTCACACACACACGCGCGCGCGCACACACACACACACAGAGAAAAGAGACGACAGACAGACAGACAGAGTTACCAGTGCTCTAGGGTATATAACCTTAATTTCATCAAAGTGACAAAGTGCTTGCTGTGGGTTCCATTTTCACCTTTAACGCATAAGCTGTCGTGACTTAAACATTGTGTTTCTGGGACTGAGTGACTTGTCACTGTTCTGCGGCAGGCAGCTGCTAAACTGAAATCTAAGTTGTCTTGGTCCAAACTATATATATATATATATATATATATATATACCTAAGCCCCTATGATTCCAAATCAAGCTAATGTAGTGAAATAAATAACAACCGATTTAATTTAACTAGTCATTGTTGTTGTTCGCCATGATATTCATTGATGTAAAAAAAAAAAAAAAAAAAATCAGCCTTGAAAAGCTCGGATTTCACTGCGATCACACTTACACAGGACAGATCAGGGGAAAACAAACAAGCAAACACACACGCGCGCGCGCGCGCGCGCGCGCACACACACACACACACACACACACACACACACACACACACACACACACACACACAAGTCCTTTTGATCCCTTGAAGCTTGCACGTGACTATGGTATGTCTCAGTGTGCACACTCACAAATCATCAGTAACACTCAAGTTCAACAGGTTTTTTTCTTTAATATCTGTCCCCACTTTTGCAAGTGTTCCTGCAATTGGGAAAAAAAGTGAAGAATGGATGCGTTAGCATCACAACTGAACTAAGTTTGAATCAGAGGATCCCTCGGACTCCGCCTTTGCCCAGAAAGGAGAGACAGGAAAATGTCAGCATCCAGTGGCAGCTCCATGTAGTCACTTGGCAGCAACATTGTAACCATCAATGCTTAAAACATATCAAAATTCCTTAAGACGGGGTCTATCTCGCGTAAAATGTTAGATTAAACAAAGAAATATATAGCAATCGTAGATTACATGTAAGAAATGTATTGTTTTCAACAACTTGAAAATCTCATCTGATGGAACTTCTCTAAACCAAAGGCACATATTTCATGGTGAGTGGCTTATTGCATGGTATGCACCATGAAGGCTTTTCAGTTTGAAAAGACGCGAGTGCAAAAAAAAAAAAAAAGAAATAAACTAAACTAAACTAAAAACAGTTCCCTGTGTGTAAATGGCACAAAATCATTCCTTCTTCGCGGTTTTCAGTAGCAGATGGAAGGAACTACATCAGCTTTAAGAGGAAGTGAACAACAAAAAAATTGCATTACCTCTTTGTGTGTTCCAGTTCTCATGCATGGTGTCTTTCACATAACGATGAATTTAGGCTTTCAGGTATGTGTAGGAGATACATCATATTGACATTTTTTGGTGCAAAGTTCTCATCCATCTCATTGCCTCAAACGTCAGCGTGACCAGCAGTCCAACCGACAACTATGTTGTTACCATCATGGCCAAGACAGGTATAAAGTTTCTTTTTTTTAAAAAAAGGCTCAAGAGCTCAGAGTAGTAACGGCAATAGCCACCAGGAGCAGAAAGAGAATCAGGGCACATTAGGATGTCTTTATGTTTGGACTGATACACCGTCTGGAATGCCAGAACCAGGGCTGTAAATTCAGCAGAGTGAATAAAGCTTTAAGAGTGAATGGGTTTTGAAAATTCTTAAGCACGAGAAGTTGAATTCCAGGCAGCGCAAGCTTAGACCCGGAAACGTCAGTACATACATTATGAAAATTATGATCCGGGATTGGCTTAGAAATGTCACGTGCGCCAGAGAAATTACTGGATTCCTTGCAGAAAGAAATCAAATCAAGATGATCTATAAAGTTTTTTTTTTTTTTTTTTTTTTTTTTTTTTTTAAGCACACGATGAATTATTTGACATGTTGACATGTTGAGTAGTTCTAGACCTCCTTGACATTCAAAAGTAGAAATATTTATAAAATCATTGCATATGTTGACAACCAAAACACGAAAAGTTTCACACAGAGATATCTCTTGCATGTAATCCACTCACATATTTATTACAATAAGTTAAAACTGGTAGACGTATTGGTGTCTTAGCATCAAACAATATATTTCGATTTACTAGACTCACTGTACCTCCCTCTCTCTCTCTCTCTCTCTCTCTCTCTCTCTCACGCACGCACGCACGCACGCACACACACACACACACACACACGCACACACACACACACACACACACACGCGCGCGCGCGCGCGCGCGCGCGCGCGGATACATCCAAAACAGGATGATTACAAAGACTTATTTCATTTACACATTCGTGTTATGATAATTATTGTTGTTTAGCGTTGGTATGAAATTTCGCTAGCTATTCACGACATACACCGATGCTGGTGATTGTCGGCTGACGCCATTTGATGATCTTTCGTGAAACAAAATGGTGTGGGTCCGCAATCGATCAGTGTCTAGAATGGAAGCGTACTTTGCATCTCTAGGCGAAGTGAAGCTTGGGTTAAATGGAAATTAAGAAACACAAAAGGAAGGCAGCCTCAGTTGCCATGGTGGAAACATTTCATGCCCATTAATTCTAAGCTCATACTGTCTGCTGCACCAGTTCCAATATATATATATATATATATATATATATATATCAGTATGGTTAAAAAGCCTAAAACAATTCTACAAGTGCTCAACCCCTTGGGGAGCAACATTAGTTAAGACAAGTATTAAGGGGAATATTAAAATTTGTAGATAATTTTAATATTCCTCTTAATACTTGTCTTAACTATATATATATATATATATATATATATATATATATACATATATATATATATTATATATATATATATCTGACCAGGAGTTATATGTTAGTGGGTTTCCTCCCCATTGGAGATTGTCTCCCCCTTGGAGACTATAAGCTTGCTGAAGGCTCATTCTGAGAAGCATTTATTTTATTTTTTCCCCATTCACCCACTCAAGCACATACTGTTAGTTAGGCAGAATGATCTACCACTGCAGATATGAATGCTTATCTCCCGCTATTTCTTCAATCTAAGACATAAGAGCAAGCTTTGTTTATAATTGAATATTTCTTGCAGTCATTGCAACACCAAGCTGCTCTGTAAGTTGCTGGAATGGTGCTCGGTACTTATCCTTGGAATTTATTAGTTTATTGTAATTTAGTCCCTTGCGGATTCATTCCAAAAACTGGCCCTCAGCACTTGTATCTTAAGAGGTTATCGTTTTATGTTTTCTACTTTTCACAAGAAAATGTAGCTTGGTTTGCTCTTTCATGATTTTCTTTTGCTTCTTAGGTGGCACCTTTGGTTGGTTTTTTGAAAACTCAACCAACATACTACGGTATTGCACACCAGCCTTTTCTGGGATAGCATTCTTCTTAAAACCGAAAGGCAGAGGAGTCAAATTACAACTTTCCGCGGTCACTGAGGAGAAACAAGCAGGTTTCGAAATATCGGTATCTGACCAGGAGTTATATGTTAGTGGGTTTCCTTCCCATTGGAGATTGTCTCCCCCTTGGAGACTATAAGCTTGCTGAAGGCTCATTCTGAGAAGCATTTATTTTGTTTTTCCCCCATTCACCCACTCAAGCACATACTGTTAGTTAGGCAGAATGATCTACCGCTGCAGATATGAATGCTTATCTCCCCCTATTTCTTCAATCTAAGACATAAGAGCAAGCTTTGTTTATAATTGTATATATATATATATACATATATATATATATATATCGACAAGGAGGCTGGTGATGGGTCTGTCAGTTTCTTTGAGTGCCAGTGGCACGAGGTCAGAATCGCTGGATACAGATTCTGTGAGGGTGAGGGCACTGCTGATGACTGTGTGAGGATAATTATAGCTATTATAAAAAAAATCTACAGTTTCCTCCACGGTCAATAAGTAACTGCCTCAGCTGCTATAGTGGAAACATTACACGCCCATTAATTCCAAGTTCATACTGCTGCGGCACCAGTTCCATTATGCACACACACACACACACACACACACACACATGCGCTCACACGCAAGGGCACAATTATATATATATATATTATATATATATATATGTTTAAAAGATTCAGTTCTTTCAAGGGGCAGGGCACTACTCCACAGCAAGAAGCAGAACACAATGCTGCGCACAAGACAACACAGATAATATAACAATTCATTTGCTCCACTTTTTTCCGCCACCCAGGACTTTATTTCAGAGCTTTTGCCTTCTGGCTTGATCACTGGACATGATAAGAATGCACAAAGCAAAAAGCACTGGATATATGGAAGACATGCACACAAAGACACGAATACACGAACGCATACACGCACACACAAAGACACACACACAACACACACACACACACACACACACACACACACACACACAAACATACCCATATTCACACACACACGCGCGCGCGCGCCCGCGCGCGCTCACACGCAAACGGACGCGAGTGGGCACACTCACAAACATACGTGCGTGAGAGAGGGGTGAGAAAAGGGAGTTTAGGGGAGGGGGTTCAGGCGGAAGCTGAGAGAGAGAGAGAGAGAAAGAGAGAGAGAGAGGGAGGGAGACGGGGGAGAGGAGAGAGAGGGGGGGGGGGGGCAACAACAGAGGGGGGTTGATGGGGGGAGGAGGGGGTGTTGTTTTGGGTTCTCTGATGAGAAATCACATTCACACATACACACATACATATGCAGGCACATACATTTTACATACATACATACATACAAAAACACAAACATACGCGCGCGCGCGCGCGCACACACACACACGCACACGCATGCACTCACACACACACACACACACACACACACACACACACACACACACACACACACACACACACAATTCAGTTCAATTCAATTCAATTCAAATTTAATCCTTTGACCCCTGTTGGGGCATGGAGGATACAAATGTAACAAAGAGAAATACGAAACTCACTCAGAACAATGTGTGAAACATAGTTGCGAAATGCTGAATTCTGGTGAACTGTAATGATCTCATTAAACAATCTTCCCATTTTTTTTTAGAAACTTACAAATATTCAAACAAATGCGTCTTCCTTTTTGAAATAAATTACAAAAGTTGAAAACAGACTTTGGTTTTAGATATTTTTTAGGGATGAATTTTTCACGAAGTTCATTATATTTTGGACATTCCATGATGCAATGAAATTCATCTCCAATTTCACCCATTTCACAGTTACGACAAATACGCAATTCTCTTGGAACATTATGGTGTCTTCCAATTTCAATTTGCAATTTATGGTTACTACATCTAAATTTAAATAAAGATATAACATAAATATCTGGTAAGGTAGAAATACAATTTTCTTTTCCAAAGACAGTCTTTACACTTTTATAGAATACACACTTGTTGCTGTTTTCAAGAGAACTGCGCCGATCACGAGCATAATTATTTTGCAACTCCTTTTTAACACACTTACATAAGTTACTTCTGTTTGTGAATGAATGAGATTCCCAAACACAATCAAAACCAGTTTCAAATAAAATGCTTTTAACATAACTAAGCCATGGTGAAACGAAAATTCCTTTTGTATATAGTCCATGTAAGATATTATATACTTTGTTTGAATACTTCTTAGAATCATGAACAACTAAGTTAGCCCAGAACCTTATCATTCTCACTTTAATCAGTACAGATAAAGGATAGATTCCGGTTTCACCATAAATCATTGAAGTCATTGTAGTTTTATTTAATCTAAATAAATACTTTAAAAAACGTAACTGTAACTTTTCTAATATATCAACATTTTCATAACCCCAAATTTCACAACCATACAACAACACAAGTACAACTATGGAATAAAATAATTGTATGCAAACATCAATTGGCAATTTCTGTTTTCTTGCAGTTTGTAATAATGAAAACATTGCCTTGAGAGCCTGATTATAAGCACATTTTTTTGCTTTGTAAAAAGAACCTGTTCTGCTGAACTCGATGCCTAAGTATTTCATTGAATTAAGAACCTCTATTTTTTCATTCCCAAAGAAAAAAAAATCACGCATACTATTTCGACCATGAGAGACAACTATTTTTGTTTTCTTTGGATTTACTTCAAACTGCCATTGCGTGCAATATATATGTAAGGCATTAAGTTCTTTTTGCAAAGCTGATTTAGAATTTGCCAATAAAATTGTATCATCAGCATATAACAATACAAGCAATTTAATAAACTGTTCAAGTTTCAACTCTTGCGTTAAATCATATTCTAAAGTAGAACAGTTATTGTCAATAAGGAACTGTTGTAGATCATTCAAAAATAATGAAAACAATAAGGGTGAAAGATTTTCTCCTCGACGAATTCCCCTAAAACTGCCAAAGAACTCTGATTTTTGACCATTTAGAAAAATGCACGATTTTATTTGATCATACATATTGATTACAACGTGCAGTATTTTCCCAGATATGCCTTGACTCATCAGTTTGTGCCATAAAGCATGCATGCTTCCAAATAGAATCAAATGCCTTTCTGTAATCAATAAAAGCACAGTATAATTTTCCATTGTTGATTGCAAACATGTCAATCAATGATTTAAGAACAAAAGCATGGTCAAGCGTTGAATGCATGTGTCTAAAACCTGCTTGGTTTTCTGAAATAAGTCCATTCATTTCAACAAAATAAGTAAGTCTGCTATTTAGAATTGACGTGAATAATTTGCCTACACAACTCAACAGTGTTATCCCTCTGTAGTTATTGCAGTCATGTTGATCTCCTTTGCCTTTATAGAGTGGTACAATTAACCCTGTCACCCAATCTTCTGGTATAATACCAGAATCCAAAACACGATTAAACAATAAACAATAAAACTTTGTCATATAAGGAACACTATTCTTTATATACTCATTCCTTACTAAATCAACTCCTGCTGCTTTATTATTCTTTAAACATTTAATGACTCTTTCAATTTCATCCTCAGTAATTGAATCATTTAAAATGTCTAGATTGATATTTCTTTCAGATACTTCATTACTAAAAATGATATCATTACATCCAATATTTTGATTAAGGGACTGGAAATGATTTTTAAGCTCTTCAAGAGGTATAGGACACGATGAAGCTTTTTTGCCTTTAATTTTCCTCCAATAATCCCTTGGATTTCTAGTTTTTAAAGCTCGCAATTCTCTATGCCATTTTCTCGTTGCTCTTCTTTCAGATCGTCTCAAAACATTTTTATATTCTTTGCTTTTAGCAGCAAGATTATTTAGATTAGGCACAGTATTTGAACATTTCACTTTATGCTTTGCTTTAAAGTACTGGCTTCGAGAAACCTTACACTCCTTATCAAACCAGCTTTGATTCTGCCTCACTGAATATCTATTATTGTAAGTATTAGAGTAAGTACCAAATGTATCCTTCGCTGAATCAGCAAGAATTGACGAAAACCGCTTATTCATTTCACTGATTGATATTGTGCCTTGTTCAAATAAAGTTACAATTTCATCAACATTGTAATTTGCTAAATGTCCTTTATATTCATTACATTTGTTGTTATCCCATCTTCTAATCTCTGCACCATCATACCTTTGATGCAGAGAGTGTTTAATACCATTAGGTTCATTGAAAACAAAACAGGTTTTAACTGGAAGAGACAGGCATAATGGGCAATGCACATCAGAGAACAACGCATCAAAAACATCAACTTTAAACTTACTTGCGTTTTCCATCAAATATCTAGAACCAATGATATAATCAACAACTGTGCTTCCTTTACATGTGCATGTTCCAATACCAGCATCTGAACCAATTCTTCCGTTAAAAATGTATATTGACAGTGATTTACATAAATCTAAGAGACGATAACCATAATTATTAGGCCTCTGCTTATCTTGAGATGATCTTTGACAAGGTTGGAAATTATCTTCGCTCATATCACAGAGAACATCAGAGAACACAGACTGAGTGAACTGATTCATATCAATAAAACCATTCATACTTTTGGTATAAGCATTAAAATCGCCCAACAACAAAACATAACAATCCTTATAATCATTGTAATGATAACAATTCTGTCTCAATCACATCAGACAGTTCAACACTGCTATAAACTGAACCTTCGGGAGGAATGTATACGCCACCAATCAGACAGTCTTTATCATAACCTGACAATGATCTTTTTAATAGACACCAAGCCACACATCCACCAGAATAAGGTACAATCTCCACACACGTAGATAGCTTGCTTTTGATGGCTATTCCAATACCACCAGAACGTCGATTAGACAGGCATTTTCTGTTAAACAGTTTAATGTCATATCCCCAGTCACTGAAGCAATCAGAGATAAATAAAGCATCTTGGTCATCAGTTTTAGTCTCAAGGAAAACGGCAATGTCGAATAGTTGAATATAGTTCACAAATTCCAAACACTGGAGACGGGAACGCAATCCACACACATTTAAAGATACAAAAGCCAGCTCACGATCATGGCGAACAGTGTGATCCACATCCATAACAAGAACATAATCATCGTTGACATCACAATTAGAAACGCAAGTTTGCAAGAATAAGGGATTCACAGATGAAGTTACCACACTAGATGATCGCTCATCAGAAGATTGATTGGAAGAATAGAAACAATTACCAACACATAGACAAGATGAAGAATGAGTACAGCTACAAGCACATAACGTTGAGACTACACATGAGTCAGATGAATCACCACGACCTCTGGCAAACCCCTAGCTGGTGTAGATGAAGTGCTGAAGCCCAAGCGCCGTGTAGTCTACCTTCGTCACACCGATCCGGAAAAGGTCGTCAGGTGACTCTACGTACACCGCGTTGCTACCGGAAGATCCCGCACTGCCACTGCTGTTCCTCCCAGGGGCGGCCTTCAACTGACAAACAATTTTGCCATCATGGGTAGTGGATACCCTGTCCACACCAGGTGCTGCCTTACAAATGTTGAATAATTTGAAGCGTAGGGGTGTCAGTTCATCGTTCAGGTAAACTCCTTTCATGTCATGCTTGCGCAGATCTCTCTTCCTCATCATGAGGTTCGCCTTGCTTCTTCGTGAAGTGAACTTCACCAGCACTGGTCTTGGGGCTTTCTTGTTTTTTAGGCCAGTTCTATGCGCAACAGAGATGTCCTTGATTTCTAGATCTACCCCAACTTTCTTCCCCAACTCCATCACTTTCTCCACCAGATCTTCGTTCTCCTCTTCTTTGAGTCCATTGATTCTCATGGTTTCTCTTCGCTGATACTGATCCAGCCTATCCTGCTCGTATCGCAGCAAAAGATGTCCCTGTTGAGCTTTCTCTGAAATAGATCTGAGTTTTTCAGACACCTTTTCTGACAGTTCTGTAACCACCTCCTTAATACAGACATCCAGAGCTTTCTTTAAAGGACTACAAGAGACACATTTTTTTTATTGCTGTAAAATATTCTGTTTGTATCAACAACTAAACACATGGGAAGAAAATCTGCCATACACAATCGTAAATGTTTTTATTTTAATAAAAACTCTTTTTATACACCTGAAAAACTATCCCGAGCGCTGAAAACCGGAAGTGACGTAGTTTTTGGAACACGCTCAAGACCCGCAGGAACATAGTCTGCTGAGAAGTGCGAACAAACGAGTTGTAGCCGCCTTTTTGTTCTTACCATGGCACATAACGATCATGCGTACACCTCTCTCAGTTCAGAAAACGTTCCAAAGAAGAAAAGGCGAACGGGAGGGGGGGGGGGGGGGGGGGGGGGGGTACCGTTGTGTAGCTGAATGCAACAGTTCGCACAGTCGAGGCTTCAGTATGCACGGTTTCCCGAGCGACGAATCGATCAAGAGACAGTGGGTAAGGTTCGTCCAGACACATCGGAAAGATTTTGGACCCAACTTTGGGACGCCCAATGCACATTCTTTCATTTGTGAAAGGCATTTCAAATCGGAATGTTACCCATTGAGCCTAAGTATCAAACGAAGCATGGGCATCAAAACAAATGCAGCTCTGATTCCTGGCTCAGTGCCAACCATCCACAAGCCAGTGTGTGTGACCACGGCCAACAGCATGAGCACCGAGAGCACAACCACAATTACGACACAGGCCTCCACTCAGGCACACAGGACAACAGTCACGACATCTATGCTGTCTTCAGTGTGCTCCATTTTACCAGGAGTGAGTCAGGTGCGAGGGGCCTATGCAAAAAGGGAGAGCCAAAGGGTAAGTGATAGTATAGTACTTAGTAGGCCTATAGTAATTAGTATAGAATAGCTTAGTACAAAGTTGCTCGGCATATATAGGCCGCTGGGCCTGTTGCTGTTCATTCAATCAGGAAACTAGAACTAGCCTAACTTTGGGCTACACGTAGCAATCTTTTTCATTGCCCTTACTATCAAAGTACAACTGTTTTCACTGTCTATTTTCTGTGACACCCACGGGGTTGGCTATGGCATGCATTGCTACAGTACAGACAACAAAAAGTAATAAAAATAAAATTCTTGCTATTTCTTGTTACATCTGTACTCCAAACCTCAATGTACTTTTAGCAGTAGAGTAAGAGGATGGAGATCATGTACATGTAATGTACATGGTACAATACATTTTTTGGGCAACAATGTTCAGCGGAAATCACATTCAGTGGCATACTCTTGTGTGTGTGTGTGTGTGTGTGTGTGTGTGTGTTTGTGTTGTGTTGTGTTGTGTTGTGTTGTGTTGTGTTGTGTTGTGTTGTGTTGTGTGGCTGTGTGTGGGTGAGTGAGAACATGCATATATCAGGAGTACATGCTCTTGGTAAATAGTAGGGGAGGGAGTGTTTCTGGTTAGTTTCTTAGACAACAAAAACAGGCTGAAGCATGAACGCAGGCCAGCCAAAGTTCTTGCACCCAGATTTTCTGCGACACGAGTGATTTTGTTGGTGCTCAATAACCTGAACATGAAATTATCTGCTCCTTGATGGCATGCCAAAGCATCCTTGCACCAGATTTTTCTACCATGCCAACAGTATGTGTGTGTGTGTGTGTGTGTGTGTGTGTGTGTGTGTGTGTGTGTGTGTGTGGTCGCTTATATTGTACATCTCTAGCTACCGAAAGTTTACAGGAAAGGGAGGGGGGAGGTAGGGGGGTAGCAACAAAGTTTTCTGCCACCTCACAAGGCACGGTTTTCTAGTTAGGGGGGTAGAGAGGGAGGGGATAGCAAGATTTTCAAAGGCACGTTTTTCTGTTTGATAGCTAGCACATTTTGGGGGAGGGTTGTGTGTGGTATGCATGTCTGTGGCTAGTGCCAGTGCGTATGTTACTGTCTGTCAGCATGCGTGCATGTGCACAGGGTTAAAGGCAGAATTTTTGCGACAGGTTGTTTGTGAGCTGACTGCCAGTCCTCCTCCTGATTCAACAGAAGATCTTGCTGCTGCAGCTGATAATCACGTGCAGTCGAACAGCACAATTTCAACTGGAGATGCAGGCGTCCAGACCAACAGCTGCTTTATGAACACAGTAATTATATTGAATTTAGAGTCTGTGTGCTGTAAATAGGGACATGCAATAGAATGTCTTGATTTTTTAAAAGTTCATGTTGTGAAATGATGTGTTATTTTCCTTAACAGCACGGTTTTCCCTCAAACATACATTCTGAGCTTTTGAACAAAAGGTATGAAAAACTTAACAGAAAGTGACTAATATTCTGCTATATCTGGTGCAGTGATGTCCCAGACCCTAGTCATAGATCATCACCCAGTTGAATTGAAAACATCCTATTTCTGCCTGTCAGTCAGGAGAAATGTCTGATTACATTAATATTGGCAAGCTTAGTCTGATTTGTTGATTTAAGCAAAAGCCAGGGCACTGCCATTTCTCTTATGTCAGGGCAGTTTGTCATTTCACTTTTCAATCATCAGCACTTCACTGTTCATGTGTGTTTAATGGGAGGGGGGGGAGCATTTATTATTTCATTGTATTCCTGACATTTATTTCAGTGGCTTAGCAAGCCTACAAAAAGGTAGCGATGCCCTAAAGGGGGGAGGGGGGAGGGGTGGCTAAGCCCGCTTAAAGCTGACAATAGAATGGATGTGAAAGATGCAATAGAAGCCTCTCTTGACAGAGTTATAGTGAATTTACAATTTATACTGCTCTTAGCAGCATTTTTTTCTTTGCTGAAAGAGTGATAGGGCCCTGGTGATGGCCCTACCGGGGTGGAACGCCACTGTATTTATCATATGATTGTGAGCGCTTATTGCTTCTTGTCTATGACGATGAAGTGCCAGGAATGTACAATATCATTAGTAGGTAAGGCAAAAGTATATTTAATAATGATACTTTACCATATGTGGGCTTATATTTTACTACCTGACTGAACGCGCGTGTGTGTGTGCAAATACAGTTGTGCATGTTATTATCAAATTCAAGAAAGAATGTTAAAAGGCACTGGTCTTTTGTAAGTAAATGGATAAAAGAAGTGAAAAGGAATTGTTTAAAAAAAAGGTCATTATACAGTGAGTAAACCACTTTTCTTTCTTATATTTTAGGGAAAAAGACTCAAACCAGAAGCAAACGAGTTCAGGTTCACCCATCCATATCCTTTAAAGGTAAGTTAGAATAGTGTACCGCATTTTATGGACTACAAGGCGATACTTTTTTCCCCTAAGCTGAGACCCCTGAGTCTTACAACTATGACTGACAATAGAGTATGGAAATAAATAAACACAGTCTGATTTTGTGTTAAATTTGGGGGTGCGTCTTATTATAAGGTTGCTTTGTACTTTGTACAATACAGTACATGAAAAACGGGTCCGGTCACTCATGACATTATTGTAATGTGTTGCAGTGTTTGTCACGCCTTTGCATAATGCATTGTGTTGTTCTTCCTCCCATTTGTTTATTGTTTGATGTTTGCATTTTTTTAAAGTGGGCAGGATGAAAGAAAATGTGGCAGCTTGCTCTCTTATCCTCAATAAAGATCATTTTGACTTGTTCGTGCTAGCCCCCCACCCGCACCCCCCACCCGCACCCCCCACCCACTTTTTAGCGTCAAAGTCTGCGCCTTATGGACATGTTTATTATTGTGAAGCACCATTTCGGTATTCCTTACTTTTTTTTTTTTTTTTTTTTTTTTTTACTAATTGTCAACATGCTTTCACAGTGCTTTATTACAATCTAGGTGTGCAGTGTCACCTTGACAAAGAGGAAAACAGTACAAGGATGTGCAGCCAGTCAACCCAGTGTGATTTGAACCTGGACACCAGCTACATGCAAGACGAAACACCTGACCAGTGTGAACCAGCCAGTGATCCAGCCAGTGGACCTGAAGACACTGAGTGCTGTGAGCAGGCTGATGATCATGATGAAGATTACATCCCAGTGGAGGAGGAGAGCATGGACACAGACTGCTAGGTATGTTGGTCAACAATGCTCTTTAAAGTTGATATGACTATGAATTGTGGAAGTGTTAATTGTTGTAACTAACGAATGCTTACAATTGCATTGAGTATGTTTTCTACTGATTCATTGTTGAGACGAAAAATGAAAACTTGGCAAAAGCACACTAGTTCATTGACTCCTTAAGAAACCAAACGAAACAATATTTAACTTCTGATTTTGATTTGTTTTCTCCATTCTTTTGTTCATTAAATAACATTTAACGCATGATCTTATTGCTATTGTCATTTCCTGGCAAAAGGATTTCAGGGACCATCCTAACAGTTGGACACTATGGTCAAACTGCATCAGCTAAGGATGAGTACTTTATGTGTGTGACCGGTTTGGATTACCTTGCCACACTCCGTCTATGGGGGAGGCATTATTTTGATTTCATAGTGTACTCTACTTTTAAGAAAAACTATTCCATTGCATCAAATGTAAAAGTGTTTGTGCTTTGACCATTGACTTCAGAATTTTTTCATGTTGGGTGAAACTAGTAGGAAAAAAATTTTCAGGTTCAATTACACACACACACACACACACACACACACACACACACACACACACACACCTCTCCCCCTCCCCTACCTACTTACCCTCCCTGCCACCCACACCCACATCATATTAACATGGAGTTGTCATATATGTTAAGATTTTATCACTTTCTATTTTCAGTGACGCTGAACTAGATTGTGGGGAAAACAAAGACAGTCGAAAATTTATCGTTTTCGAAGAATGCCTCCTTCAGCTGTTTCAGCGCTGCCAACACTGCGCTCAGCCAGCAAGTGGCACCATCAGACAGATTAGAGGCACTTTCCTCAGTGTGAAGCAGGAATGTCCGCACTGTGGGAAGGGCAGAGTGTGGATGAGCCAGCCCTTCATCAAAGACATTCCTGCTGGCAACCTGTATGTGTCTTCTGCCATTCTGTTCTCTGGTTAGTATACTCCAGAGCTTCAATAAGAAAAATAAATGAATGCATTTATTCAATACTGTTGTGTAGTGCATTCTAGCTTTAAAAGCCCCGAAATGATTACAACATTTATGGACTGTGAGTACAATACTTTTTAGAGAACAGTCAACACTTCTTATAACGAACTTCTTGTCACATTCAAAGCTAACGTCGTTCAGCATATAAGCCATATGTTTAGTGATGTAAAGAAGGATTGGTGCAAACCTCAATGTTTCAACGTGTTAGTTTTTCGTTAGATCCAACTTCGTTATGAACATCCTCGATTGTATAAGGCAACTCCTGTTTTCCACATTACTTATCTGAGCTTATAATATGACTACAGTAAAACCTGTGAGGTGAAGACGGGCTTGTCATGAGAGGACACCTTTCATGTAAAGACACTTTCACAATGTCCCTTTTGTTCTTTTGCAGTGTAATGTACCCCTGTCGTGAGAGAACACCTGTCATGTAAGGACACTTTCACGATGTCCCTGGGGTGTCCTTACATCGCAAGTTTTATTGTACCACGTTGTTACGGTGTATTAGGCAATACATTGTACCCTATAATGTGCCTGGTAATCTAGTTAGAAACTGTAATAACAGAACCTGATATGTTTTGCTTACAGGCTTGCTGCCATCAAAGGCTCTTCGCTTCCTGAACCATCTTGGGGTGGCTTCCATTTCTTCTTCTACATTTTTTGACCATCAGCGAGCATTTCTGTTCCCTGCCATAGAAGAAGAGTGGAAGTCACACCAGGCTCGGTATGTAGAAAAGGCACGCGAAAGTGACTACAGCCTGACACTTGGTGGGGACGGCCGAGCAGACTCGCCTGGCCACAGTGCCAAATATGACACATATACACTCCTTGATTTGGACCTGATGATGGTGATTGATACGCGAGTTGTGCAGGTTAGTTGATTTAGATTAATGAACTTGGCTCTTGTTCTCTTGTGTTTGTGTAAAGATGAGTGTTGCCATTACATGGTGATCATTTTCTAGGATTTCCTTAGCTGTTATATCCAAAACTGGTCGAGACCATAGCCAGTATTTAAGTCTCTTCTAACTATTAAATCACTTATCCACAACAATGCAGGAAACAAGAGGTAATTTGAAGCAATCTAAGCATTATCTAGGTGATTGGTGTAGAAACAGAAGTAAATGTGTATATAGGGTGGGTGGGAGTGGGTGGGATTGCATGCATGTATGTGTATGTGTATTTCCATTTGCATGTATGTGAGTGGTTATATGTTTGTTGAATATCTTGTCTAAGTTTGTTTTTTTTGTACCGCACACTGAAGAGTGACCTGATACATGACACTTTTTGTTGAGTGCAATGAGGAGGATGTGGGAAGCAGCTGCAGAATGGAGAAGGAAGGGTTGAAGCGCTGCCTTTCTTTTCTGAAGGAAAAAGGGCTGGATGTGTGCGAGCTGGTGACGGACAGGAATCCTTCCATCATCAAGCACATGAAAGACAACATGCCAGGCGTTAAGCACTCGTTTGATGTCTGGCATGTTGCCAAATGTGAGTTCCGTAGAGGTTATGCAATAAACCAATACAAATTACAGATTGGGTAATATGAAAGATCCCTCATGCTTCATTTGACACACCCTACCCCATGTCCCACAACGACTAACATTTTCTTGCCAAGTGTGTGTGTCTTCTTTTTAGGCCACAAAAAGGTCTGTTTCCCGTTTCATAAGTTCTTTTTTAAATGGGGTTGGTAGGTCGGCCTTTTTTTTTTCAGTTTTCACCAGAATGATACACTGGTTGGTGCTTTATTTTTTGGTCAAATTCGGTACCCTGAATGTCACTGACGCCCGTGATGCATTTGCTTGCGTAATCGTGAACAATTATTTTTTCCCATTGGTCAAGAAAAGTGTAGGGACGGGGGTGAAGAACTAGGGTCGGTCAGGAAACTGGAAAAAAACCTAATTTTGTTTCGGTCATGGTCGACTGTTACTGGTCATACAACTCCATTAGTTTTGAGTAACTGCAGGTTTGGTAATCTTGATGAAGGAGCAAAGTATGGTCCTTGTCAGCTTCCATTTTTCATGCAAAGCAGATTTTATTCATTTTGAATATCTGTTGTGTACAGGAGCTGAGTCAGATATTTTACCTTTTTTTCTATTACAGTGCCATACTTTTTCCCCTAGGACCACACGTTGGTTTTCTTTTTCTCTAAATCCATTTGCTTGCGATTGTTTGTAACTGATGATAATAAGAGAATAAGTGTGTGTACATTTTAAACAAATGAGTACTTTTTTTGCCACTGGGTTTAACGTGGACACATTGGACTTCAAGTTTATTGTCTCATCCAAGACTCCATGGAACTTGGTGCAGAGTGAGAGGAAAATGCAGTGTATCCAGGTCAAACTTCTTCACATAGCGTGAAAAATATTGTGGTTTATTTCAAATGGTTAATAATGAAAACCACGGCAAATCCCAAACCAAAGTATTCAGAGTAAATAGACGCTATAACATTTGTGCAATAATTTTTTTCACAGGACTGAAGAAGAAACTACTGAAGGTGGCCAACACCAAAGACTGCAAGGAGCTGTCACTGTGGATTCGGTCCATAATCAGTCACTTGTATTGGACAGTAGTCTCCACTCCTGAGGCTGATGGGAAGTTGATGCTGGAAAAGTGGCAGTCTTTGTGCAACCATCTGCACAACAAGCATGACCATGAAGGGTCTGCATTTACTAAATGTGCACACCCTCCTCTGGAAGGTCAAGAGCGGCGGAAAAAGTGGCTGAAGGAAGGTCAGTACAAAATATAATTGTCCTTTGATCACACTGGTGTTAGATGTGGGTTTTTTTCTGATCTTAAACAGGCCTGTTTACCCTTACGATTTTTCCGAAATTTTTACAGCAAAAAGTCGAAATTATCAGAAAGAAATATATTAACCCCCCCCCCCCCCCCCCCCCCAAAAAAAAAAAAAAAAAAAAAAAAAATTAAAAAAAAAAAAAAAAAAAAAAAGCATACAGGTACCACTCTTTTGAAACAATTTTGTGTAAAGTCATTCCAGATCCAGCATACAAATCGCCAACTTTCGTTTGTGTTCCAAGATGGCGTCAAAGGGTATTTTGTGATTGTGGGCCCCCTAAAACAAACAGGGGCGACTGCTTTGTGTAATTCCAGGTTAGATGACCCTGAATCTAAAAATCACAAAAAAAGTGGCACAGAAAATCATTGGAAAGTCATCTCAAAAGCCCAGGAATACATCACTTGGCCCTATAGGATTCAGATTTGGTCGGAGTCGGCCTCATGTTGAATTGTTATTTGTTTAAGTACGATTATTGCGTTTCAGAACTTACAAATTTGCAAAAATATGAGTAAACAGATCCATTTTAAGTGTTATTAATGCAATGTTACATATATAACATGTTTCCAATTTCTTGCAGCATGGAAGACAACGACAAAGATAACTTTTTTTTTCCAGTTTTATTGACATGCAGCTGGTAATTACTCAGCTATCAATAAACAGTCTTCAGCACCACTGTATGAAAAAGTGAATACGAATCTAGCTCATTTTACTTTCAAACCCACACCAGCTAATATTTCCCACTTTCAGATTGAAAATAAGTAACGGAAAGAAGACTTGTAAAGCCTCATCGTCTTTTTCTATTTTCAGGCAGCAAAGTGTCAGTACTAACACTGGATGTCTTCCAGTCTACATACATGCTGCAAGATGTCCCACAGCTGTCCACTGGACCTCAAACTGCTTGAGGCGTTTCACTCGGTGCTCAACCACTTCGCTCCGAAGATGATTGGATTCTCCTATGATGGGATGGTACACAGGTACATTATCCTCTATTACCGTATTTTATACTTTTTGGCATCTCTATAACATTATGACAGTGAGGCAATGTGTGTGTGCCCATCTTTGGGTCTGTCAGTGTGTCTGGACCCCTCCTGCGGTCAGTTTAGGTGGAATTTGGCCTCACGGTTGCACATACACTTTCTGTTGGACCTC
Source organism: Conus canariensis (assembly GCA_033310375.1). Taxonomy (NCBI): domain Eukaryota; kingdom Metazoa; phylum Mollusca; class Gastropoda; order Neogastropoda; family Conidae; genus Conus; species Conus canariensis. Next base: position 55,142,604 of record CM065732.1, read on the forward strand.
GGATCTCCCACCCAGCAAGGAGCTGTCACTGTGGATTCGGTCCATAATCAGTCACTTGTATTGGACAGTAGTCTCCACTCCTGAGGCTGATGGGAAGTTGATGCTGGAAAAGTGGCAGTCTTTGTGCAACCATCTGCACAACAAGCATGACCATGAAGGGTCTGCATTTACTAAATGTGCACACCCTCCTCTGGAAGGTCAAGAGCGGCGGAAAAAGTGGCTGAAGGAAGGTCAGTACAAAATATAATTGTCCTTTGATCACACTGGTGTTAGATGTGGGTTTTTTTCTGATCTTAAACAGGCCTGTTTACCCTTACGATTTTTCCGAAATTTTTACAGCAAAAAGTCGAAATTATCAGAAAGAAATATATTAACCCCCCCCCCCCCCCCAAAAAAAAAAAAAAAAAAAAAAAATTTAAAAAAAAAAAAGCATACAGGTACCACTCTTTTGAAACAAAGCATACAGGTACCACAGTGGGGGGGGGGGGGGGAGGGAGGGGGAAGGTGGGAAACACACAGCACAGTGGGTGGATCAGCTAGTATTATATAAAAGTAAACAAGGAACCATTTTTAAATGACACAATATACAACTGTAAGTAAGGATTTAAGAGATTTTAAAAAAATTGTTACATGAAATAAGCCCCCCCCCCCCCCCCCCAATCTTCCAAAAAGAAAAGGTTATGGTTACCTGGTAAAAAAAAAAGTTTGACTTGGTAAATGTCTTCTTCCTTTTTTTTTTTTTTTTAAATCACCGAGTCGGACCAAACCAGCTTGAAAAGTTCCACTATTTCACTACCACAGCATATGACAATGTTTTCCTATATGAGAGTAAATGTCCCAGTAAATATCAGCGAGTATGGACAATTCTTTAAATGTGTTCATTATCATCATATTTTGGGAAACATGGCACTGTCATGATGGTGATCGATGCCATTTTTCTGTAGTGAGCTTAGTACCCCCCGTGCTAGAGGTTCCCTTTTTGATATTCTCAATCTCTGTCTTTTCCCCCCAAGGCAGAAAAAAGATCAGGTCAGCATAACGAAATTTGTGTCTGTCAGGGTACTGTAACAATACCCTTTTTTCCCCTTAATATCTTTAAAATATATAAAGCACAAATATCCTTTTAACCATTTACAGAAGCATATTGGCCGCAGTTCACTTCAATGAAAACAGCAACCGACCCCAAGCACAAAGGAAGGATGGACAAGTACGCTACAATGTCGCCTTCCGGAAAGCTAGAAAGGAGTTTGTGGTCCAAGGAATTAAGGAGTCATGCACATTTGGTAAGTAAATGTCACATTCTTCATATTCTAACAATGAGAGACACAATTGCTTATATATTGGTACCCCCCTTATAAGACCCATTATATGACTCCCTCCCTCAAAAGACCAACTTCCTTGATAGTTTGCCCTTTGCATGTATTAAAATTCCCCCCCCCCCCCCCCTTAAGACCCCTCCTTTATTAGACCTAATTCTGGATGATTTTTTTTAAGGTTTTATAGGGGGTGGGGGGTGGTACCACTTATTTTTATAATGTTTTATTGTGTAAAGGGCAAATTATAATGTGAAACAAACCGATCACCAATGCCATGTCTGTGGCCGGCAAAAAGTAATGGATAACGGAGCAAAAGCACACAGTACACTTCTTGTTATGGGCGCTTTCAAGTACATAGAGTGGAACCCCCTTTATAAAACTACCTCCCTCACAAGACATACGTCTAGCAGACGTTGCCCTTTTTAAAAGTAACACCCTTATAGGATCCATTCCTTTCAAGACCTCATTTTGGATAATTATTTAGGATTTTAATTAAAAAAAAAAGGATCTACTGTACAATCTACTGCATTTTGTTCATCATTTTTGCTGAAAAGCATCAACCAAATTACGCTTTCATGCCACAGATTATGTCCAGAGACTTGTGCACCGAGTGATCCGGTTGGCTTCAAGATGCAGCCTGACCGACATGGAACAGAGGGTGCTTGTACAACATCAGCAGCAACCGATTCCACCCCCTATGTGTGCATCCGTCACAAAAACCAACAAAGAGGATGCCGTTCAGCAGCACCGTTCTCATTACAACAAGAAGTGACTGACACTTGAAACTGTGTGAAAGGAAACCTTGGTTGTGGCTATATATTTGGAAATGCTGTCAAAGTGCATGGATTGAGGATGAAACTGAAATTGTGCTGTGTTCAAACATAATGTGTACGCACGTGGAATACTTCAGTATTACTCTAAATATTATCCTGCATGATTCATATGAAATGACAGATTTGAATAAAATAATTCCGACCAATGAAAATGCATGACTTAACATTGTGATACACAATACTAATAATTATATCATCAACATCTCTTCAAAAACAAAGGATGGCACAATCTTCTCTAACTAAAAAGGGGTTTCAAGCACTGTTTTGTCCAGTTTAATTTCAAGGGGCTTGTGAAATCTGTCACTCTGGTTCCAAGTAGCCGGTGTATCTGCCGTCAGCACTCGGAAAGGTATCCCTGATTTTGACGACAGCACATGATGGCAGCACTACCCGAATGTCCTTTCCCAGGAGGCCCCACACAAATCTCGTCAGTTGCCGATATGCTGTGTATCGGTAGCAGCTGCCCACAGACAAGACAGAGTAGTAGTAGTTAGTAGTAGTAGTAGTAGTAGTAGAACATTAGAAAATTGTAATTTTTTTTTTATAGAAGCCGACCTACTAACCCAATTTTTAAAACTGATAAAACAGGAAACATCTTTTTTTTTCTTTCCCCAAACAAACTTGCCAGTTTGGATACAGGATACTTTCTGCCATTTTCTTGTGACAGTGTTTGGTTTCTTGTCAATATATTGAATTTCATACAGTATGACTGGCAATACAACAGTGGATCCCTTAAAGTCTTAAGACTCTTTCCCTTTTAAGGTGTGTTACTCTGAGATATAACTGCTAATGCTATTTTCTGTAAAATTTCAAATTACCCTTCTTATATAGTTGTAAGACCCCTCCCTTATAATTCAAAAATTAGTAGTTACTACATTAAAGGGAGAGGGTCCATTGTGTTTCTATGGGTCTTTTTTGAAAGTCCTGATCAGGTCAGATGTATTACATTCCATTTTGGTATGCAGTGCTTCAGACTGTTTTCACACTTCATGGGACACATGTCCCATGGCTGCAGAAAGTAAGGAATCAATTTTCACAGTGATGAACAGGCTTGGGGGTGGCAGGCAGGTAGATGGTCTTGCTTTAATTTTTTTCCTCCCCACCTTGCACCAGAGTTTTCCCTCCACCAGCAGTTCTGTTACATTCAGAAACCAGATTTCCTAACAGGCCACCAGCCACAATGCATGATCTTTTCTTCTTCTTTCCTCGGGGGGGGGGGGGGGGGTCTTCAGGGTTCTTGTCAGAGGTGGGGGTTTCCGGCACCATCAGAAGGTGTTTTTTCCCTATATTTGTACAGGTTTTATGGCTTGGGGGGGGGGGGGGGGTCTGTGTAACTTTGGGTTGCAGTTAGGGGGGGGGGGGGTGGAGTTCCGGGTCTTTTTTTTTTTTTTTTTTTTTTTAAATTTTACCCTTTTTTCACATTTTTAGCTCGGAGTGTGTGTGTGTGTGTGTGTGTGTCTGTGTTCGTGTAACTGGAATCCTCCCCCAAAGCCCACCCCCGGACTCTTTGTGTGTGTGTGTGTGTGTGTGTGTGTGTGTGTGTGTGTTCACTGTTGTGTATGTCACTGTGTGTTGTGTACGCATGTGAGAGTGAGAGATTGATCAAGGGGGTAATAAACCATGTAACACACAAAATGTGCATTCCCACCAATCTCTTCAACATGCTAATGTTGTTTTGCGCTGCTGCTGATGTTTGATCAACAGAATTTGTTAATCTTGACTAGTAGTCTTGTAGTGGACCAGTGGCTGCCAGGTTACATGTCCATAGCAAAGCACCGGAATCTGATTTTTAAGGGAAATGGCTAGTTCACATTCATTTTTTTAAAGGATCTTACTGATAACGATTGATAATAATGTTTGGCAAAATTGTACTTATACATAAGCTTACACCCCCCCCCCCCCCTTCTTGTTTTCTCGCTTCTTTCCGTTTTCTTTTTCTTCGATAAATTGCCTTTTTCAGTGTAGATAGAGCTGTGTTTCATCTACCTTTTAAGCTAAAAATGTTGGTTGAATGATAATTCAAAGCTTCAAAACCTCGATTTCTTTCACATACTCCCCCATTCCCATATAGAGCTGAGCCACTTCCCTGACAGTCTTGATACTAGCGCTCTTTCCGTGTCGCCCTCTGTTTCCCAGTATTAATCAAGATGAATTATCTTCTCCGTACAAGGACCAAATAAAACTGCAAATCTACAAGAAGTTGTAACTTGAACTCCTCTTTCTATACTGAAAAAAGGAATTTTGAAGAAAAAAAAAATGGAAAGAAGTGAGAAATTGAAGTGGGGAGGCTCTTCTACACTTCTACCTAATGTTTTAATGATGTTAGGGCCGCATAAGCAGGCGCTACTGACTGTCGGCCGCATAGCCAGGCGCTACTGTCAGCTGCATAACCAGGCACTACTGACTGTCGCATGCAAACGTTTTGACATGCGTTTTTCACAACATTTATGTGATTATATCGAAGTCGCACTGACAGTCTAAAGCTCTGGGTTCATGATGAATAGTCTCTTGTTCAAGTTATTGGGAAAAATAAAACATGCTCTTACCTGTTCTCATTTTGAATGTTTTTTTCTGTACTGCTGGCGATACTGTGAATATGCTGTCCTCAGCACATACACATCAAGGCACACAGTTTGGAACCCGGGATGTTGTGTTATGCATTTGCAGCCTGGTATTTCTGCCAGGACAGCTGCCATCTCCTCCACCTCTGCGCAGCAAAGGCATTCCTTCAGCGTGCCCATACTGGAGCAGTTTCCACATTGACACCTGAAATTTGAAAATAAGGCTTAATACATTTTCACTGTTCAGCGACAAATTAAGGCCAAAAAAGGTTTGTTTCTGGTTTCCTGACCGACCCTAACTTTTTGACCCCCAACCCTAAATTTCTGTTGAGCTATGGCTGGGGGAAAATTTTAAAAATCAATTCAAAAGCGATCTTGCGATCACGCAAGCAAATACATCAAGCTGTCAGAATTTGACATAAAAGGCACCACCCAGTCTATCATTTTGGTAAAAATTTAACAACCAGGGCATCCGACTAACTATTAATTTAAAAACTGATGAAGCAGGAAACAGACCCATTTTGGGGCTCAATACACTGATCTTGACAATGAACTCATTTGGTCTCCTTGCACTTCTGTACAGAACTTGGCAAACCAGAGTGTGGCGGTTAATAGGGACTCAAAATCTAACAGTATTCATTAGTTAAGAGACTCTACTCAAAGACATGGTCACACAATGTCATACACAAACAGTGAAACACACATTATACCAAATCCATTGATTTCAAATGACACCAGACTAGTGTAGTGATGCCTGGTCATAGGACACTGAACTATTAAAACTGTAAATGTCCTATTGCGTTCTCCCCTTGGAGGACAAATGTCTAATTAAAATTTCGACACTGGCATAAACGATTTCAGCAAGTTTTTGTCTCAGGACAGTTTGCCCTATCATTTTTTTTAATTCCCAGTGCATCACTGTTAAAAAAAAAATAAGTCTGATTTTGTTGATGCAAGTTGCAACTGTCCTCAAAAGCCTGTTTGGGTTTGGCCAAGTATGTATACATTTTTGGGCGGAAGACCTAGATTCAGAAAGGATGTTTTACAACAATACAAATTAGTAAATCAGCAATAACATTGATGATTATGAGTTTGGTTCATACTAAAGTATGGCCAAAACAGGTCAGTTTCCTGTTTTATCATAGAGTTCCCAGGGCTATCAGCTATTCCCAAGTAAGCACCTTGTAAGGACCTCTAGGCTTTAGGATAATAATGATTTTTCAGCCAGTGATGTTGAAAAGCAGCATTTTGTGCAATGTGTAAGCATTGCTGACTAAGGCTGACACAAATGTTAAATTAAGTGTTTTCTCAGCTAAAGAATGAAATTTCAGTCAAATTTCTCTGGATAACTTGTGGTCACCAGTGCATCATTCATCTGCTAAGCAGTTTTTTTGAAAGAAGAAGTTTGGGGGTGGGGGGTGGGGTGTTGTCAAATTGATGCACTGGGAGATGAATTTTTGCGTCAAGTTCTATCACTTATTCGATATTGACGGCCGAGACACATAAGGTTGCATTAATCGTGAGTGCTGCTTTCTTTTTTTTCCCATTGGTAAAACAAATCAAGGGCTGGGAGTAAAAAACTAGGGTTGGTCGGGAAACTGGACACAAACCTTTTTTTTGCCCAAGTCAAAAATAAGAATATGACCTTCCTAATTTGATCAGCTACTGCTGATGTGATTCCAGATACTTCGATCAGCCACTGTGATCTTTATGTATCCTTAAATGTGAAGGTCTTAACAGGAACTAAAGTTAACATGGTTAATCCAGCATAGGAAACCAACTTTTGCTTAAACATTGATGTTGTAACTGAACACAGTATCTCAACACTCTATACAACCATATCTGAAGCCACTGTCAAGGTATATAAGGCGGTTCCACCAGTCCATCTAATTTCTCCCTGGTCTCCCTGGAGGGCTTAGTCCCGGATCAGAGCGATGCACCTCACGCCACCTCTTCCACTCTCCCCCCCCCACCCCCACCCCCCTCGGTCCTTCCCCATTACCTCATCATTTCTTTTTCCCCTGATCCCCATTTCCTAATCCATCGCCGATTACAGGCTGCTCCTATGGGCAGAAAATATCAGCTTGTCTGGAGTCCCCTTGTTACAACGAAAGAATCATCAAAATGATGACCTTGGGTATGGACTTGCCTTACTGTAGCACTGGCTGGTTCCCAAATGGTCCGAGAAAATCAAAATAGTGTATAGAAATAACAGTCTTGTTTGAGCACAAACCGATGGTGATGGTGCTGTATTGTTGCCCATGAGACTGCTAAATTAAGTGTCGTCCAGACTGGGCCAAAGAAAGTTACGCTAATCAAACGATGTGTCAACAAAGTCCTGATCAAGAGATAAGCACAAATCTCGCGGCCTATATACGCTAATCAAGTAAACTATACTACCATACCATCTTCTACATGCTAACATACAAACTTGTACACCTGACTACTTCAGTAATAATGCATTCTTACCAAGAACTTGAATTCAATCGATCTTCACGATCGCTGCTGGCAAGTACGGTCGAGTCAGTGTCAGCTGGATCCGTGGACTCGTCTGCGTAAGGTTCGAACTGGTATAGCCTTACAAAGTCATTAGGTCCTTCAATAGATACACTGTCGTTGGTACCTGACGCAGAAGGGTCGTAATCACTGCTTTCACAAGACAAGCACAACTCTGCCATCTTTCACAGTGCTCCAAATACTACGTCACAAGAAAGGGACGCTACTGTAGTTCTTTTTCGTGTTGTTATCGTTCTTGCTCAAAATTCCACGTGCGATTTGCGAACTTCGGTGATCGATATCTCATGATCTGATGATCAACGAAATGTAAACTGGGTACTTTTGGGGTTACTGTATCCATAACTATCCAAAAGTGAAAGAATAATTCGAGTCTCTGTAGTCCTTTAATGTAGCCCCAAGAACTGGAACGAGGAGTTCTACAACTCGTGACGCAATATCTCCAGCATCACCATTGACGTCATTGTTAACCCCACTTGTTCTTTTCCCTTTCCCTTTGGCAGACGGACACGACTTATTTCTGTCGTTCCATGCGCCCAGAACAGCCCCTTCAATATCAAGGTCATCAAACCTGATGTTCTTCAAGATCTCAGCGGATAAACCACTTGGGCCAGCTTGGGCCAGACATGGTGAAGGTCAGTTACTAGACTAGCTAAAAAACGACTCGACTCTAAAAAATACAAAAACACTTCACTGTTTCAATTGGCGACGAACGCACTTCACACAAATATCCACGACAAGTTAAGAACACACGTAAACTGTAAAATATACAAGTTAGCTCACTAACTCCACAAAATTCACAATTTTTTTCAAGAGCAGTTGAAAAGACAGCTTACAGACTCATCCGGAAGTACGTCACACACACACACACACACACACACACACGCTCGTGCGCATACTTACACTACTCTCGATACCCCAACTCAGCATGCACCGACCAAAGAAATACATCCTAAACACCAAAGCATGTGCATGATATCCAGATAAGGCAAGGAAGGGTCGACAAAGAAGGGGGAGGGGGGGGGGGGGGGGGGGGCGAGAAATGAGATAATTATCACTATCATTATGATGACATCAATAGCAACAATGCAGAGAGAGAGGAGGGAGAGAAAGAGAGAGAGAGGGAGGGAGAGAGAGAGAGGAGAGAGAGAAGGAGAGAGAGATGGTTGTGTGTGTGTGTGTGTGTGTGTGTGTGTGTGTGTGTGTGTGTTGAGAAACGAAATGGTAGCAGGAAAGGAAGTTGTTAATTTGAAGACAAATAATACACAATCTGACTGAGAAGACAAATAATACACAATCTCAATGAGAATTCTGACATGTCTGTTGTAGAAATACCCATACATCTAGATGCTATAGTATTCATCTACATACCTGAATTACATAATCCTGTAACTAACCAAACAAACAGGAGCCTGGCATTTCGTTCTCATGATATTCACACACAACACACACACACACACACAACACAAAACTATATAATATATATATATATATATATGTGTGTTAAAAAATATTTTTTAAAAATGAAGTGTTAAAATCTACAAGCTTGTTTCTAGCGTTGCTATCCTCAGGATGTCTTTTGGGGCGCGCCAACGATCTTTTATGGCGTGCGGGACCCGATTTCAACTCTGTGTGTGCAGGCGGATCTCATTTGCTGCACGTGCGGCCTGTGGTTCTTATTGGGGCCTGTTCAGATGGAATGTGCTAGCAAAGATTTCCACTTGTGCCTGCAATTGTTTACAATTTCTACTTTTGTGTTCAGAGTTGCTAAGTGTGGTTTGCATAATATTAACCATTTTTCTGTGGAGCATAGATTGCATCTTTTTGAGATATTGTTGTACGGTGTTGCTCTTTTTATGATTTTCCATGATATGTTGTAGTCTATTTTTTATCTTTGAGTCTCCAAATGTATTTACTCAGCTCTGTTTGATTTTTGTATTTTTCATTTTTGAATGACTGTTTGTGGTTTGCGTATCTGGTTTTGAAAGTGTTTTCAGTAATCCCTATATATGTTTCTTTTTCATTTTCTTATGTTACCGTAGCTTGGTATACAATGTTGCTGTGAAGACATTTATTGCTTAGGGGGCACTGTTCTTTTTTAGTGCAGTTGCAAGATGTCCTTTCGGCACCCTTCTCTTTTATATTGCTTTTCATTTTGTTAGATGAGTCAATCATGTTTTTGAGGTTGGGCATACATGAGTATGATAGTTTAACGGTGTTTTTGTTGAATATTTTGGACAGTTTGTGTTCTTTTGGGAATGATGTTGCCAAGATTTTAAAGAATTCTTTTCCTACATTTGTTTTTACTTGTCCATCGTATGGTGGGTTGTACCATATGATCTTTCTTTTATATATATATATATATATATATATATATATATATATATATATATATATAGACCACAGTAGACGGCTTTTTTGTAGTTTTTCTGAATGTTTCTATCAAGGAGTTGGGAGTATTCATTTGGTTCCATTTTGTATTTCCAAGCATCATTAAAAATCAAATAAAACAAATACAAAATGACAAAAAGATATTTGTGAAGGCTGATAAAACTAGTAATTATTACAAAATGGAACCAAATGAATACTCCCAACTCCTTGATAAAAAATATTCAGAAAAACTACAAAAAAGCCGACAAAAGAATACACAATAGTATCCGTATTAAAGAAAAAGAACTTGTGCATCGCTTAGACCTATGTGACAGGGTAGAAGCGACAGCAACAAAAGAAGCCTTTATAACACTCAAAGACCATAAGCCTAACTTCCACAACAACCCGACATGTAGACTAATAAATCCATCTAAATCTGAACTAGGCAAAATAAGTAAGAAAATCCTAGAAAAAGTAATAAAAAACGTAAAATCAAACTCTGAATACAACCTCTGGAAGAACACATACGAAGTTATATTCAATGGTTCAAAAAACTCAACAAACAAAGGAATACAGTATTCATCACATTTGATATAGTAGACTTCTACCCATCCATAGACGAGGAACTACTCACCAAAGCTCTGGAATTCGCTAGTAACCACACAGATATAACAGAGTCAGAAATGGAAATCATCCTTCACACCAAGAAAACGTTACTACACAGAAAAAATGAAACCTGGATCAAGAAAACGAACACAAACTCAACATTTGACGTAACCATGGGATCATATGATGGTGCAGAAACATGCGAACTGGTCGGACTGTTCATGCTATCCAACATCAAGAAACAACTTGGAAAGCAAGTTGGATTATACAGAGACGACGGCCTTGCTGCACTAGCCAACAACTAAAGAACCATTGAAAAAAAGAACTATGCAAAATCTTCCAAAATCATAACTTAAAAATCACCATTGAAGCAAACAAAAAGGTAGTGAACTACTTAGACATAACACTTGACCTCAACAACCACATATATAAACCATATAAGAAACCTAATGACACACCTATTTATGTAAACATCAAAAGTAACCACCCACCATCTGTATTGAAGACCATACCCAATGGCATAAACAAGAGATTATCCAATCTGTCATGCAATGAAAGAGTATTCAATAACGCAGCAGTAGAATACCAAGAAGCGCTGCAAAAAAGTGGTTACAATTACAAACTACAATACAACCCAGATAACAACATAAACAAAAATAAGAAAAACAGGAAAAAGAAAATCATATGGTACAACCCCCCATACGACGGAAAACTTAAAACAAACATAGGGAAAGAATTCTTCAAAATCTTAACAACATCGTTCCCAAAAGAGCACAAACTGTCTAAAATATTCAACAAAACACCGTCAAACTATCATATTCATGTATACCCAACCTCAAAAACCTAATTGACGCATCCAACAAAATGAAAACCAATTCAGCAAAGAAGGGTGAAGAAAGAGAAATCTTGCAATTGCACCAAAAAAGAGCAGTGCCCCTTAAGCAATAAATGCCTCTACAACAATATTGTATACCAAGCCACTGTGACATCAGAAAATGAAAAAGAAACATATATAGGGATTACTGAAAACCACTTCAAAACCAGATATGCAAACCACAAACAGTCATTCAATAAAGTAAAATACAAAAACCAAACAGAACTGAGCAAATACATTTGGAAACTTAAAGATGCAAAAATAAACTACAATATATACTGGAAAATCATAAAAAGGGCATCACGATACAACAATATTTCAAAAAGATGCAACTTATGTTTAACTGAAAAATGGTTAATACTATGTAAACCACACTTAGCAACTTTAAACACTAAAAAAGAAATAGTAAACAACTGCAGGCACAAATGGAAATCGTTGTTAGTGAACACACCCCAAACAACAGCCTGAAAATCCTAAAAAAAAACACGTGCAATTAACCCGCACGTGAAAACTGTGAGAGAACTATAAAATAGGCACTCTGGCTCACCCACCTCCGCCAGCTCCAACCGGCTAAAGCCGGTTTCGCTGCTGCTCCGGCGGCTTACCCAGAGTGCCTATTTTATAGTTCTCTTATAAAAAAAAACACTTTACAAACATACATAATGTGTAGGATTATCTGTTTTTAATACTAATTTAGAAAACTTTTGAGACTTAAGTTTTTGCTTAATCCTTCGTTTTTCTTGATCGTCTTCAATAACATCATTTTCACGCATACATTCATCAAATGCGTCTCTGTCTTTCATGTGGAATAAAACTACAGTCTTTAATTGTTCTCTAAAGTCTTTTAAAACTGAGTTATATTTTTGACATAAAATCCACACCCAGCATGTCTTCCACTGAAAGCCAGTTTCGGCCGAACAGTCATCTATAATAAATAGTGTCTGCGTTCCCCCAAACAGTCTGTACTACCAGTCGGTTGACTGTCAGCTTTTTTGCAAGGCCAAGACAACACAATTATAACGACGCAGTAAGTCAGCAGGCCGAGCGTCCTGTTTACAAACTGTGTGCCTCCCTATCAATAAAACACGCCTCGCGCGCCTACTGCGTTTCACCGGGCTGGCGGTGCGCTTTGTCACAAATGTTCTTGAACATTCTCGAATGGGAAGCCACCACTTCGCTGTTTTCAGTGTGCGTGTCGGTTTGTTGGTGTGTGGGGTTTACGACTTAACACAGACAAGAGGCCTTTGTTTACACAGAACACAGCACACAGTCAGTTAGTTGACAATGTACATACCTTCTTCACATCCAGTCAGCTGCCACACCGGCGTGGGTTTTTAGAGCAGCATGTATCTTTGGCGTCAACGCGATGGCTTGTGTAATTGTCAGATTTGAGAGTTCCGGATATTTTTCAAAGAGTTCTGTCGTCTTTCTTAGTTTATTAATCCAACGAAGGGAGTACTTCAAATGACTACACATTTTTACTACACACACAGCAGCGCACACACAACAGCAATGTTTAAAGTGTTGAGTCAGTCAGGGAAGGCCGGTCAACTATTCACCAAATGATAGGTCTGTCTGCACAGCGGGCGTGCGCTAACACGTTCTTTGCTATAGCGTGAGCTGCCTCTTTCTCTGTTCTTCATCGCGCTTAACTAGTAGTTGCAGGCCAGCCCGACACTGCACAGCGCCCACGCACATCCTGTTCAGTCACAAAGCAAGTGGCTGACATATCAAATGAGAAGTGGTCCTACCAGTTCCTCTTTTCGCCCCAAGTCCTTAATTAAGTCACCCCAAGTCCTTAATTAAGTCACCCCAAGTCCTTAATTAAGTCACCCCAAGTCCTTAATTAAGTTCTTAATTAAGTCACCCAAGTCCTTAATTAAGTTTCCCCAAGTCCTTAATTAAGTCACCCAAGTTCTTAATCAAGTTACCCCAAATTCTTAATCTAGTTCTTAATCAAGTTACTTTAAGTTTTTAATCAAGTTACCTCAAGTTCTTATCAAGTTCTTATTTAAGTTTTCATCAAGTCGTCATGAAGTCGTTATCAAGTTCTTATTCAAGTCACTTATAATTATTTATTAAGTTCTTGAAATATTACTGCATATCAAATGGATCAAAATGATCTTTTGTTGTTGGCGGTTCTGGTATTCTTTTTTGTTCAGATTTTGTATTTAGTGGCTGTGATTTTTTGGGCTGCTTTGGTTTTTGCTGTCTTTCTTTATATGTTTTATAAACGTAATAACCACCCCCACCAACAGCAATGACGCCAAAAATGCTAACTCTTTTAATCCAAATAATCCATGATGATGTTGCGGGACTTGAAACAACTTGTTCTTGTTGTGGCTCTGGCACAACTGGTGTTTTTTCATTATGAGTTATATTCTGTGATTGCAACATTAATTTTTTTTGTTTGTTCCACTCTGCTAATTTTTTTCCTGCTGCAACACGCCCAGGATGAGGAGGCTTTTTACTGGTCACTTTCTCCACCTGATTCAATGTTTTCTGATTCTGCTGATTTTCTGGCTCGGTCATTTTGAAGGGAAACAAAATCTATATGATTAAAAGTAATTAATCCCATGATTAATGGCGATAACAATGTTCCAAATCTGTAATATAGATCACATCCTAGAGACTCTAATGACTTTGTTAAAACGGGATCCTGTGTTAAATCATACATAAAATCTTGTTCAGAATCAATGGGAGCAAATCTACTAACTAGTTTAGTGTACAAACTAAGAACCGTTTGCCCAACACTTTTTACCATTCTTGACCCCAGTTGCGCTTCATACCTGTTGTGATACTTTACAATGTCTTGCGGCGACATCTGTTGAATCTGTTCTATGCTGAATTCATTTCCAAGGTACTGTTTTGTTTTCCCACACGCCGCCAAAGAATACAGCCTTTCCTTTTGGCGCATAATAGCTTGGTCATCAACTTGATCATTTGTAAGTTCAGGAAGTAAATCATCGCAGTTCATGTTTTATTAATGAATAAATATTATTTTATTTTTTAAAAATGAGCACCGAAAAAACTATTACTAACCTTGTATACCATTCTGCTGTTTTGGAGGCCTAAGTGTAGGATACACAATGCTTGGTAAAAGCCTGTTAAAAATAAAACCAGCAGATCTTGGCAAACTAGACTTTGAAGACTCAGCAAAGCTGATTGCTGTTATTACAGCTTCATTTGCTACGAAAGATTTTTTAGTTAAGCAAGGAATAATTCCAGACAGTATCAATATGTAAAATTAAAAAAATACATTTATAAAAATGGCTTCACTCGTAATGATGATTGGTGGCGCTGTGGTTAATGCGCTTGCTTTTAGCGGAAGTAATTACGCATTTAGTAAACTACGGGATGACGGCGAGAGAAAAAGACATAACAAAGCTATGGAGCAACTAGCCGCAGCACAAGCTGCGTATGAAAAGCAGAGAATTGAGCAGTTAGATTTTATTAACGATGAACTGAAAAAACAGGGACATGCAGCTTACACATTTAAAGATGTTGATCAAGCAATAAAAGAATATTATCTTGTAACAGGCAAGCCAATTGAGACATTGCCTCCACCAAAATTCAGCGATTTTTATCAACCATCAGAAAAACAAAAGATGCAAGAAATATTGTTTATTGCCTTTGGCATGACCGTTGTGTATTTTGTTGCACATAATATTGGCTGAATAAAAAATGAACAAGATCTATTATTCGCCAAAAGGATATTGGAAGGGAATAACAGCAATTAAAAAGCTAAGCCAAGCAGCTGGAGTCAGTGAACAAACAGCAAAAGAATGGTTATCTAAACAAGCGATTTGGCAAATTTATCTACCAGCGCCTAAACAAATACAGAGACCACACTTTGTGAATATAACTCCAAACGACACCCATCAAATGGATCTTCTATATTTACCCCATGATACGATTAGACGAAAAAGATTTAAGTACGCACTTACAGTCATTGATATAGCTTCAAGATACAAAGATGCGGAACCATTAACACAAAAGAGTGCTTCTGCTGTTGCTGTCGCTATACAACTGATATATCAACGAGGACCCTTAACTTATCCTCGCATGATTCAAGTCGATGATGGAAAAGAATTTAAAGGTCAAGTGAATCAATTATTGTTAAAACATAGAGTTACCATTAAAAGAGGCATTCCGGGTGTTCACAGATCACAGGGTTTGGTTGAAAACTTTAACAAACAGTTATCTGAAAGACTTTTCTCCTACCAGTATCACAGAGAGCTGATTGACAATTCTCGCAACACAGAATGGGTTAGAAGGCTGCCCTCAGTTTTGCGCGCAATGAATAATGAAGAATTTAAAGGTCTAAAACCAGTACAAGCAATCAAAAAACAAAAAATAAATGTTGTTGAAGGAGAGTCTTCATCAAGCAAACTATTACCATTTGGTTTGAAAGTGAGATACCTTTATTCGCCGGGAGAAGCGGAAGGGGACACTCGCATCAGGGCAACAGATCCAGTTTGGAGTGTTGATCCATATGAGATAAAAAAAATTGTGAAAATGAATCCGCCCGTGTATTATTTACGAGAAACTGACACAACAAAACGACCAGCCCCCCGAAGATCTTTTGTGAAGGAAGAACTGCAGATAATCCCCCCAGACACAGTTCCGCTTAATTAATTTACGTAAATATATTTGAGTTTAAAATGGAAGCTCAAAAAAAATTATTTGCGTATAAATTTATTATTAAAACAATGATAAAGAATAAACTGCCAATAGATCCTAATATTTATGAAAAAATCAAAAATCTTGAAACAACAACCACAAATAATCCGGCTATACTGGATAAAGAAATTACTGAGTATCTAATTGCGCTTGACCAAATGTCCTCCAGTGACCAATTGCATATGAAAACTCTGGATTAACAAATACTCTTTTTGTGTTAGTGCGGTCAAGAGACCGTTTTGTTACAACTGTTGTGTTAATCTCATGCAGATTAGATCGCAGCTTGTAATTGTCATGATGAAAAGTCTTATTGCCAAACAATGCTTCTTTGTAGTTGTCATGGGTTATGCTTGACTGCACAACACTACGAGATATTCCCTTTGCTTTTTTAACAACTTTTTTTTGGCTTGAAAGACTGTACATTTTCGACCTCAAACCAACAAACTCCTTGATCACACCTCCAGATAATTCATCCTTCATCTTACCTAAAACCTTCTTATTAATAACTGAATGCAAAGGTGAATCTTTAGGGTAATCAGATGTGTCGTACCATCCAGCATGCTCTTTTGCTACTTCTAATTCCATGTCTTTGTAAAAATCTTCAGTAGGGATGTTGATTACAAAGGAATCTGTATCTGTGTACAGAACTCTGGACTCAGGATACAAGGGCTTAAAGTAGTCGTAAAGAAATTCTAACATCAAAAGCTTCGACAGCTCTAAAACAGTAAACCCAATAAAAACGGGCTTGTCCAATTTGACTTTCTTTTTTTTCATCATTATGCCAAAAAGCTGATCATGAAATTTTCTAAAGTCTTGATAATTTGGTTTTGACACCAGCTTAATTGCATCGTTCTCTCTGGTGACCAATCTGACATCTTTGCGCTTGTGCGGATTTTCCATAGTCTTTCCAAAACAGCTGTTGTTCATCAACTTGAAAAAGTCTTTTTCTGAAGCATCTGCGGATTTAGTTCTGAGATCAGTGTTCTTCATGATGTATGGTTTCATGAACTGTTCTTGATCAAATGCAATTATACGATGAACTGCTGTTAACTTTAAACCATGTCTTAAATAAAATTGGAGAAGTCTGTAATGGCAGACATAATTTTTTTTGCCTCGAAGATTAGGCACAAGTTTAGGCGGTTCTGTCATTGCCATCTTTAGGGTTTCTGCCGCTAATGGATAGTCATTATGGTAATCATGAAGTTCATGAGGATATTCTAAATCAACTTCTAGAATGAGACCTCTTTTACGATCAGCTTCTAGAGTAGGTAGCCATTTTAAAAACTTTTGAATGTCTTTGAGTCCTGTGTACATTTTAAAGTTGCGTAATGGAAGTGATTGCGCCATTGCCCATCCATACAGATTGTTTGCATCTAAATACATAAGATAGTTAGACCTTTTACTTGGATCATAGTCGTCCAAGTATTTGTTGTTTGCTTTACAGTAATGGTGCGACGCCATACTGATTCCTCCACGCAATCCGTTTTCAATCATCTGAAGCATTGGCAGGTTAGACAATAAATCAATTTGTACTCCAGTAAATTTTAAGAAAGCGTCCCAGCTCATCCCAGGCGCAGAAATATAATGTGCAGGATCCAGGCTGTAATGTTTCATGCAGGTCTTCCTATAATTTTCAAAGACGTCCGCCAACAAACAGGTATCTGCCATTAAATAGGAATCATGATAGTCTCCCATCGTTTTACACTCTAACTTCTGCCACGCATCTTGAGCATAAGAATAATCAGAATCACTGATGTCCTTTCCTCTAAGACTACTAAAGAACGCGCCTTTAGGTGGAAGGGCTGGGTTATCAAACCTTTCCCAACTGTTCATGTACTCATAAGGGTAAACGCCCTTTCTAACAAGAGTTGGGTCAAAATATTCTTCTGTTATTGGGCAGGACTTTAAAGATCCTGCTAGTGATTCTAAACTCCCCATCAGGTGTTGCATAGAGTCATAAAAAGATAAATTATTTAAAGTGAAACACATGTACTTTTCTGATGACTGCGCAATGCATGACACCCTAAAGGCGCTAGTTACTGCTTGCATTATAAGGTGAGAGTCGTAACCTCGCAAGTTGTGAAAGAATATAGGAAGTCTCCAAGTCCTAGGATCAAACTTTAGTTGAAGATTGCAATTGTTATGCGCTGCTCCTCTAAACTTTCCGCTAATGTGATCATGGTCTCTTACTGTTAAACTTTTAGGTGTTAGCTCTAAACCACAAATCCAACAGTGAGTGGCTGAGTCATAGCGATCTTGATCTTCGGGGGTCATCTTAAGATCGGATAAGAATAGATTATTAGAACAGACATTACGAACTTCTTGCATGCGTTTTAAGAAATGTTTTGCTGCATGTGGTCCTCTGTATAATTCTGGCTTTGAATGTTCACCATCTGACCTGACAACAATGAAGGCAAATGAACAAATCTGGTGGTTATTCATTATAACTGTTTTTGGTAAATGTTTTGGAGCAGGTCCTTCACAAGGAACAATAAGCGATTCGAAGTCTGCGTAAACAACGTATGGAGACCTCTGGAGTTTTTTGTAATTGTTAAAACTAACCTTACTGCCTTCTCTTGGCATAATTAGTTCTGTATTGCAGTCAACTGGACTAAGACAATGTTTTACATGTTCACTCGCTGCTTGAACAGACGGAATTCTTGTTAAACATTTTCTACAAAATTCTTGTTTGCTATGTTGTTTTGTAGTATGTACTAGTAATCTACTCATTGTGCGTATTAGAGTGTAGTGCAACCCATTAAGGCTTTGCATTAGGAGTAAGTCTACATGGTGTTTGGTTGGTTCGCCTATTGTTGGACTGTTCTTTGATACTCTAATTGGCAGAAGGTTGGTTTCTTCAGACCATGTGTAGACATTAACAGTTATTGGCGGATTTTGTTTTTCAAACTGATCAATTTTGTCTACAGCCATAGGAAATTCAAGGCCGTTAAAGTTAAGATCATTGGCCCACTGTAAATAGTTAGATACTCTCTCTGCATTTTTGGCAACGTGATGCAGCCTAGCAAGAACGCACCACATAAAACATTTGTCGTCTGAATTCTTTATGTTCAAAACTGCTTTCTTTGCAACTAATGTTGGAGGCAGTGGAATGTAAGACTTGCCTACAATCGGCTCATACTTAGCCTGTCTTAATCTGATGTCTAGGACTTCACCCTCTGACCAACCAGAGCCTCTCATTTTAGCTGCTTCAGAGGCTTCATTAAACTGTGTAAGAAGTTGATCTGCCCAACCGGGTGTTAAGTCATTATAAGAAAGAATAGTCTGCTGTTTAGTTGAGACCCAGACTTCTAGATTTTCTTCGTTTATTGTTATATAGTCGATTAAAACAACTAACCTTACTTTAACTGGAGGGTTTATTGTTAGTTTACTTGGAACTTGAGAAATAGCATGTACAACGCTTGCCTGTACCTTTGTTGGATCAATAACTTCTAAAACGACCTCATTTAAAGCTTTTGACAAACGCTCTTCCTCGAGCATTGCTTCAAACAATTCATCTGAACCTTCATATATCTTATCCATGCTGAGTTTCTTTTCTAACTCAAAATATTTATTTAAATTAAAAAAAATACATCGACTCCAAAGTCGTCTTAATCAGAATCAATATCAACGGTCTTTTTGTGCTTGGACTCATAAACTAAAGTATAAACGCCCTTTGGTGTTGTTAATGTGAGCTGTTTAGAACAGAGTTTAATGTCTCGTTTACTTTTTTTAAACATTCCTTTTTTATCTGGTCGGTGTCTGGTTGTTGAGAAAAAGTTGCCCTTGCCTTTCTTTGAAGATCAAACTTTTGTCTTTTGTAGTCCTCAAAATCAGCCTGTAGGCGACTAAATTCTTCATCCGTGATGTTTGAGTCAGCAAGTGCTTTATTTATTGTCAGTTTGAAGGAACTAAGTTTAGCTGTTATTAGTTGAACCATAGCTGTGTGCTTTTGGAGTTTAGCTTTTATTTTTTTGCTGACAGCACTTACAGCCAATGAACACAGGCCAAGAGTTAAAGACACACCACCTAGAGGTATAGCTACCGGTGCACCTACGCCTGTTGCTAAGAGACCTACACTTGTTCCTGCTGTTAAAGCACTAACCGCCGATGCTCCAGTATTAACATATGTAACAGCATTAAAGACAGCAGAATACCTTCGTTTGGTTTTGCTGTATTTTGAAAGGTCCTGCTCTAGTTTTTGTTGCATTTGTGTAATGTTGGTTAATCTGAAAGTTTTTATGTCTACAGCAGCAGAATTGCCTACTATCTCTTCTTTGGGCACTTTTGGATAAGTCGTAACAGACATGCTTTTTTAAAATAAAAATAATTTAGTATTGGATATCTTTCAATCTGTTATCTTGAATATTCAGCTGCGCATCATATATTAAAAACAAATGTACATTAAGTGGTTTATCACTCTCTTTTTCTTTATCAATTTGAATGTTTATTACGTCTTTAACTGTTCTCCCACTCCCATGCAACTGATTATCCTCTGTTGACCTTAGGTCAATCCATAAACCGTATTTCGTTGTTAAATATTCATCAAGTCTAACACTGTGAAGGTGTAGATCTTTAGACACAAGGTCTACTGTTGGACTTCTAGACCTCCCGCCTCCAAACAATTTTCTTATTTCATCAAAATGATGATAAGGTTTAAGCCCGCTACCGTAGACTTGGTTAGGACTACCCTCAATTGAACATTGTACTTTCGTTATTTTAGGATT
Organism: Conus canariensis; assembly: GCA_033310375.1. Taxonomy (NCBI): domain Eukaryota; kingdom Metazoa; phylum Mollusca; class Gastropoda; order Neogastropoda; family Conidae; genus Conus; species Conus canariensis. Next base: position 55,163,085 of record CM065732.1, read on the forward strand.
GATAAACTTTTCACTTTGTCTTTGGTATGGTTCTTTGTCATCTTCACACAGCAATAAAATACCTTTAAGTGATCGTGCTGCGGCGCTAAAACTAAAATTCCATATAGTGTCTGCTCTGCTTTTAGGATATTTTGAATGATGAATCACTCTTTCGTAATATATTGCTAATTTTGACTGATATTGTTGCTCAATCAGCCTTGCTAAGTTAGGGTTGCTAACAATGTCAAACTCTAACGAGATGTCGAAAATGCTGTACTTGGAATCAGTGTCTGTAGATTTAATGACACGTTTGTATTCATTAAAAGTTAGTTCATATGACAATCTGTCTTTTAATGCTCCTTGAAAGTATGGCGCATGCGCTTTTAACAACTCAAAATCTAAGGGTATGGAAAAGCGATTTCCATAAGCAAAACTTACAGCTTCATACTTGTTGCCGGCTTTAGCATCTTCGGCGTCTATTCTGTGTTTTAGTGCTTCGTTATTTTCGATTCCTTGAAACGCGAGGTCAGCCCTTTCATTCGCGGTTAGCCATAGATCACAATAGATTAGAAATATGTCTGCATTGTGTAAAGAAAATATTTCTTGCCCCTCAAGTTTTATAGAAATTTTCTTAACGATTGCCCGTCCCAAATTCTGTACAACTGTCCTGTTTGCGTCTGTTGCTGAATCAAGTTCTATTTTGAAAGTAAGCCGTGCAGATCCCGGCACAATCACTTCATCTGCTCCTAGGTCTGGAAATTTAACAGTAAGAATTTGATCTGAATCAATAGTAGATGGATTATTTGGAACAATAATATTCTGTTTATTTCCCTTCACGCCAAAGGGCTCTTTCAGTCTTCTATGCGGGTCAAGAATCGAGCCATATGCTTGTGACATTTTTTTATAAAACAAAATAAAAAGTTAATTATTTAAAAACATGGCAGAAGAAGATTATGATGTTTTTGATCCTGGAGACGACATGAGTGAAATGACTCCTTTGACACATCCATTACAATCATTGCGGCGTGAATTAACAGAAAGTAAGGTCAAATCATTTTATCAAAGTTTAGGCCAAGAACCTCCCAAATTTATAGACCCTAATGATTTTGAAACAAAAGATGGCCATTTGATTTTTAAAAACGAGCAAGGACAACCTGTACAGCTTACATCTAAACCAGACCCATCAAAGTTTTTAGCAAAGACTACAATTAGACAAAGGCTCAGTGTGAGCGATCAAAATCGCCTTGGCATTGCTAAACCGCGAAGATTAGACAGTGAAGCAGTTGCTAAACTTCAAAACACACTACAAGAACTCCCAACAGATAACCAAATACAAAACATACCCCTTAAAGATTTAAGCCCAACAGCAGACAAAATAATAGAAACCAGTTTTTCAGAAGAAACAGTATTAAAAACTATGCACGATCCGCCGCTACCTATGAGAGAAATAACGGCCCTTGATCATACTTTGAGAAGCATCAGAGGCGAATTAACAAACAATTTAGCAAAACTGGGTGAACTAGATGAGCATATAAAAAGAGAAAAAGAAAAACTAGTTGAGGCTGATGACCACAACTTAGGACCTGGTGTTAAAGAAAGAATAACACAAAGACTAAAAGATCTTGAACAAGAGAGATCAGCAAGACTAGAAGTGCTGTCTACTAACCGAGAACAATTACGAACTCAAGTGAGCAGAATAAGAGAAACTATCCAAAGAATTTTATATGAAGACACAACGTTAGCAGAACGAATAAGAACACTGTTTAGAGAGCAAGGTGTCACATTAGCAAGTGTTATAACAGCCTTAGGATTTGCAATAAGTACACTGGTGTTGGCTATTACAGGCGGGTGGTGGTGGGGGAGCAGTGCCACCAGGCCCGCCAACTCCGTCGTCAGATAAATCATGGGTAAAAAAACAACTCGATCACCTTGCAAGTTTATTAAAAAAATTAGCCAGTAAGGCAATAGATTCTTTGCCTGGTATAATAGGAGGGATCGTTAGCTGGCTTTTGTCTGCCGCAAGTAAAGTAGTTGGCTTTATGGCTGAGCACTTATGGGCATTAGTTGTCTTAATAGTTGGGTTACTCTTTAGTAAGATAAAGACCAAGTAATCCTAGGGCAGTTAATCCAATAACAAGTGCTGTCTTTTCATATTCATGGTCATCACGCGCGTCTTCAATGGCCTTTGGGCTTTGGGCCTTGGGGATTGGATGACTTAATCTTGGGGGGTGTTTTTTTATTGCTATTACTGGCTCAGAATTTATGTCGTTTTGTCCAACCTTCTGTTCATTTCCTGCAACAAGGATTTCATTGTTGTAGTTTATTATTGTTCCTACCTGGAGCCTGAGGTCAGAAGGTAGCATGTATAAACCAGTGCCGACAGCAAAGTCTACTTTCGATCTTGCAAATTGTAAAACATTTTGGTACCTTTTAATACTTGAAGGCAAATCAATTGCAGAATTAATAGAATCCTCTAAATTTGCTAAATACTGTTTTTGGGCGTCAAAGCCAGTAGAAGGATCAATTATGTTTGATCTCGTTTGTGCTTGCGAACCTAGCAAACACCAAACATAAGTACGAATAGAGTCGTTTATTCGTTCTATTCCCGCTTTTGTTAGGCCCTTAGAAGTATCCAAAATAAATGTTGTCCATGCTGTTTTATGCTCTTGCTCTATGGACCCGAGGTGAACAGTTGTGCCTGAAGAAAAAGATGTGTAAGGAGGATTCCAATCATAGTTATACTTTCTGTGCACGCCCCAAAAATAAAGGGTGCCTAAACCATGATTAAGATCCAACTTTTGTCTAAAGTCTGTCTTGGGGTCAATATCAAATTCGTTACAGATCCTTTCAAAAGCCTTGTAATCTATTCTGTTGCTGAATGGATTAAACGTTTTGTCATTTGGTAATGGTGCTTGCAGTTCAGATAAAATACGTCTGAAGGTGTAATAGAAATGAAATCTATACACTGACCTCACCAAAGGATCAGGATGATTTAAATGATCAGCATACGACACTCCACACCCAGTTGATGCGCAAAACACAGCAAAGTTTAACTGGTTCTGATAAAACTGCATTGGATGACTAAACCACACTTTCGTGATGTAGTCTTTTTTAATAGGAGGGTTAAGATAACGATCCAATGGAGTACTAACCTTTACTTGAAAGGCGTCAGACTGAGTCACAGAAATGTCAAGGGTGTCAGTTGTTATATTTTTAAGATTGTAGTGCGGCCCAACAGAATATTTTGCATTAGTATATTTGAATGCACTCATTTTTAAATTGTTTTAAAAATGTTTGTAACAATAACAACTCAAGACAGTCCTTCGTTTTTAGAATATGCTATTGATAATGAATGCGGAACCCGAAGGGTTGCACTCCATGAAATTTTTTACAAAGTCGTATGGTTTAATATAAGTGAATCCAAGGAAAATAATAAGATTAAAAAATTTGATAATATATTAAACTTAGTTAGCCAGTTAACCATACCTGATGGTTATTACGGGTTTTGCTCGCTGAAAGAAGCAATGAGTAACTTCGACATTACTCTCAAACTTAACAATGCAAATTTGAAAGTAATGTTGACATTCAAACCTGAAGAAAAAAGAGTAAGTTACCATTTTGATGTAGAGCTAGCTAAAATGTTAGGCTTTGCAACTAACAATCGATCAAGCGATCATGAATTTATAGTTACACCAGACAAAACTACTTATGAGGGAGAATATCCGCTCGATCTTGCATTACATTCATTACTCTATGTTCATTTGGACGAGCTGAGCACTGATGAAAACTTATATGATGGAAGGCCCTCAACTGTTTTAAGAGCTCTTCCATCAGGGAAAGCTGCATATTGCGATTATGAAATTATACAATTTCCTAATTTACAGTTTAAAAGATTAGCTTGTGGGAGGGTCAGATCATTTAATATAAAGATCACAGATAAAACAGGGAAAGTCGTAAAATGTGATAACCTGCACATTGTTTTAGAAATAAAATAATACGTTGTTTTAAAAAATGTCACGTGGACCAGAAGAATCGGGAGTTACATTAGCGCCTGAGAGGTGTGTAACTTTAGAATTAAAAGACCTTGCAGACGTTGAGGACTTTGAACAAAACGGTGAGATAGGCACTTTGTATGGTTTTGAGTACACTAAAGATGGTTATTATAAGCGCAAAGAGGTTAGCGACAGCAAAAGGTTTCCTAAACTAGAACAACTACGCAATGTAGAAGCAAATAATGCGGGTCAGTATGAATATAAAATAGTTCGAAAAACTGACAACAAATGGCACTTAGAACCATATTTAGAATGGGACATAAAATTTGAATTCGTAAGCCCATTTACATTTTTTGACCGTCAAAAAAGTTTCAGAAAAGCATTGAACTCTGGCCCTTTACATGTAAGTCTTATGCCAGAGGACAACAGTCGAAAAGAGATCGAAATAAAGAAGTTTGGGAGCAAACAGTACATCCTCCACAGAAGAGAATCAGTTTTGAAGGAAGCTACTACAAAAGTACAGTTCTTTCCACGCACGTTATTAGGAGACACGTTCACAATGATATTTGAAATTTCTGTCTTAAAAGATGTGGGGAGGAATGGAGCTGTGGGTGTCAGCGACAACCTTATGGAAGGAATTCTTATTAGCTGGCAAAACTTAGACGTTGACAATCTTAAAGTTACTGTTGTGGTTCGTCACGATGGTGAAAATTTTAAGGTCGTAACAACAAGCAACAAAATCAATGTTAGTCTTAATAGAAACAATCTGACAAAACTGAGTTGGATTAATCTGACACATTTAGACCTTATAAGATTTTATTGTACTGATCAAATTTTGACGGATAGTATGATAACAACACTAACTGGTGTAAATTAAATTCTGTTATAAAACTATGGAGCAAACGACTTTGGTGTCAATGCCGATGTTAAACTTTATGATAAAAACCCCTCATTGTTCATTGATTTGTGGACAGACTGGTTGTGGAAAAACAATATTTGTCCTCGACCTATTACAAACAGTTTATCGTTATAATTTTGATCATATAGTAATTTTCTGCCCAACACTCAAATGGAACAAAGCATATCACGACAGAAGGTTTATATGGACAGATGATGAAATCTATTTAGTTGATCCTAGCAATAAGCTGAGTGAGTGTTTAGAACACTTTTATAAATTGTTTGAAGGAACTCAGACACTATTTATTATAGATGACTGTTCGGCAGAAAGAGACATAGTTAGAAAAAGAAATACTTTATCAAAACTGGCTTTCAGTGGAAGACATGCTGGGATAAGTGTGTGGATTTTATGTCAAAAATATAACTCAGTTTTAAAAGACTTTAGAGAACAATTAAAGACTGTAGTTTTATTTCACATGAAAGACAGAGACGCATTTGATGAATGTATGCGTGAAAATGATGTTATTGAAGACGATCAAGAAAAACGAAGGATTAAGCAAAAACTTAAGTCTCAAAAGTTTTCTAAATTAGTATTAAAAACAGATAATCCTACACATTATGTATGTTTGTAAAGTGTTTTTTTTTTATAAGAGAACTATAAAATAGGCACTCTGGGTAAGCCGCCGGAGCAGCAGCGAAACCGGCTTTAGCCGGTTGGAGCAGGACGAGGGGATTGGCATATATGAATGGTCTTACAAAAGTGGGGTTACCACGTCAGTATCTGCATTCTTTCCCTCCAACCCCACTCCCACCCCCTTCCCCGGAGGGGGGGAGGGGGGGGGGGGGCTTCCACGCCTTCTATCCAAGCAAACCCGTCCGTGCCCCCAATACACAGTTGGCAACATAAGGGGTCAGCCCATCCAGGACAGGCTCATCTCATCACATTCACATTCATATTTTCACTCTCAGTGGGGGCACACCCAAACACATACTACATGTACAACCAATAACATAGTCCCACTTTCACCTTTCTCCTGCCCCATTCGCCACTGGTACAAACATATATAAGAAGTATAGTCAGATGACTCCAATACATAAAACATGATTTTAAATCAAGTTTGGTCCTTAAAAAATGTGGTTTAAAACTCTTTTGATACGATTGTAAGTGACAGCCACGTGGCCGAGAAAGGCCCCCCCCCCCCCCTCCCCCCACTCCCCCTTCTTTTTCCACTTTAATGGTAAAATTTTAAGAGAGAGAATTGAGTCCGTTGGGAGAATTTGTTTTCATTTTAGTTATCCCAAAGTGTTCCCTATTAAGACGATGTGGACGGCATGTTTTCTCTGTTTTTCTATTGCAATACACCGCAGATCTAACAGGGAGTGATCTGGTAGATTGAAATGTTGGATTATTAAAGATCCAGTGTTAAGTTTGATGTTTGATCGATGGAGGTAGAATCTTTGTTTGAGGGAATTTTTGGTTTCACCAATATACTGTGAGTTCGGGCATTTAAAACAGAATAGTAAATATACAATGTTTGATGCTTCACATGTCATGTGGGTTCTGATGTTAAAAGTTTCGGAGGTAACAGAGCTGGTGAAGATGGTAGTCTCAACCACGTGGCTGTCACATATCACCCAGCGGTCTCTTCTGCATCTGAAGCATCCTGGCTCCCCTCTTCTGATGGGACTGGGAATTACTGAGGGCATTTAGCAGGTTCCCCAGAGATCTGCTATTTCGTTCTCCGAGGATTGGCAGGTCAGGAATGGCCTGCTGCAATCTCCTGGATGTATGTAAGTGTGACAGATATTCCTGGAACCAAGCTTTAAGGGGAGGGTTCTTAGGATTGTGCGTGATAATAAAGGGCACCCTTTGTGTGGTGTTTTTTGTCTGTACTGTAAAGTTTGACTGCGCGGGATGTTTTGTACCCGTTTCAGGGCCTGTTGGATGCAGTGTAGAGGAAAGGCTCTTTTCTGTAAGTATTGGGTCATTTCAGTGCAGCGGATCCTGAAATCGTCTTCTAAGGAGCAAATGCGTCTCAGTCTTAGGAATTGGCTAAAGGGTATATTTTGCTTGCAGTGTTGAGGGTGTGCTGACCGGTAATGCAAATAATTGTGAGCATCAGTGGGTTTGATGTATAGATCTGTTTGCAGCAGGCCATCCCTAAGCTTAATCAGAATATCCAGAAAAGCTATTTCTCGTTTGGATGAATTTATTGTGAAATTTGATTGTTCTATGGACAGAATATACGATGAGTCATGAAACTGTCCAATTCATTCATCTGTTCCTGTCCATAAAACAAAAATGTCGTCTAAAAATCTTTTCCATTGATCGACAGGGATTTGTGTTGGGCTATTATCCAAAATTTTCTCTTCCAGCCGGCCCATACAAAGATTGGCCACCACTGGTGCCATAGGTGTACCCATGGCAGTGCCCTGTATTTGCTTAAAATACTTATTTTCAAAGCAGAAGGCATTATTAGTTAGCATATGGTGTATAGCTTCAGTAATTATACTCTCTGGAGGGATGTTATTGAAAGGGTGGCCGGGCAGGTAATACTGAATTGCTTCTAATAACTCAGATTGGGGTATATTTGTATGGAGGCTGTTGACGTCAATCGTAACCAGCGTTATGTTCTGCATTGGGCCATATTTGACATTCCACTCCTGAATGATATATATATATATATATATATATATATATATATATATATATATATATATAATATATATATATTATATATATATATATATAGAGAGAGAGAGAGAGAGAGAGAGAGATAGATATATAGATAGATATATTCAGACACGAGACATAACAAACTGACAACTCTGCGTCTGAGTATGTGCTAGATGAACTGGTACCCTGAACAGCAGTAGTCAGCCGTTATTATCCGTTCTTATGTTGCTTTCACTTTCTAATTGATTCACGTCTTCCCAGCTCATTTGACTCTTACCGGTTCAGGCACCTTTGCACTTTTTTTTTTCTCCAAAGAATTGGTTAAAGCATTTTCATGATCATGAACAAGAAATGTACGTTCGAAAATATGTCATAGTGTACACCAACATGTAAGATGATATTTTAATAACTTTAACTTAAAAAAAAAAATTAATCTACAAATCTGGTGGAGTGAAATGTGTGCAGTTGCTGACCCTACAACTATAGAAACATACAGTGGGCAGGGCATCCAGTACAGACAATCGACTTGAAGGAAGCGAGATTGTGAAAGTTTCCGTTTGGAGGAAGTCTTGCTGTTAAATGAGAGATCACGAGGAGTGAATAGTGTATTCCAGTTATTGAACCAGATGTGAACAGTCGGGTGAAGAATGAAGCTCATGTACTACAGATGATTTTGTTTCAGCTGAGACACTGATCCTGTCATTATCTCATGTTTGCGTATGAGGTAATAGCTGAACAAGGGTCGCTTGATGTCTGAAACGTGTTGAAGCATTTGCTTATTGACTGTGGAGGAAACTGTAAATTTTTTTTTTATATAATAGCTATAATTATCCTCACACAGTCATCAGCAGTGCCCTCACCCTCACAGAATCTGTATCCAGCGATTCTGACCTCGTGCCACTGGCACTCAAAGAAACTGACAGACCCATCACCAGCCTCCTTGTCCATACCTACACACTCCCGTATTGCGAATTCTCGCTTTCACCTGCACATAGTAGTACTCACAAACTAGACCAAGCCATGACTACTTTCAAAGACGCGAGCGATCGATCACACCGACACCATTCAATACCTTTCCCTGCCCCAAAGCCAGCTGGAAAACAAATCCCCTCGCCAAAATCAAACACATATTCACATGTCAACAATTTTGCGCAATTCATCGCAAACTGTTTAGGGGGATCTAATCTATATTGGTAAAACATCCCCGTACACTTGACACCCGCATTCCAAACAAGCTGACATCCACCATTTCCACTCCGCAGTTCTGTCATCCCGTCCATAACTCCATCTGTGTCAAAAGCATGGCTCCTTGGCTGTCACGATGCTCCTTGGCAATCGAAAAGTATGCGGGGATTGTCTTCAGTTGTGACAATCTCCTAGCATAACATTGTCAGTCTCCAAAATCCCCCGAAGTCGGGGTGTGGCTGCCCATGTGGCGGGGTGATCAAAAACAGCCACACACGTAATGTTCTCATCCATCCCCAGCTGATGCATTTGTACCATAGTGTTCAGGTACTTCGGCTGTTTGGATGATCCCTGGAGTCTTTTAGCCAGGGTACAACAACAACAACAACAACAACAAACAACAACAGTGACACTTCCGAACACACAACACAAGAATATTGTGTCATTGCAGGACTAGGTATTCTCTGGGACCAACACCCAGAGATAACCTACCAAATACTGCCCGTATCAGACGGGTGGGTAAGGTGTTCCCAACATTCAAACCTATATGAACGGGCTAAAGTTAACTTGGTTACTAAAAAAACTTTAATTTCGACTTTCAATGGAAACAAATTCTTCTCTTCAAATATCTTGACATCAACAAAGACATAGTTGAATAGTATTTTCCAAAGAAAAAGGGGCTAAGGCCTTTTGAAAAGACGCATTACGAAATCACTTCATATCGATTGAAACCAGGGACAGCTTCTGAGTTGTTAGTAGATCTTTTATTTTTAAGTAAAAACATACAAAGAAAGAACAGGCACGAACTTTTCAAAAACTTAGAGAGAAAGAAAACACTTGCTGCAGATCAATGTATTTATGACGCAGGAAAGGTTCACACATTTAGTAAATTCGTTCACAAACATAACATCAACCTAAACTATCAGCCATATCTAAGATTAATCGGGACAGTTCAGGCATAATTATGTTGGAAAGATAGATATCAAAACAGATGAAGCTGCACACCACGCAACCTATGGTTCCTACATATGTAAAGTTCCTGTTAATGAATAGTAAACGAACACGAACATTCTACAACACGTTATTTAAAGACGGAAAGAGACCATACAGTTGAACGAATAGGAAGAGAGCTTTGATAGGAAACAGCGTTCTGAGAGAACGCATGCAAGTCATGGAATGAAGATCAAATGGCTTCAAATACGAGCGACCTATATAATCCTCGAGACAATAGTGAGAAAATTAAACCCCATACAACTGTAATTGTTCACAAATTCCAGTTTGTGGATATTAAAGGACCACTGCTACTGTCTTCCAAAATGCCTCTCTGCTCTGAATACCATGACCTTTGTTTGATCTGTAGTCGCAGGCAACTTCAAATCACCACAGTATTTCAATATTCAGAAACAATGCTTAAAAAACAATACCCTAAACTGTCTACACGTTCGGGATACCCTTGGTGGTTTGGAAAAATAATTGCTTTGGATCAGTCTTCTGGATATCTGCCGTAAGTGAAAATAGCATTCATTCATTAATACTATCACATGTTATCCCAAACAAGATAATGCTAATCTAAGCCTTACATGTTTACAAGCTTCAAGTCTAGTTATTCCTTTCAATGCTATTGAACTCGTTCAGGTTTTTTAAGATGGGCATGCAAAAACTTTCGAAAACGTTCTTCTTGTGCTCTCTGTCGCTTTTCCAACATGACATTCAAAGTGTAGATGAAAGGGTTAAGCGCTGAATTCAGCGGTAATACAAAAACAGCCATAGCGACATTGACCTTCTCTGAAATGACCACACCAAAGGCCGCCAGCAGACCACACAGACTGATAGGAAACCAGCACAGAAAGTCAGACAGGGCAATGGTCAAAAGACGCCTGGCAATGACCGTCTCGTTGGACTTTGTACTCCGACTGCTATTATCGTTCGGCTTTGTTGTGTTGTTTTCAGGCAGAGTGTTTGACTGAATCGACCAGTAAATAAGGGATTGTCCCACACCAATGAGGACAAAGAGGACCAAGTTGCAAACCGTCATGACACTGAAGGAGTAGTAGTGGCCAGCAAAGTCAGCTTTAGTTATTGGCAAGGGAATACAGATACCTGTCTGTTGGTAGAATTTCCAGTGTGACAACGCTGGGTGCAATGGAATGGAAGCCAGAGTGAGTCCCAGTGTCCAGACAGTGATACAAGCTACATGCGCTGATGTGCTTACAAACCGGAGTTGACTGAAAGGGAAGCAGAGCACAAGGAATCGATCCAAAGTGATGAGGCAGACGATGAATGCTGACACCTCCGAAGATAACAAAGATAATACCCCTGCTACACTGCATACTGCACTCCCCTTCCAAGTATTCTCATTCCAGACATAAACACCTGCATACACTCTGTCAGCTAATCCAATGACAGCTAAGTACAGTCCCATTAAAAAATCAGATACGCAGAGATTGATGACGAACACAGAAAAACCAATCTTGAATTTTCCTGCAGAAGACCAAAGACGATAAACCAGACAGCTGAGGTTTCCCAAGATTGCAAGCATGGCAAGCACCACCAGGAAGAAACGGTAAATATCGGAGCTCAGCAGGTCGTCACATGATGAGATTTCATTTGTCTGGGCAAAGCATTCACCACGAAAACTGTCAGGCAGAACAGTGGGACAGCAGAGTTTGAAGTTATCTGCAAAAACACGCTCCAGAGAATTCATATTCTTCAGGAAGTCTGGAGTAAAGTAAGACACAGAGCATCCACGTAAGTCTAGCACTCGAAGAGTCTGGAACAGCTGCTGTCCGTGTAATGACTTGATTCCACTGTGTGACAAATCCAGAACTTGTAATTCTGGTAGAACAGCTGACAAGATGGTCATGTTTAGAAAGTTTGCAGGGACTCGTGACAAATTGACAACCATCAATGATTGTTGTAGGTGTTTTAATTGTGCAACTAGAAGTGAACTTGATATAGGATTTCCCGTAAAACTGACCTTTCGAAGCTGACGCATTCCTATAAATTGGCTGAAGTTGACATGGTGCAGTAAGTTATCACTTAAATCCAGACTGTGAAGATTAGTCAAGTTAAAGTCTGTTAAATTTGTCCATCCACAGGCCTGAACACCCAAATGAATGAGCATAATGTTATGCCACAGGTCTGCCTGGACCATCCGACTTCCTCTGGCATCCAGGTAACGCAGCTGTGGGAAGGAAGTGACGTGAAAGGTGTGAGTGCAGGTAAATGACAGGCCATGACATATACAGGACCCAGGACAAGTCATGCTGCACAACAATTCATCATCATGCTGTGGACATTGGTACCAGCCATCACACAGGTGATTCACGTGAACACACAAGGTTCTTTCCTCCCCACGACATCGGTAGAACCCTGGACATCCGTACTGGCTGCACCACATTTCATCTTCATGACCTAGACAGTCATTGACACCGTTACATCTGACGTAGACAGGTAGACAGTAACCTTCGTCAGGACATTGGAAGTGAGTATCTGGGCACTGAGTGGTGTTGATAGGAAGGGCAGTGACGGAAAACCCTCCAGGTCTGTCGAAGTTCACCACAGCTGGGGGTTGGATGTCGTAGGCATAACTTGACGATTCAAGACATCCAGTCTCATCAAGCTTTGTCTGGCAATCATCATAGCCATCACATTGTTTCTTGAAATCCACACACTGAATAGGAACAAGCGAAAGATGAAAAATTACTTATAGAGCAAACGGAGTAGAATGAGTGAGATAAGAGAGAACAAGACTCATCATGGGACAGTGCTCATGTCCTTGACGTCAGAAACCTGTAGGAGACTGAGTGCCAAGGGAAATCAGACAGCAGACAGGGGTTATGGATGTTGTGGGAACAGAAACGTGTAGATAAAACTCAGTCAACGAGCTGCAGACTTCAGTCGTGACATACAAAGACAAAGACGTCAGTGTACAAGAAAACAAAACTTAATAGCAACAATTAGTGCTGAATAGTGATAAGAGTTAGGACTAGAAATATCTAAGAACAGTCTCTTATTTAGCTCTTAGTTTTACTGAACTGACCATTTCAGTCTGACATATAGTATGGACAGCAACTTTTGCGACGGCTTGTCATGTAGATGACTAGGTGTGTGGTATGAGTGCAATACGATTGGGTGGGAGTGCAAGAGGAAAACAATACACAAGAAGCAATTGTCGCCTGTAGGGAGGTTAGTGGTTGGTTCATAAGTATGTTGGATCGAAACACGCACCCCTGAACAACGCCAAAGTGACTTGGCAGCAAGGCAGTATCTCCTCTGGTGGGTTACGTCATGACAAATAGACATTGTTGACTCTAAGTGGATTGCTGATGCCAGGGCTGTGACAAAAGAGGCCAGGATATCGGTGTCAACAGATGGTGGAAGTAGCGGCATGGATGTCATGCCGATAAAAATGCCACGGAAGGTGAACCAGAAAAAAAGTACAACAAATATGATTGTCTGGGCACCTATTTTTCAATGTATTACGGACACCTATTTTTCATTGTACTAAACTACACAATGGTTAACTTGTTGTTACAGTCATACCTTTAAACAGTCAACAGCCTTGTGCTTACAAGGCCTACACTAGAGGAAGCCACTAGCAGCAGCTTGACTGATTTGACTGTGGTAAAGTCAAATCTGATTTCACTGTGGTGCAGTGAAAACTGATTTCACTGTGGAACAGACGAAACTGATTTCTGTGCGGTACAGTCAAATCTGATTTCATCGTGATACAGCCAAAACTGATTTCACCATGGTACAAAGAAATTCAATCTCACTCTGGTACATTCAAAGCTGATTTCACCATTGTACAGTCAAAACTGATCATATTCTGGTACAGTCAGACCCAATTTCACTGTGGTACAGTCAAAACAGATTTCATTATGGTACAGTCAAAACAGATTTCACTATGGTACAGTCAAAGCTGGGTTCTCTGTTGCACAGTCAAAGCTGATTTCTGTGTGGTACAGTCAAACAGATTTCACTGTTGTACAGTCAAGTAGATTTCACTGTTGTACATTCAAACAGATTTCACAGTAGTACGGTCAAAACCGATGTCACTGTGGCATGGGTCAAAACCGATCTCACTGTGGTACAGTCAAAATTCATTTCACTGTGGCATCATCAAAATTCATTTCTCTTTAGTACAGTCAAAACTCATGTCACTGTGGTACAGTCAAAACTCATTTCACTGTAGTACAGTCAAAACTCATGTCACTGTGGTACAGTCAAAACTCATTTCACTGTAGTACAGTCAAAACTGATGTCACTGTGGTGTAATCAAAGCCCATCTGATTGTGGTAAAGTCAAAATTCATTCCACTGTGGTACAGTCAAACCTCATTTGAATGTTGTACAGTCAAAGTCATTTCAATGTGGTACAGTCAAAGTCATTTCAATGTGGTACAAAGTCATTTCAATGTGGTACAGTCAAAACTCATTCTACTGTGGTACAGTCAGTCATTTCAATGCGGTACAGTCAAAGTCATTTCAATGTGGTAAGTCAAAGTCATTTCAATGTTGTAAGTCAAAGTCATTTCAATGTGGAACAGTCAAAGTCATTTCAATGTGGTACAGTCAAAGTCATTTCAATGTGGTAAGTCAAAGTCAAGCCACTTGTGCAAAGCGGCTGTCAAATGAGGCTCGGAACAGGCTTTCTGCTTGAGCAAAATGGCGGCTGTCAGCATCAGCTTTTATTTACTTTTTTATTTATCTTTGTTCAATTTTTTTTCTCACTTCAGCTGTATTTAGTCCCACATGCGAGTCACAGTTCAATTTTTTTTCTCACTTCAGCTGTATTTAGTCCCACATGCGAGTCACAGTTAGTGCATACAAATAATATACTGTCCATTGATTTGCCAGAAGCCATGCTGTATCGTTCTCAGTGCCACAAAACGAGCACTTCCTAGGGTCTTAGGGTCTATGAATAAAACTCCACGATACCGACCTGTCCTTTTCCACAGTTCAAAGTGTTTTCCTTACAAGGGGGGTGAACGCAAAAGTCTTCATCACTCCCATCTTTACAATCGCTGCGATGATCGCACAGTAGACTGTATGACAAATAGTCTCCGCGTGTGCTACAGTAGAAATATGGTTGCGTCAGTTCCAGCGTCAGTTTGCACTCGCCATCATACCATTCCCAAGAGCTGCCCACCTTCCTACAGAGACTTTCCGTGTCACAGGCCAGCATGTCGTGGACCAAGTGTAGCTTGGGGCACATTACAAGGGGAAGATTCGGTGTGGTTGTAATCGTCGGAAGTACGAGATCCTTGCTGTGGTGCTGATGATTTGAAGGCGAGTAGGGTTCGCATAAGAAGGATGAGCGTGTTACAACGTTACATCTGCTAGTATAGATTTTGTATGGCATCGTTGCAGAGGGGCGATACAGCTTTCCACAATGGAATCCATGTTTTGCAGGGTGTAGCCTTAAATAATAGGCCACCGAATCACTCCTCCATTTCCAGGTATTTCTGTACCTATGCCGAAAACAGTTCTTCATTTTGTGTCACTGACGACAACACTATCGAAAACGATTGAACGATTTCTTTCTTTTTTTTGCATAAAACATAGCGTATTTTCACACACACACACAGACACACAGACACACACACACACACACACACACACACACACACACACACAACACACACACACACACACTGTTATCTCAGTTGCACTGCCTGTACAATCGCACATAAGCACATTGTCTGCAATCGGTTGCCTGACATTATTATACAGAACACATAAAAGGAATGTAAACAATTCTGATAGATATGGAATTAGTGTGAATAGGATGAAAGAGCTTACATAGAATCTTGGAAGGATATTCGTTTGGCCTGCTGAGCTGACTGCAAACCAATCCATACGATAGAATCTAAATTGTAACCAAAAAGTTGGTTTGTAACAGCATTCCACTTCTGATACGTCTCCAAACTGGCTAGCAAGCCGCCCAGTTGGCGACATTCTCTATCAGAATCAAACCAGCTTCGGGTTCTTGTTCCAACATAGATAAAACACTTGCCGCCAGCTTCTACCTGAAAATAAAAAGAAGCAATGACCCCTGAAGGTCAGAAAGAGTGGCATTGTAGGAAATCTATTTTAATGTTTGTTTCGTTCTGCTTAAAAATTGTCAGAAAGATAGGAAAGCAATTCATTAATCAAGCACTCACGTTGCTTACAGTGCATGTTGTTCTAAATGCCACATTATACTATCAAACTATTAAACACTAAATATTAGAAATCAAACAGCTGAAAAATGGCATTATCTCCTTTGCATAAGCATAAGTTTGATATTGAATGGAATGGAATTATTTGTATCTGTTTCAATATTTTCACTATGTTACAGGAAAATAGCATGAAAGAGTGTGTTGTCGTTTTCTTGACTGAAGTCAATCAGGTAAGCAGAATGAAAGTGTTTTCGAGATTTAGACGTTTATTGCATTCCACGTTTTATGGCACATTTCTAATAAACAAATCCAAGTGGTATGTTACATGCCCAAATGGTTGTTCTGTTTGCGAAATTCAATAGAGAATTTTGACTGCGCTGTCTAATGTCTAATTGAAATGTTGGTATTATGTCTGAATAAGGGACAATTGATAATCATAATCTGTTGGTTTACTACAGTTTCTTTTATTTTCTTTCTTTCTTTAGTTTTAAATATTCGTCTGTAGTGACGTTAGACATGTGAATGCACACACACACACACACACACACACACACACACACACACACACACACACACACACACACACACACATTTTCATTCAGTTTGCCAATAACTGGAAAAGAAACTAAGAACCTTGCTGTACCTCATTCACTCCACATTTCTCCGACCTGTATGGACAATGAACTTCGTCTTCAGAGTCTGCACACTGAGGAACCAGGTCACACGGAAAGTGATCCCACAGACCAGGCCAGACTGACGTGGAACAATTCCATCTTTGACGTCTTTCGTGTACTTCCGACAACCGTTGGGGCTTCTTGTTGTCAGAG
Source organism: Conus canariensis (assembly GCA_033310375.1). Classification (NCBI taxonomy): domain Eukaryota; kingdom Metazoa; phylum Mollusca; class Gastropoda; order Neogastropoda; family Conidae; genus Conus; species Conus canariensis. The sequence goes on from CM065732.1 coordinate 55,179,807, forward strand.
TGAAAGGAGTACCGAAGCTTAAACCCAGCACGTTCGGTTTCTTCACTGGCGGAAAAGTGAAAAGACAGAGGAATTACCGTGTTTTGTTTTTCTTGAAAAAAGTCATCTGGGAAAAGAAATGCCTCTGTGGGATGACCTGCTATATATCTGCGCGCGTGTTTTCGTTTCAATACGTTAAACATTTTCCTCCAGTATCGTAGCTTTGCCTCGCAATGGTCAGGAAAGTGAATCAGGTAGTCATTAGCCGCGATTTCTAGAGCAAGAAAATTGACAAAGATGACGTGGTTAGAGGGAGGAGTCAAGGTGACACAGCTCATCATAAATGGCGGACAGGCGGTGGATCCGTCCCACGATGGTGTTTGTACGTACCCTGCACAATCAACACACACAAGTGTGAACGCATGTGCAGCAAACATAGTGTGATACTTTTAGAGTGGATTTTGTTATCGGCCATCAGATTCCAGCAGGCGATCTGCAGGGAGGCAAAGTAATGGTGACTGACCACCAGCACTCTCCATCTTTGTTGACACTTTCTTCTGTCACATGATCATTGCCGTTACCAAACGTCTCCACACACAGGTGTCACATCTCAGGCCATTGTTTTCCTGTTGTCTTCTTCATAGACTTGTTTAGGGCCCTTTTTGGGGATGGGGGTCGGGGTGGGGGGTAACAATTAAGCATTACCATATATATATTACCCTGAATAGATATGAAAAAATCCCTTCTTCATTGTCATGACTACAGTCTCAGGACTGTGGCCTCAGCTTTGTTGCCCTTCCCTCATTGCCCTGCGTTCTTGCCGCTGCTCCACCAGTTCTCTTCATTGCAACTCAACACAGAAAAACGGTGCCAAATTCATGGTGTTCATATAGTGTAACAGATTTCATGATATCAGCACACACAAAAAAGACCCCTCCCCCTCACACACATTGCACACATTTACTTAGTCAGAATTTTGTAAATACATAATCCCTATTTCATGATTGCATTGGGAAACTTGATTGCACAACAGTGTGGAGAAAGTGAGAAATCCCCAGGTAGCAAACATCATAAAATACTATTAGGACTCTAAAATACTCCACCAAGCAGGCGCAAAGAAGTGAGCAGCATTCAGTACAAAGACAGGAACCCTCTCACCTACAAAAACATCATACAAATGGACTGAAAATTGCCGAAAAATGTTGTTGTCATTGATATAGTAACAACAATGAAATACATAGGATTGTGTTTATTGCTCTTCTTCTTCTTCTTCTTCTTCTTCTTCTTTTGTAGTAGTAGTAGTAGTAGTAGTAGTAGTAGTAGTTATTGCATTGATTCTAGCATTTTCCTCTGGAAAATGGCCCAAGGACTAGGTGTCTGATCGTCATTCTTAGAAAAGGGAAATGGCAGATACCGCTGGAACTACTGTGCTATCATAATAAAACAGATATTTGACCGCAGATCTTCAAGTAAAATGAATAATAAATGTCTTTGAGGATTTTCTTCAGATTTGAAAAAAAGGAAAACAGAACAAATATCGACAATGTTTCGGTCATAGACCGTCTTCAGGACTTGTGACATAAAAAGAAAAACAAATAAATACGTGTAGGAAATGACGTATGAAAACATACACGTAACGGACGATGACGTACTTAAAGGCGTGTGTGTGTGTGTGTGTGTGTGTGTGTGTGTGTGTGTGTGTGTGTGTGTGTGTGTGTGTGTGTGTGCGTGCGCGCGCGCGCCTGCGTGATTGCGTGCCCCCTTCCAAGAATAAGACTCCTCATCTACCACTCTCTCACTTTCTTTTACACACTCTCCAGCGCCCCCTTCCAAACATAAGACTCCTCTACCACTCTCTCTTTATCTCTATCTCTGCTTCTGTTTATCTTTTACCTCTATCTGCCTCTCTTTTTTCTCGAGGTGAAATGGGATTGGACACTCAATTTTCCTTTTTCCCTTTACACACACACACACACACACACACACACACACACACACACACACACACACACACATCTGTGTGCGCACGCACACACACATACAAACACACACACGCGGCCGCGCGCGCGCGCGTGCGCAGGCACGCACGCAATCACGCAGGCGCGCGCGCGCGCGCCACCACGCACACACACACACACACACACACACACACACACACACACACACCTTTAAGTACGTCATCGTCCGTTTACGTATGTGTTTTCATACGTCATTTCCTACACGTATTTATTTGTTTTTCTTTTTATGTCACAAGTCCTGAAGACGGTCTATGACGAAACATTGTCGATATTTGTTCTGTTTTCCTTTTTTTCAAATCTGAAGAAAATCCTCAAAGACATTTATTATTCATTTTTACTGTGCTATCAGTTTGATCGGCCATACGGGCAAAATGACACTTAAGCCTGCTCTAATCGATTACAGGAAAAAGCAGATGTCATTATAAGTGAACACCAGGCAGGATTCCACAAAAGTAAAAGTACCATCAAACAGCTTTTCAACTTGCTAACCTTTTTTAAAAAAAATATCCCTAACGTCAGGGGGACTTTCGCCACCTCTCCACAGACTTCAGTCGGGCGTGCGACATAGTCTGGCGAGGTGTGGGCACAACGAAGTTTAACATCGGATTAAAGCTGATGAACATCATCTGACAACTATATTTTAAGGTGACAAGTCTTTAACTCACACATCGTGCAACTGGTGAGTGGTTCCATACTTCAGGCAAAATTGCCTTCTGTCTATCTCAGACTTTTTCAATATATTCCTGGAACGCATCATGAATAATTCAACTGAAGATCATATGCATATAGTTGGTATGTGAGGAAGAAGCATGACGAAACTTTCACTTTGCAGATAACATCAGAGGCGGATCAGGCAATGAATAAGAACTCACCAAGCTAAAAGACCAGATGAACTTCAACAAAGTATAGAAGACACAGCACACCGTTAGCAATGAGGGATCCAAAGTAGTGATCATCTCAAGGGCAGCAAACACTGCCACCATTGTTGACATCGCCGCCAATGGACTTCAGCTAAGAGCTGCTCCATTTTAACTTACTCGGGATCCATCATTAACAAGGAGGGATCCATCATTAACAAGGAGGGATCCATCATGAACAAGGAGGGATCCAAACCAGAAATCCTCTCAAGAACAGCAAAGACAACACCAACATTGTCCAGAATGAAGCCTACATGAAAAGACATCAACATCTCCTGGAAATGCGAAGTCAGACTCTGGCGTGTACGTGTATATTCCATCTTCCTGTAAGCGTGTGAGTCATGGACACTAACAAAGGATCTAGTAAAGCATCAGATTTGGTGATCATATCACTAATGAACAAATGCACCTTACCTTCAAGAAGGAAATCAAACCGTATGAAGATATGTTGACATCAGCTAGGAAAACAAACGCGGGTATGACTACATAACAAGATCCAATGGTCTCAGTCGAAAAAAAAATCATTGAAACCATTGATGGAGGGAGACGAAGGCGAAGAAGAAACAAAAAATAGTGATCTGACATTGCCGAATCCGAATGGGCACGGAATATATTTCCAGAGATCAAGGATGTGATGCAGCCTACAGAGCTGGAAGAACCTGGTAAATAGTCATTTCGCCCAGGGAGTCTTAATGGAGAAGAAGAAGATTAAAAAGAAGAAGAAGAAGAAGAAGAAGAAGAAGAAGAAGGAGAAGAAGGGAGGAGGAGGAGGAGGAAGAGAAGAAGAAGAAGAAGAAGAAGAAGAAGAAGAAGAAGAAGAAGAAAACAACAACAAAAACAACAACTACAATAAGAACCCTCTTCCCTCCATCCTCACACACACACACACACACACACACACACACACACACACACACACACACACACACACCACACACACACACACACAAGCAACTTACCACTAGATGTAGACAGGGAAACATGTTCCAAGCTAAATCTCTCAGAATTATTGATAGCAGAGAAATATAATGATAGAGTCGGGGCGCCATTGTCTGTTCTCTGATTCCCCATAAAGCGAAAGAGTACTGTGATTGTGGCAGTCAGACTGTGCATCGGAGTAAGCGGCTCGTTAGTATGACACACTATAGTTTGTCTGATGGTGACACCAAGGGTTTGAAACAGTTCCAAGAGAACGGACTGGCACGTATTTATTTGTAACTGCACAATTCTGTTGGATGGAACTTTAAGGTGGACACAGCATTCCGTGATATCGCTGCCGTTGGTGCTGTGATAAAAGATGTAGCCATTGGTTCTCTCAATAGTGACGTTCTGGAACTTCGAGGCCTGTCCACAGCCAGTCAGATCATAAGTTGCCAGCGATCCGTTGAGAGTCCTTTCTACATTGTTTAGGGAGAAAAAAGGAATCACAGAGAACATCTATTAGAAAGGATAGTACGTATGGTCCAGTGGGAGTGAAAGCACACAGACGCACGTAATTCTCAATCAATGTTGCTTATCTACACTCATCCACCAGACACAGGCAGACAAGAGACACATAAACAACAAAGAAAACATGAAGCAAACTTTGGAAAGAGAGGGGGTTAGTAACTGTCAACTTACTTACTTAGGCCCATGGCTCAAGGGTGAGCATAGGCCATCGACAACACTCCGCCATCGCACACGGTTCTGGGCTGCTCGCTGAATGCCTGTCCAGTTGGTCCCCTGCCTCTTTCTCTCTGCCTCATGATGATCTTCGTCATCTCGGTCTTCTTCTTGTTTATCTTGAGCCCTGTTCCTGCTGATGTTGTCTCAAGGCAGGTGGTCTTGTCCTGCATCTGCGTGTGACTGTGGGAGAAAAGTGCCAGGTCGTCAACAAAGTCAAGGTCATCTCTGCGTCCAGAGTGTCCATTGTATCCCATTGTACCTGCTGTTGTGGTCTTCATGATCCAGTCGATGACCAGGAGGAAGAGGAAAGGTGACAACAGACATCCCTGGCGCACTCCTGTCTTCACCTCAAAACCGTCTGACGACTGGCCCGCATGAGCCACCTTGCAGTCCATATCCTGATAGGTGCACCGGATGAGACAGATGATCTTCTCTGGTATTCCATAGTGTCTCAGTAGCTTCCATAGTGTCTCTCTATCTACACTGTCGAAGGCCTTTTCATAGTCAATGAGGTTGATGTAAAGGGGCGAGTTCCACTCCAAGGACTGTTCGATGATGATCCTGAGGCTGGCCATCTGGTCGGCACAGGATCTGTTTCGCCTGAAGCCCGCCTGATGGTCTCGGAGATTTGGGTCAACTGCTTCCTTCATTCTTTCCATTAACACTCTGTTTAGAACCTTGCCTGGCACTGACAGGAGCATGATCCCTCTATAGTTACTACAGTTGTTAAGGTCTCCTTTCTTTGGTAGTTTGATGACAATGCCTTCTCTCCACTCTGCTGGGATGTTCTCTTTTCCCCATATCTTGCTGAAGAGGCTGTACAGTGAGTTGACAGCTATACCAACATCCGCTTTAATGGCTTCTGCTGGGATCTCATCAGGTCCTGCTGCCTTCCCATTCCTCAGTGTCAGGATGGCCTTTCTGATCTCTGCTTTCGATGGCTTCTCACAGTTGATGGGCAGTTCTGTTTCCACTAGTGAGATGTCGGGTGGTGCTTCAGGGGCGGGACGGTTTAGTAATTCCGTGAAGTGCTCTGCCCATCGCTTCAATTGATCTTCTGTTGTTGTGAGGGTCTCTCCGTTTTTGTCTTTGACTGGCTTGCCAGTCTGTTGGAACTTGCCCGCCAGCTTCTTTGTGGTGGTGTACAGCTCTCTCATGTTGCCCTGTCCTTCAGCATCCTCTGTTTGTCTGGCAAGTCTGTCGATGAACTCCTTCTTATCTTTCTTCACACTTTTCATCACTTCTTTGTCCGCCGGGTGTAGTCTTCTTGGGCTTGTGCTTTGCTTGATCTTGTCCAGTTCATGTTCAGTGTAGCGTTCTCCTCTTTCTTTTTGTTCAGTTTCTGAATAGTATCATCAGAGATTCACTCCTTGTGTTCGGTTTTCTTCTTTCCAAGTACCTCCTCACAAGTCTCATGCCAAAATTTCTTGGTATGTTGCCATTGGTTCTCGATGTATGTGATCTCCTCTTCAAGCAATTCTTCAAGTAGCTGGAACCTGTTGGTAAGACTGATCTGAAATTTCTCCCTTATTTCTTTACTGCTAAACAGCTCCACATTATATCTTGTCCTTGCTGCATTTGTTGAAGTGTACTTCTTGAGTCGGAGTCTCACTGTTGTCACAAGCAGGTAGTGGTCTGATGGCACTTCAGCACCCCTCATCACCCTCACATCCTGCCATGATCGCCTGAATTTCCTGCTGATGCAGATGTGGTCGATCTGGTTCTCCGTGACGTGGTCTGGGGATCTCCAGGTGGCCTTGTGGATGCGCTTGTGAGGGAAGATGCTGCCTCCTATCACCAGCTGGTTCAATGTGCACAGGTCTGCAAAGCGTTCTCCATTCTCACTCATCTGTCCAAGTCCATGTGTCCCCATGATATCTTCATATCCTGTGTTGTCTTATCCTATCTTGGCGTTAAAGTCACCCATGACTATTATGATGTCGTTTGCTCCTCTTCTGTCCAGCTCAGTTTGTACTCCTGGTAGAAATCATCTGTCTTTTCCTCCTCTGCATTACTTGTGGGAGCGTAGCATTGGATGATGATCAGCTTGAAAAAGCTTTTCAACGTAACTGAGTCTGAAAAGTCATTTCACTTTTAACTTGCTTCCTTTCAGTAATATAGATACTATGTCCTTTTCAATTCACACTGCAAAGCAAATTACACATTGCTGGGTCAAGAACATCAGTCATGACTGTGCTGTCTTTCAGGCCTGTCCAGCAGATGTAAAGAAAGCACATGAAAGCACGAAGTATGTGAGTATTTCCTGTGAGAGTCCATCAGTTCTTAGTCCAATACTTCTTTCATTTCTGGATATTGTGTTTGTGTTGTAATCATTTTATGGGATTTGACATGCCAGCAGTTGTTCATAATCGACACTAGATAAAACGAGAAAAAGGAATTCTCTCTCTCTCTCTCTCTCTCTCTCTCTCTCTCTCTCGTCTTCTGTCCTCTCGTCTCTCTCTCTCTCTCTCTCTCTCTCTCTCTCTCTCTCTCTCTCTCTCTCTCCTTTTCTCGCATGAGGCTTTCAGATAATGAGAAATAGTTACTTTGCCGTATTGGATGATGTCATTCATCCAGTCGTAATTCTGTTCTTTTACTTCGTATCACTTTTTTTTTCTTTCTATGTTTTAATGAGATAATCAGAGCTTGCAAGTGTGCTGAAATAGGACAGTGCGCTGGAGATTTCAATACAACAGTTGCATATTTGTCAGTCATACACTTAATCTCTTTACAATAATAACTTGACAAAAAGGGAAGAAAGGAATAACAACAACAACAACAATAATGGTGATGATGATAACAACAACAGCAATAACAACAACAATGACATCAATGATATATACCGCAAATGTCAAAGAATCATGGCATCTATACTGTCTGTAGTATCCAATAAATCGTGTCAGCTGTAGAACAGCTGAAAAACTCATTACCGGTGACAATGATTCAATCGATATCTAACAGAGACATGACACAAAGGTTTCTAAAACATATATGGACTGCCTTGTTTATCGTCACATTGAAGATAGGCAATACTTTTAAAATTCCTGCCGTGAGCATCATCTTTGACCCAACAAATCTTTAGCAGAAAAAAAACCTGTATGCATTCATTCAAGTAAAAACCATCACATAAAATGTAAGGCGATGCATAGATAACAATCCATGATATAAATGTCTGTATTGTGCCCAGTTACATATGAATATCTGTACAGTGCCTTAAACATTTCTGTCAACAAAAAGTGCATACGCATTCCATCCCATTCTTTTGGCTCCCAAATTTTAGCTCAGAGGAAACACAATTATTCCATAAAAGGGTAAAAAAAGAAACGCAAATTAGAGGGCAGACAAAAACAAAACAAAACCCCCACATGAATTGCAAAGTAAAGGGCAGAAAAAAAGTACAAATTAATATCCAGTATCTACCCAGCTAACCCGTTCACCCCCTACCATTCCCCTGTTTTCATAGATATATTTCTATGTGCATGATGATCTATGCGAGCGTAAGCACGAGTGTAGGTTAGTAAGCCTATGGAGTGATAAAGGCAGGTGGCCATTTTCTCCTCCCAGTTACACGAGGAGGGTAAGTATGCCCACGTGCCCGCATCCACCCCACGGTGTGTTTGAGAAACCATGCAAGGTAAGGTAAGGTAATGTTGCTTATAGCCCAGCTGACCGCAAAAAGCCATATCAAGGCTGTCACCACGTTGAAGTCAACTAACAAGTCATTATTAAAAATAAAGTAAAAAATAACAACTCATTCACACAACCCTTTAAAACACACCTTCTAAAAATGCTCTGGAAATATTGTTAAAAATCTTCATTGTAAAATCTTAGATCAGATGAAAAAAATGTTAATCTGTTTCAGAAAATCGAAGATCACATCAGGCAGGAAATCTCTTTCCAAAGGTTTTTTTTTATGGAGTCTGCTGTTAAGTTTTTATGTCTCACATCATGCAAGTCCTAACACTCTAAAAGAATTCACACCCCCACCCCTCCTCAAATTTAACTGCAATGTGTTTTGAATGCCATGCAGAGTACATGTTGCATTGCAACTAAAAAAACAAAATCAAATTTCCAGATATCATGAATTTTCTGGCCCCCGGGTTTTCTTATGCCAAATATCTGAAAGCATTTGAGGTCACCAAGCTGAAAGCCTTTTTTCCTTACCACTATATTACCAGTCTAGACAAACTTGCGCCGACACAACTTCCACCTCATGAAGCTTTCTTTAGCAAACTGAAAAACACAAACATCTCTTCTGATGAGTATGCTTCATGTCAATGTATCTGGCAAGAACACAACATGCCGACCTTCGAAGATGTCCTCATTTTCTACACGAACAAAGATATTACACCCTTTCTCACTGCGTCAGAACTACAGGTTGATATTTACAAAAGATTAGGTAGAGATTCACTCAAAGACCGTATCTCTGTTCCAGGCATCACCCTCAAATAGCTCTTTCAAACACTAGAAACTCGCACCTACATCTCTCTTCAATGAAAAATAGAAAGACATTCACACACACTTAAGAGAACAAATGACAGGAGGACCTTTTATTATCTTTCGCCGCTTCCATGAAAAAGACAAAACATAAATTCGCAATGCCACACAAACCAGTGAAAAGCATCCAGGGCTAAGACGCCGATGCCCTTTATCTTTGGGCCATTATGCAAGACATGCCCACAGAGCATTCCATCATTCGCAAAAAAAGAAAACTCTTCAGAGCTGAACAAACAGATCAGTATGGCAAACAGGCCAGAGAATTGTTAGAATGCACGGCACACACACAAGACATCACCTTTCGACATACGTTCAACAGCAAAGAGAAACAGCTCGGTCACCAACACATTAGAGCAGATGGGTGGGATGCAAAAACACAAACAGCTTATCAGTTCCATGGGTGTTTGTTTCATGGTCACACATGTTACCTCACTGCTGACATGTCAGATAACCCTGTCAATGATAAATCGGTTACTGGGCTCAAACAAAACACTCAAATCATCACTACATACCTGCATGAGCACAAAAACAGTGTTCAAAACCACATAAAAATCACTGAACAAATTGTTTTGAACGCGGTGGAAAATGAATGTCTGTTTGGTTGGTACAGTGTGATGTGCGTGTGCCAGATCTGTATAAAAGGACACTTTTCTGAGCTCTTACCCTTGTTCAAAAATTGTCAGATAGGGAAAGAAGACATAGGTCCCTTCATGAGAGACTATGCTAGAAAGCACAAACTGTTGTCTCGGCCCTGGCCAACGTTAATCGCCAGCTACTTTGGCGAGCAAATTCTGCTGGCCACCCCTTTGCTGAAATGGTACCTGAGCCATGGTCTGATTGTGGACAGCATCATTCTGATCATAGAGTATTAACCAAAACCGTGTTTCAAGCCTTTTGGGGAAGCTGTCTCCTCTGCACGCGTGGACAGACAACAGCAAGTTCTCTCCGAGCAGAAAACGCTTATCTGCATTCTCTGACCCCACATACAGCGCGTGCACGTGCGTGCGTGGCCAGTGTTCGCTCTGACTCGTGGGCCTGTGCGCTGCTCGGGGCTTTGCTTTGCTCTGGTTGCCACGCCACCCCTTTCTTGGAGGGGAGTAGAGGTCGTAAAAACTTCGGCTCAAAGCATGAGGCGCGATATATAGCTATACCACCCCCTTGCGAGATTTTGCCTCATAGACGAATCATGACGCTGTGCACTGATGAGGAAGAAGGGATTGGGGGTTGGAGGGGGAGGGGATGGGATGGGGGTGTGGGATTTATCCTCTTATACCTCATAGTATTAGTTACCTACCACCAAAATTAAAGTACCTATATATATATTCGAAGCTCACCGACCTTAGCTCTATATTTCTGTATCTTTAATTAGAAAAAAAAATTAAAGGGGCAGATAACTCCACAAAAGATAATCCAAGGGCAGATCACGTGCACCTCCCTGATGACCAATCCGCAGAAGTAGCAGGCACAGATAACCTCCCCACCTGACCCCTGACCCTGCTGCGGATTGCCTCCCATTCTTTTCCTTCTTTATTCCCCATGCTGCAGATGAAAAGGGGTCCAAAAACCTCCTTTTTATACTACTGACCTTTAAAGTGGAAACTTCTTCACTCCCAATCAAGGAGACTACAGAACAGAAAAGCATGTGGAGAAAATGTGGCTGCTTTTTCCTATGAAGTATATGAAGGATTGCAAAGAAAGGAAGAAACTCTGGCAGTTGTCACAGACTTGGAAGATGCATACAACAGAGTCCAGTTCTCGCTTCTCATGGAGCTACTCCTTGACTAGGAGGTTGGCAGGCCTCTTCCTCAATGGATTGCAGCAGCATTTCAGGAGCGAACCGTCATTCTATGATTTGGAGAACGGATGTCTGAACCTCATAAACTCTCCATGGGATTACCTCAAGGTTCTCCTCTTTCCCCTGTTTTATACAATGTTTACACTAAAGGCTTTGCAGACCTCAACAGAAACGAAAAACGGAATTGCTCGAGTGTGGACATTGGGTGATGAAAGTTTGATGTACAGAAAAATCAAAGGAAGAACAAAAGTAGTTCAGCAACAGTTGGCATTGTTTAGTGGTGTCAGAAACTGCATCGTCCATTAACCCTAGCAAATCTAAACACTGGTCTGCCGTCTCAACAGCAAGACATCATGACAAATACTCTCACCAGTTTCCCTCAATGGAAAACAATTTGAATCAACTTGAATCAAGCGTATTTGGAAAACGTCCATACAACTTGAACCTAGCGTATTTAATAAAATGCTGGCCTTTAGAAAACGTGTGAAAATATTGTTCCTTAATGCAAAAAGGGCCTGGCTGCCATGAAAGCAATGGCAGCTAAAGACACTGAACAGCTCCATCTCTATCAATTGTATTATGCAGTTGATATCAGTGTGATTGATAGTGGATTGAGGCTTATAACGCTGTCCAAGAGCAATCTTTTCAAATTAGAAATAATTGAAAATGAGGCAGTGAATCTGATCTTGGAATTACGAAGGACACACCCATTGAAACTATGCGATATTTGCTTGACCTTCCTTCATTTGCAGCTCAGGCACAATCTAGAACAGGTAATAGCATATTTTGGAGCACTTGAAAATTCCCAAAACCCACTACATGTGGCAGTCAAGGAAACAAATATCAGTCGTCAATATGTGGAAATCATGAATGGTACAAGCATAAAAGAATATACAGCTTGTGTCAGCTATCAGAACTCAATCAAACGAGAGAAGTTGAAAAGTAATTAAACAACTTCAAACATTCTCTATCAAATTGTCATCGTTCCAGAGCTCAGAATACACCGTAGAGAGTGGGTAAAAGGCAAGCTCAATGCAAAAATTCAGATGCAGTTGGAAAACGTTCACACAAAAGAAGAAATTGTTATATAAACTGACGGTTCCGTCACCAAACGTAAGTCAGGCTAGGGTACACAGTGAAGCAAAATGACCGTGCTATCCAGGAAGACTATGGTGCATACAGTTTAACAACTTCCAGTTTTACAATGGAGGCAGAAGCAGTAACACAGACACTCAACTGCCTCTCATCCACAAACCAGCTTATAATTCAGCAAGTCATGATACTGACTGACTCCATGAAACTGCTTCAAAATGTGGAACGTGGAATGGAACTACCTGCTCAGAATGAAGTAATGTGCAGCCTTCCATAGGAAAGACTCATATGGATGCACTGCCCAGGACATGCAGGTTTCAAAGGAAAGACAGAGTAGACACACATGCAGGCAAGGCAATGATAAGAACTGGTTACAGCCTGGCCGATCTGATGTGATGAGAAATCTAAAGAATCACCTAAAAAAACAAGAGCAAAGCTGCTATACGATAGACCGTCTTCCAAAGCTCAACAACAAGAGAGAGAGAGAGAGAGAGAGAAGAGAGAGAGAGAGAGAGAGAGAGAGAGAGAGAGAGAGAGCCATACATCGACCAAAAGGAAGAACAATAAATACCAACCAAACACACACTCACACACACACACACACATACACGAGCACGCGTGCACGCATTGCATACACTGGTGGGAGCGCCCGTGCGTGCGTAACACACACACACACACACACACACACACACACACACACACACACACACACACACACACACACACACACACACAACACAACACCGGGCTTGTTCCCTCCCGCCCATGCACACACTTATATACATATACACATGTGCACTCATTACACACATATGATAATAAAAACAAAGAGAATGTTAGGTTAATACCCAAGGTCTGATCAGCATGTTGAGTTAACGCGCAGATCAGACATCTGCTATGTCGTAGCCATTAGACCCTTTTCTTAAATCATCTCATCTTGGTCATTAATTCATTTACCCTTCAGCTATAAATTGTTCACATTGTTGTCTCGAAACTTAGCAGGTGTGTTGTAAAGACCAGTGCGCACGCAATGACATCTCTTTGATGAAACTGAAACTATAAGGTACTTTTTTGTAGAATCTTTGACAAAGATTAACAGACAGTTAGTGTTAACATTGATTTGCTGGACTGGGGCATTGTTCCTGTTTAGCACTAACACGCCATCCTTTGCTTTTCTCCTCCCTGACCGCATTATAGGCGAGTAAGGAGTGCTTCTTGGACATCGTCTATATTAATGTCTATTTTGTAGAATCTTGCAGCAAGAGATCAAAATCTTCCTGAAGACATTTTCTGCACTGTACAGCAGCATCATTAATACACAGGCCTTTCCATGCTGTTCTTGATTGAACCAGTCTTGCTGGCCAATGCCTTCTGCCGTCTGGCTCTTCACCAAAGCATCGGGTATCGACAGAACTGGTTGCATGAGGTGGGGTGCTTTGTACTTCTTCATTCTTATACTCTGATAGAAAAGCGTCTAACACTGCATTCATATTGTTAATAAATGAGTCATTTTTAAGACAACTGTTGTTAAATTTCCAGTAGCCTGGGCCTCTTATAAAAGTTTCCTCGTTGATTTCTAATACCACTGCTTTGTGATCAGTGTGTTCGCAGGAAACACACAAGATAAGTAAGTTTTCACTAATAAAGCAGTAATCTAAACGACGTGCTATGAAGGGATTATGTCTCTGCCACGTAAAATCTGTCCCCAACGGGTAGTAAATTCTCCGCACATCGGTACGAAGGAAGTTTTGTTACTGTCTGTATTAGGGTTTTAACTTCGCGCGGATTATGAACACCGAGTTCGGGTGTTTCGGCGAAAGATGTTGAGAGTTCTGTTTTATGCTCTCTCTGTCCAATTTCTTGCAAAGAGAATCCCCCCCCCCCCCCCCCCCCCGCGCCTGTGACCCGTTTCTTTGCATTCTCTGCAAACCACATCATTAGGTCACTCAAAAAAGTGATGATTAATCATCAAACACCGGGGTCAAGTACCTGTTTTCTGAGCTGCTTTTGTTCTTTGTGGTATGTTTTTGCAGTGAAAATGTTTACTTTTAGGGTCTTGTCCAGTGGGGTGGTGGGAACAGTGACAAAAACGAATCTGCGACCAGTCAGGAATCTTGTCAGTTTATTGTCATAGTCTCTTGCTCTCTCCATTTTCACTGCAGAACTGAACTCACATCCCACTTTAGTCAAGGTGCATTCCGAATTGGCAATAGAGATATTATCTATTCATACTTTAATAGTGGGCTTTTCCTCATGTGTATCTCATCGCAGAATGAAAGGATTCATATTGAATACTTGTAATGATGTGTTTCTTAACCATAGACCCTTTACCAGTACACGAGTCTGTGCCTCCTTGAGTGCAGGGTAGATCCGCCAGAGCCTCTTATTTTGTGACCCTAAAATGGGGCCCTTGCCCAACGTTCTCTCCATAGCAAAGTATGTTTCTAAGATGGCCGGAAGAATATCTGGTTTTGCTTCAGAAACACCGGGTTTATTATCTAGAAATCGGCCATGGTATTACTGTGCTGTTGAAGGTTCAAAAGCAAAATCGAAGCAAGTCAAGAAACTGAAGCAAGCGCAGATGGCTAAGTTGAAAATCGCTCAGCTCAGCACAATTTGGTCCATCCATAGAGCCTTAAACTCTCGTCCGCACGCCACGGGAGTCGCTCACCGAATCCTAAAGAATCTGTCATATGTGAAGGTAAAGATCTGAATGTAAATAATGTACTATTATTGAATATTAGGCAGAAAAAGGAAAAATTTCAATTTTGTATTAAAAATTGTAAATGGCGCAAACGTTAATTTGGTTAACGTTAGTGGCAGGCTGAACAACCTTAACATTTAAATTTCTTGAACAAGCAGAAGAGTTTGAAATTGATTTGGTTTGAAAAGTGTATGAGTAATTATGAACTCGACTGTAATGAGGAAGACGCTGAAAACTGACAGTGTGTATAAAGCTACCCAAACGTGCAGTTGGTGAATGTGGACGACGATTGCAACTACAGGCAGTGTTTGCTATGCTGCATCTGCATTATTTACTTTCGTGTTAGTACACCTACTGGGCCTCTTTTGGTTCATTATCTGTCTTTCATTCTTTTCCAGATGTTTGTTTGAGGAGACAGGAGCCCTCAGGTAAATTACTTATCTTTCTCTTTATGTAGTATCTGGATAACACTATTTACTTCAGTTGTTCTCTGGGTGAATCCCTTGCGCGACATGAGTCAATGACAGTGGTGACCCCTTGTTTTTATGCGTGAGAGTGGGGCAGAACACGTGCCCATATCCTTACTTGAAAATAAGTTAGACTTAGTTAACCCACTCCATGATGGAATCCCTGGCGTCATCTCTCATATAGCTGTGAATGCATCCTGCAAACGCTAAGCTCTTATCTAAACAGAAGTAGGACTAGATCTGATTTAGCCTGGTTTATTTCTAGAATATCCTTTGGAGACTCTGCCCTTATATTATCAAACCTTTTTCATCCAGATTTTTCTGGATACTCGCCTATATTCTTTCTTTTATCTCTTGAATATACCTTCACAGTTAGTGTCTTTCTCGTACATGGCACTGATAAATTCTATCTGGCTATTTTCCTCTGACTTGAGCATGAATGGTAGATTCCTGCCAGGGTCTGTTGACCCATGGTCTTCTTACTTTCGTGCCGTTCTTTGCCCAGCACACAACTATAATACGTAAGAGCTTTTCATCTTGATGGATTGCTGTTCAAGGATGACAAGTTCCATTCTCTCTGGCTGTTTGACCAGTCGCTGAAGTTCTGATTTTTTTCCATCACCAGTGCATGGTCCACAAACCTCACTAACATGTAACTCTTCCAAGAAGAACTGGCCCTCAGCACTTGTGTCTTAAGAGGTTATCTTTTTATATTTTCTACTTTTCACAAGAAAATGTAGTTTGTTTTGCTCTTTCATGATTTTCTTTTGCTTCTTAGGTGGCACCTTTGGTTGCTTTTTTGAAAACTCAACAAACATACTACGGTATTGCACACCAGCCTTTTTCTGGAATAGCATTCTTCTTAAAACCGAAAAGGCAGAGGAGTCAAGTTTCCACTTTCCGCGGTCACTGTGTGTAGTTTGTGTAATAAATATTATCTCTGTGTGTGTGTACGTCCTGGGTTCTTGTGCTTTCCGATAAGTATGGTAAGAGTGCCTGACTATACTCTCCCTGTGGTTCGAACGGTCGGGACATCCCGTCTTGACAGCTCTGGATAGTTTCGTGCTGGCGTACGAGACTGAGAACAGCTTTCCCTTATGTTCCTGCATGAGGACTGCACCAACACCATTGTCAGAGGCATCAGTGTTGAGCACAAACGTCTTGTTAGGGACAGGCAACCGTAGCACAGGTTCCTTGGACAGGAAGTTCTTCACAATGTTGAAAGCTCGGTCTTGTGCATCGCCCCACTCCAGCTTGTTGGGCTTCCCCTTGCGCAGAAGGTCCGACATTGGAGCAGTCACAGTTGCAAAGTGAAGCATGTATTCTCTGTAGAACCCCACTAAGCAAAGAAAGGACCGCAATTGTTTCTTTGTCTGTCTACCCGGGTAAGGATAGTCATTCAGGTGTGGGCCTCAAATACATAGCGTACCAAAAAGATTTTCAAACCAGTGGATTCTTATGAATTGTATCTTACAACACCCAAGTTGTTTGAAGACCCGGAATGGATTACAAGCTTCAAACATACCAGAAAACCTTGAGAAACAACATTTTGACAGGCGGGCCTTCTGACCTAACGCATCTCAGACAAGTAGCTCCAGGGCATGCCCAAAGAAAGTTGCAGGCACTCTTAAGACTTACGTGGCGCCGTTTAGTATCTTATCGTGAGAACGGCGGAGTAGCACCCTTCCCAAATCGAAGATGGTTGACTTCCACAACCATCACCACATCAAAGAGGTGTTCAGTGTTTGCCCTCTCAAGAATCAGAGTACTTCAGAGAGTTGGACCAAAGAAGTGGAAAACTCCACCGAGAAGCTGCTCGTGCTTTGTGCAGTGCACTGTGAAATTTCGTGGCCTTTTTGTCCGTCCTCCACCTTCCCCTTCCCCTCCTCCTTCCAACCGTCAGAATGGCAGCTTCCAGACTCAAGGATGTAGGTGCAAATTAGCTTGAAGAGACATGGCTAGCTACAGAGAGAGACGCACGCAGGCTAGGTATGAATCCCCACGTGGAGATGTTCTGACCTGTTTCAGTTCTCGCACAAGCTTCCATGGCTAGCTGTGCAGAGTGTAAGGCCACTGAGCCACACTAGAAAGTGCCAGGAGAGAGAGAGAGGAGAGAGAGAGAGAGAGAGAGAGAGAGAGAGAGAGAGAGAGAGGGGGGAGGGCTAGGAAACATGAGCTTATATAGTCAAGTCCTACACGAACAGTATCCTCTCTCCCGAACGAGTAAGTTGAGAGGACAAGAAGGGAAAAAAGCTGTTTAGAAACATTACCATTGTCACGGTCAAACTTCATGGCGTTTGGCGTATTTGAAAGTACACGGATCTCATGGAGCTCTGCAGAACATTGTATATTACGTTGATAAAGCAAGACTGGGCACTTTTTATCAAAACGCCTCGTCACTGAGGGAAATCGCTATCTAGCTCTTTAAGACTTGCAGTAGTAGAGTTGTGCATCCACTGCTCTATTTTCATGGATAAAAGCAACACTTAAGTCCAAGACAGCCACGTCCATATTAGTGGCACGATCTGTCGCTGTTAAAAAATCTTCTGGAAAGACATGTTGTTCAGTTTAACAGAATCAGTGTTTGGAGGATGCGTTTGGTCTGTCAGACAATGCAATTATGATGTTGAGCGTAATAATGGCCCCTCAATTTCCACTTGCTTCTACGATACTGTCCAAGGGTCTCTCTCTCTCTCTCTCTCTCTCTCTCTCTCTCTCTCTGAAAAGATTCTATTTTCATACGTCGTCAGTACATAGTGCATGGACAAAGAAGTGTCCGTGCATAATGCCATTAAAAACATAGGAAAGACAGGCGGTACATGAAGCTTTCAGGGAAAGAAATATTCTTAAAAAGGAGAATAGTAAGAAAACAGCATGAAAATAAACAGCTGGAATGGAGGACATGCGGGAACAGTAAGTATCAGGACCATAGGCTACGAGTTAGTCAATCGGGGCATTCAACACTATATCAATCAAGTTTTTTTTATAGTTTTTTTAAGCAAGCAAACAAACAACCAAAAAAAAAAAAAAAGAAAAAAAAAAGAAACAATGCTTTCAAGTCATCTTCTAAGCATGAGTACTGTTACGTGACGTCAGATTCATGTGCCTTAATTACTAATCAGCTAGTGTCTTGTTATTATCACACATATGAACGTTAGTTCAGACACGTCGACGATCAGTATCACCATTAACAATGAATGCAATCGCAGAGGTGAAAAAGGAAATGGTATGAAGTTCGTGATCCCGGAATTAGGCGCTGTTTACATACAGTTAAGGACGAAACAATGTGTTATGAAAAGTGCGGTCATCTGCATTTGTCAATGATGTACTTCACGACCTTTGTGCCAAGTGTGCGCTATAAATGGCTCGCACTAAGAGTTGAAAAGATTTATAAGTGCAACTGTTGGACCATCTAAGGAACAGTGAATGGCGCCAGATATCTTCATAAATGCTTCATATGTAAAATCACCTACTGTGGAAAGCTGTCAAAAAATCAAAGTAACAACCTGAAAAGAGACAGAGCTTCCTGCGGTGTATTTGGTATTTTCTTAAATGGGCCCCAAGAAGAACTTGTCCCTATTCAGGAAAAGCCAGGCAGCAAACACGGAAAGGTGGATATGAAGAATTGGGATTTCCAGACGTATTGGGTTGTGTGACATGTTCTAGCCAATGGATAACAAAATTAGATATGGGAACTTTGCAGCGCTCGTCGATCTGAAGACCAGCAGGATATATCTTGTAAACGTACAACGAACATTGAGACTGGAAAAAAAGAAATTCTGATAAAAAGTGTTTGAAAGGATAAAATCGACATCACATCTCTTCATCGTTTTGGATGTAAATTACCCACCTTCACCAATTCCAAGGAATGAATTTAAGTTGAAAAAAAAATGTTAAAAGAACATAGACTGTGAAACAAATGTAAAATATTAATTTCATATTATGGACGTGAACAGTTCGAACCAAATATTCTGATCCATGACTCTAAGCTATTCAGTCCACTCAACAACGAAACTCAAGACGTTTTTCTTCATGTATAGTGCTATTACACAGCAGTTCTGTACTACTGTTCTTTACATTTGACATTAGCCTCTAACTGCCTCGTTAAAGTAGTTCATGACTTACTTGTAAAGAATTTCTTTTATTTCTATTAATATATCTGAGAAATGTCAAATTTGCGCTCCAAACTCTGCGGTATTTGCACTTCTCATAAGATCACACAGAATGAGGGAGGATAATGCTTTCAATGGCATAATGGACTGTCTGACTATTACTGTTACGTGGCATTCCGGGTATACCACCTGCCGACCAAATTTCAAGGACACAGAACAATAAATCATGACCTATCAGGAGACTCTTGAGAACGAACGATACGCGTGTAAATTGAATTCATTTCTGATAATACCCATCCCATAGAAAGAAATCTCAAGTACACATGTGATCAAATGTTTGCAGGAGGAAAGCAACAACACGAAAAATAACTTTAAAGAAAAAATCTAGTTGCAAAGTGAGACAACAGGCGGAAATCTAAACAAATCTCAAATAAATGTTAGCGAACCGAAAAAAAAAAGTGGACAAACGAACCACAAGACAAAACACGACGCGTTTCGATCTCTTAGGTCTTCTTCAGGCGAGATACAAAACATTCAGGACAACGAAAATGAACAAGCAATCACTTATCTTCATTCACTTGAGCGCAAGATGAGCGGCCGTTTTTTGATAGGGGGCACAATTTAAAGCTCTTACAGTGAACATAAAACGTTTCATGTTGATGTGACTTTTGATACAAGCAAAACCCCTCCTAATTCAAACATTTTTACAATAGAGTCGGCACTTCCTTAACATTAAACTGCTGAGCTCTTTTGTGTCATCAGCAAGTGCCGAGTATCCAGCCTTTTTTTAATTCTTTAGTATGACCGCGCGAACTAAACATTCTTCTTAATTAGAGCAGATGTCTCTTTTTTTTCTCACCTCTTTCTAAAGCCAAGGAGCTAAGGGGAAATCACTCTTATGCTCTTGGTCACGGTCTCAGGGTTAGTTCGGACACAGAAAGAAACCTGCTGCGGTGCAGCTACAGGAACCAGATGCAATGTTACAAAAAGAAACCTGCTGCGGTGCAGCTACAGGAATCAGATGCAATGTTACAGAAAGAAACCTGCTGCGGTGCAGCTACAGGAATCAGATGCAATGTTACAGAAAGAAACCTGCTGCGGTGCAGCTACAGGAATCAGATGCAATGTTACAGAAAGAAACCTGCTGCGGTGCAGCTACAGGAATCAGATGCAATGTTACAGAAAGAAACCTGCTGCGGTGCAGCTACAGGAATCAGATGCAATGTTACTGTTCTGGGGAGTCTTGTCACAGTTTTCGCCAGCACAGGCCTTGACACATATATCATATTACATCCTTTTCACTATTTGCAGAATACTAGTTGTGCAACGTCAGTCTCACAAAGTATATGTTGTTCTTCATGTTTGAAACATGCTGGTCCCTGCGATCAGTTATGCATTAAAAATGCCAGAGCCCTTTCGTTATGACCGGCAGCATTCAATTTATGTTACTGCAAAGTAAACAGTAGATCGATGATTAATTTGTGGCGGGCCCATAAATCAAACAGTTTTGTGGGTTTTTTTCAACATCGAGAGGTGTACTTTTCATTTCAACCTTCTTGCAGGTTAAAACAAAGACGGTCTAAAAGTAATTGAAAGAAAAAGAAGAAGAAGAATGTATATAGGGACGACGCAAAAAAAAAAGCAAAGACATATTATAACATAAATGCAAGAATGGTACTTTCTGCCTGCAAGATAGAGCGGAGCGCCATCTACACCTGCATTACTCCAAAGTGAACTGAGTCTTCTTCTTGCCCAAGCATTTGGAGAACTATTCATAACATTTTGTCGTAGATTTTTTTTCTTCAAATGCTTGACCTGTACGTGTTGGTAGCATTGAATAGATGTTGACATGAATGATCGAATAAGCATGAAAGACATCCCATAATTGTCTTAGTGTACCTCATTATGGTTCTTGTTTAGTGACTGTTACCATTTTCTTTTCGCAGCCTTTAAAAGTCGTGTTGTTACTAACAGTTTTCGATTGTGACCAATCCGTCTTCTCTGCTGCTTCGACATCAACTGACATCTTATATATATATATATATATATATATATATATATATATTTATATATATAATATTTTTTTTTTTTTTTAAATTGATAACATAAAACATTCACAAACAAGCAGTACATGTGGATTTAACAAACTCAAAGATTTTAAACAGTAGGAAAACGAATAGGCTCAAGCCTGTACAATAGATCCGCACAGAACTCTGCATTCAAATTCACATACGCGTGCAGCTGTACAAAAGGTAATTATTGGTAAACAAACAACAAACAAACGAACAAAGAGCAGTCACAAATCGGAGAGGAGTCATGTGGAGATGTGAAGTAGATAGAAGTATGCTTAATTTCCACCAGATTCCACAGCCTGCCCTATTCAATGATTTCGCGAGAAATATTTTGCGGTGGTGTATACACATATCGTACTAATGATATGATCTCACTTGGTTAATCAGTAAGAGAAGCATAGGATGACCACTTATCAATAAAACAAGGCAAACTGTTTTCAACATTTGATGCGTACTTTTCGATGGTATACCTCTGTTTTAAAACAGAGAAAACTTTGCAAAGCAGGATAAACATTAAGAGATCTACATCTGTAAATAAGAATATAGGTTTCTGGATTCTGGATTCGACATTAGAAAAGTAGTTACAGACTCAGAATCAAAAACTTACTTGGAGAATATTTCGACAGGGTCGCCCTGTCTTCTTCAGCTCACTGTTGCTGTTGTGGCAGCGAGGCTTGATGGGACGACTGTTGTGTGGGGTGAACGGTTGTCAGGATCTGATTGTAGATGGGGGGAGTTCAAAGCCTTGATCTGTGTTCAGGCTGGGGCGTCTGGTCTTAATTTCGATGGCTTCTTTAACTTTTCTTTTTGTGAGGAAGCGCTCTGTAGATATGATCTTGGTTTCTTGGGGGCTGAAACTGTGGCCTGTGGCTTATAGATGTTCATGTATGGCAGAAGTAGATCGGTTTTCGTGTTCCTGTGACGGGTGGTGAGTGGTCTTGCTGTCTTGCCAATGTAGGTATGGGTACAGTCTTGACACCCTACCTGGTACACTACACCACACTGCTTGAGGGGGTCCGTTTTGTCTTTGACATGGGTCAGTTGCTGGCGCAGAGAGTTGGTGGGTTTGTGGAACACTTTGCATCCATGTTGTTGGAAGGTCCTGGCTAGACGCTCTGATACTCCTTTAATGTAAGGGATCCCCACTTTCACAGTGTCCGTATCTGTAGAAGAAGGGTAGCGAACTCGAGGGTTGTCCCACATCCATGCAGGGTATCCATTTGCGAAAAGGGCAGTCTTGATGTGTTCTTCTTCTTTCAGCTCTTCCTCCTTAGTGGAACACAGTACAGAGACTCTGTGCATGAGGGTGTTGACAACAGATCTCTTGTGCTGGAGGGGGTGGTTAGAGTGAAAGTTCAGATATCGGTCAGTGTGGGTGGGTTTCCTATAAACGGTGGTCTCCATCCTGTCGTCATGGGTTCGGGTGATGAGTGTATCCAGGAACGGGATCTTCCCTTCTACTTCAGTTTCGGAAGTGAATTGGATACTGTCGTCGATGGAATTCAGGTGAGTGGTGAAGCTGTCAACCTCCGTCTCCTGTATGCGGGTCATGGTGTCATCCACATAGTGGTACCACATGCTGGGAGGGTTGGCAGCAGTCTCAAGGGCTACTTTTTCAAAATGTTCCATGTACAGGTTGGCTACCACTGGAGATACTGGCGAACCCATGGCAGCTCCTTGTTTCTGCTGGTAGAACTCATGGTTGAATGAAAAGTAGGTGCTAGTGAGGCACAGTTCCAACAGTTCTAGCACCTGTTTTGTAGTGAGTTCACACCGGTGACGAAGGTAGTAGTCATCCTCAATCTTCTCCCGAATGACTTGGAGAGCCTTGGGTACAGGGATGCTAGTGAACAGTGCACAAACATCATAGCAGACAAGTTTCTCCCCTGGAGCCAGTTGCTGTTTTTTCATCTTCTGTACAAAATCTGTGCTGTTGACTATGTGGTGCTTGGTCTACCCGACTGAAGGTCCCAATATTTGTGTCAGGAATTTGGAGGCATTGTACATGACACTGCCACAGCTGGACACAATGGGGTGGAGGGGGGCATCCTTCTTGTGTATCTCAGGTAATCCATACAGCTAAGGCGTGGATTCTGAAGTGGGGTAAAGACATTGGTAAAGATTAGTGGAGATAGAATCTTCTTTTTTCCATTTCTTTAGCAGGTTGATAAGCTGGTTTTTCACTTTCTTCGTAGGGTCAGTCTTGACTTTTTCATAGGTGTCTGTATCACTGAGAAGACTCTGTACTTTCTTGTTGTACTCATCTTTCGGTAACAATACTGTGGTCCTACCTTTGTCAGCTGGAAGGATGACGATGCTGTCGTCCTGTCTCAAGTTTTTCAAGGCTTGTTTTTCCTCTTGTGAAATGTTGGACTTGGGTGGCTTACTGGACTTTTTGACTTTGACCACTTTGCTCCGTAGGCTGTCTGCTGTTGCTTTGTCTTTGATCTGGCTGCACGCTGCTTCAGTGGAAGTATCTCCAGTGGTAGCCAACCTGTACATGGAACATTTTGAAAAAGTAGCCCTTGAGACTGCTGCCAACCCTCCCAGCATGTGGTATCGCTATGTGGATGACACCATAACCCGCATACAGGAGACGGAGGTTGACAGCTTCACCACTCACCTGAATTCCATCGACGACAGTATCCAACTCACTTCCGAAACTGAAGTAGAAGGGAAGATCCCGTTCCTGGATACACTCATCACCCGAACCCATGACGACAGGATGGAGACCACCGTTTATAGGAAACCCACCCACACTGACCGATATCTGAACTTTCACTCTAACCACCCCCTCCAGCACAAGAGATCTGTTGTCAACACCCTCATGCACAGAGTCTCTGTACTGTGTTCCACTAAGGAGGAAGAGCTGAAAGAAGAAGAACACATCAAGACTGCCCTTTTCGCAAATGGATACCCTGCATGGATGTGGGACAACCCTCGAGTTCGCTACCCTTCTTCTACAGATACGGACACTGTGAAAGTGGGGATCCCTTACATTAAAGGAGTATCAGAGCGTCTAGCCAGGACCTTCCAACAACATGGATGCAAAGTGTTCCACAAACCCACCAACTCTCTGCGCCAGCAACTGACCCATGTCAAAGACAAAACGGACCCCCTCAAGCAGTGTGGTGTAGTGTACCAGGTAGGGTGTCAAGACTGTACCCATACCTACATTGGCGAGACAGCAAGACCACTCACCACCCGTCACAGGAACACGAAAACCGATCTACTTCTGCCATACATGAACATCTACAAGCCACAGGCCACAGTTTCAGCCCCCAAGAAACCAAGATCTTACCTACAGAGTCCTTCCTCACAAAAAGAAAAGTTAAAGAAGCCATCGAAATTAAGACCAGACGCCCCAGCCTGAACACAGATCAAGGCTTTGAACTCCCCCCCATCTACAATCAGATCCTGACAACCGTTCACCCCACACAACAGTCGTCCCATCAAGCCTCGCTGCCACAACAGCAACAGTGAGCTGAAGAAGACGGCGACCCTGTCGAAATATTCTCCAAGTAAGTTTTTGATTCTGAGTCCGTAACTACTTTTCTAATACATCTGTAAACGTAGAATTTAGCCAGCAATAAAATCAAATCAAACACGTTATCAGTGGATGAGCCATCTAGTAATCCAAAAACAAGATCCTCACTATAAACAATCTCCACATTGCGATCTCGTTTTAGACAGAATTGTAACTCTGACCAAACCTTCTGAACAAAACGACATTTCCTAAAAAGGTGGTCAGAAATCTCGATCTGTTGTTTGCAAAACATGCATAATGGGTCTTCAACAATACGACACAAATATAAATATTTTCTTGTTGGAAGAATACGGTGCAAAATGCTAATCTGGAACCATCTGAGCCGGACATCAGACGTTGACCTAAAACATTGGCCAAATATATTTTTCCAATCTAATTGGTTAAAATTTTCATTCCATTTACTAACAGCGGATGGAATGAAAACAGATATGATCAATGCATGTTGTACAGCTTTAGATCCTTTTAGAATACTCGTTCAAGTTTGAGAATCCATAATCTTCTACTGATTAGTCAACTTAAATGCACGTCTGCTCAAGAAGCTCTTAATTGCTAGGATTACGCCTTTGTGAAATCGAAAATAAGTTTAAAATAATAATGGGTATTTCTGTCTACACTCAGTAAAGCTGAGAAAGTTCCCCTCTGTAATTACAAGCTGCTTCATGTATAAATGTTTGGCGTCCATCCATTCTTTATTATGAATTGTGTCTTTTCCGCTAGCAATATTTGTATTGTAATGAATAGTTTCAGCAAGGAATTCGTGCACAATAGATGGATGACAATTTGAACTCAATTGTTTATAATGCTTTAGAACATCTTTCCTGTTATATGTCCTATTACGGATGGTGTGCGGTGCGTGTTTTGCTGTGTGCAAATGGATAATAATTACAAAAATATTAATGAAATAGAATATATAAATAGATACATATAAATAAACAATTGTATAAAAAAAAAAGAAGAAAAGAAAATGTGTATGGGACAGGGTAACATCAAAGAGTAAAACCGTTCTATATATAAAGAAAAAATCAATCATCTGAAAGACATCCATCCTTACTCAGTTACCTCAAAAGAATTAAAACAGACAAAGGGGGAGGGGGCGGGGGCGGGAGGAGAAGAATATTGTGTGTGTGTGGGGGGGGGGGGGGGGGGCGGGGGGGATTAGTCAATCAAAGTAAACATTGAACTATGAAAAATGAAAAAAAATGGTTGGGGATTAGTCAATCAAAGTAATCATACAGCTATGGAAAAAATGATGAAAAAAAATCTGTGAAGACGGCTGTCAACAAATATGTCCAAGTCCCATTGGAATTAACACAGACCATAGACCTCAGCATCCGCCCGCTCCTCCCTGTGAAAGAAGAAAAAAAGTATAGAAATAAAAGATAAGTGAGAGAGAGAGAGAGAGAGAGAGAGAGAGAGAGAGAGAGAGAGAGAGAGAGAGAGAGAGAATGTCTGGAGCAATTGAACAACACATACATATCACCCCATCACCACTACCCCGAGAAAATTATTTACTAAATTAACAAAAGGAAAACTATAAAGAAATGAATAGACAGATGAATAACAAACGAAAAACCGGATGCTTTTTACATGAATTGAAGTAAATTCGACACCATGTAGGCATCAAGGAAATATTCATTTTATAGCGAGAGTATAACTGTATACATAATAGAGGCACATTTTAAAATTCAATAGACAACCGAGCAGGGTCATACTCTGACCGAGAGTTTTTCCATGCCCCGGTCCGCCCCCAAATAATCCCCCCTCTCTCTCTTGCCTGCCGACCTTCCATTCTCACTGCTATCCCCGCGTGTATTTGCTGCGCGGAAGAATGAACCATTCAAAAACGAACGAAAGGCATGGCGTCTGCTCGCTGGGGAGTAAGTTACAGACTCATAAGCAGCACGCAACGCTGTTAGAGGCACACTATGTTTTGTTTTGTTTTGAATTGTTTTGTTTTGTTTTGTATTTTTGTTTGTGTCTTTGTATTTTGCATTTTGTTTGCAATTCTATAGAGGGGCCCGTAATAAACTGGCAGAGCATTTGCCTGAGGAGCTTATGATGATAACGGGAAGGGAAGGCTGGGCTCCTAATTCCATCATGCCGTGCCCTAGAGACACAATGAGCCTCTGACATTCACTGCTCCTATGACTGATAGGCTATGGGAGCTTTTGAAATATCTCTTATAGAAGCAAGGATTGTTGTCATTTGAACTCACAACTTTGCCTAAAGCAACACGTAGCTTTGTAGTTGCTGCGACATTATGTCGCAACAGACGTTTGTCCAGGCGTGCAGAGTTTTCACACGTTTTTACTGCCACGTGTTTCTTGTTCACACTTTGTTGAGTCTGCTATTCAATCAGGACCCGTGCTCAGTTGGTTAGAACGGATGGTCGTGAGTTCAAATCACTGGTAGGTTCGACCTGAAAATCTCTCTCCTCCCAGTAGTAAATGGGTACATGATTTAGATCAGGGAAGGTTAACCACAGCAGAGGGAGAGGGATCAGCTCCCTCTCCCATCATGCCATGCCCAACACTCGATGAGTCTCTGAGAGTTCACTGCCCATATCCAATATGGCTAGAGGGAGAAACATGTAGTGATTTTAAAGTTTGTAGTGTTTCTGAAAACAATAAACTTGAACTAAACTTCCTCAACGTGTTACACACGATTTCCTTTTTTCATCTTTTTTTTCTGGCTACCATAC
>CM065732.1:55214872-55219872 GCA_033310375.1 Conus canariensis
TACTGAGTAAGTCAGCGGTCTAATGTGTAACAGAAGTGTACAGTTCGAAAACTTTCAGCAGCTGAGGGTGCTTGAGATTACGGCCGGCAAATGGCCTCCAAAGCAGAAAGGGAGTCTGACAAAATGAGGAAATCTTTATGTTTCGATTTACAAACCATTTTAAGAACCAGGACCAAGGCTCTCAACTCATAGTGTAGATGGAGCTATCAGTAGGAGTGTGTTCGGTACATCTCTGAGGGGGATCCACTGCACAAAACACAGCAGAGGCAACTCCCTCCTCAGATTTAGAACCGTCGGTGAAAATTCTTTTGAAGGATAGAAACTTTGAACACAGTTCAGCAAAAAGGGACCTGTATGCCAAAGAACTAGTGGAATCTTTACGGCACGAGGTTAAATCAAACCGGATCTCTGGAGTGAAGAAAGTCCATGGAGGGTCATCAGGAAACTTGGATAAATCGCAAACTCCTCCCAGGTCTATATCTGCTTTGTTGAAATGAGGAAGAATACGAATTCCCAAGGGTGGAATGGAACTGGGGTGGTCATTGAATTTCTTTTCGAACTTGGGGTCAAAAACACAGTCATATTCAGGGTTTTGAGGTTCAGAAGAGAGATTCAGACAGTATTTCAAGGCAAGTTTCAATTGGCAGTTTGAGAGGGATGGTTCTCCTGCTTCAGCATACAGGCTATACACAGGGGTGGTGCGGAATGCACTCAGACACACTCGAAGCCCTTGATGGAAGATTGGATCTAAACTTTTCAGGTAGGATGGTCTGGCCAAGCCATACACTACACACCCACAGTCCAGTTTGGAGCAGATCAGGGCCCTGTAAAGGTGGAGGACTGAGGTTTGGGCAGTCCACCCATGGTATCTGACATAGAACACCACCTCTAATTTTGCAGTATATTTAACACCTGAGGAAAACATCGCAATCAAACGATTTTTCCAAAGACCCCCAGTGAAAGATGGAAAAGCGGAATGGAAGAAAGCGGTGTCAAAAAACAGGTTACCAAACATGAGCCTTGAATAATCAAAGTAGAAGAATATACTTCAGCGAATGCGCCATAACTCATACTAAAACATACCTTCATCTGTGTTGTCCACTCCTCTTCTCTCTCTCTCTCTCTCTCTCTCTCTCTCTCTCTCTGTCTCTGTCTCTGTCTCTGTCATGGCTGTTCAGATCAAGTTGCTTAGTTTTGAGAGGCAAGGGAGTTTACAGCTTGCCCACAGCTGCAGAGGCCAAGCCGTGAATGCAGGTCAGGGAAAGGGGTGTTTTCTGCAGGCCGCTCCCCACCAGCCAGCTAACCGCACTGTACTCGGCGAACTGAATGTCATCTGTGCATAGCTGGTCTGGCAGCAGTGTGTTCGGCATAGTTGAGCGGCCATTACAAATGAGGCTGTCGGTTTGATAATTAGTGGTTGTCATGAAAAATGTAATATATCTGTGCTCTTGATATGACTGAATTGGCGAATTCCCTACAATTCTTTTAATACCAAACTCGACTAGGTTTATGTTCCTGTAGATAACGTAGATATGCATGAAAGCTTGCACACAAGTGGTCAGGCAATATTATAACAATGACAACACACACAAAATTGTGCAAAAATAACGTCATCACTTTCTGGGTATTTAATTTTCCCTAGTTAACTGATACACAAGTTTGATACATGCCTCTGCTTGGACTACGGGAACAAAAACGTTGGGTCAGAAATGTGTAAGCCTTGTTTGTTCGCCCTTTCACTAAGTGTCTCGCGTGGGACAGAAAAATAAAGCTGTGCTGTCAGTCTGTCGTCTGTCTGTCTGTCTGTCTGTCTGTCTGTCTGTCTGCTCTCTCTCTCTCTCTCTCTCTCTCTCTCTCTCTCTCTCTCTCTCTCTCTCCTCTTTTCATCCTCCTTCTTTTGAAGTTTCTGTTGAATTATTTTCGTGACGATCCAAGCAAATAAAAAGGGAGATATCTGAATGCGAGAGGAAACATAACAAAACGTAGTAGTGTGAATAAAAGTAGATTTTACTGAGTGATGACAGCGGTCAGAAGGTAAGTCATTTTCATAGTGTTTTTGTTGTTATAGTTTTGTTTGTTTGTTTGTTTTTTTTAAAGAGAGTACTTGTATAGCCCCTATTCCCGGTCAAAGACCAAGCTTTATGCACTTTGCAATCCCCAGTCTCGTTTACGCAACGGGCTGCCTACTTGGGTAGAGCTGACTGAAGACCTGCCTACTGGCACTTCATTCAATTGTCTCCCGTGTCATTTAGTCAGTATCGTTCATTCAATGAAACAACTCTTTCATTCTTTCGATTTTTCACGCAGAGTGCATGCTATGTGTAACGTGTCATGCCAACAGCCAGACCGGCCTTCTCTTCCGAAAGTTGGTGATGGGGATTTTACGTGCGTGCAAGATGCTATGCGTGCGTTCACACACAGAACCTCGGTTTGTAGTCTCATTCAAAGGACTAAACTAAAAGAACTCGATAGTTATCGATGGCGCTCTTTTTTTCCTGCGCTGACTTTTCCCCCATCATTATTTACCTCCGTCTGAAATTTGTTTCAAAGTGAGGCGACTGCAGGCGAAGACTGAAACATATTTTTAGAATATTTCTTAGTGCGTCCGCCAAAACCAAGGACAAACTTGTAAATTGTTTGTCCTTGTTTTTGGCGGACTCACTAAGAATTATTCTTAAAATTTGAAATTCGGTTGTGCAATTTGCTCAGACACTTGGTTGTACCTCAATGTCTAGGCTTATCTTCTTTTGGATTATCATTACTTGGCATGAGCTCAAAACATGCTCCACTGTTTCCCTGTCAGAGTAAGCACATAGGATCAGCTTGATCACCCCCTTCTTCCCAGGTTTGTATTCAAGATCAGGTGGTCTGTATAAATGTGGGAGGATGAAGCTGATCTATGTGCCATATTTCATTCTGTTTGAAACTTTCCACGTTTTTCCACACAGTGCATTGCCCCTGATGGCCTTGCTGGATTGCCTTTTAGATTCTTTAATATCTTCTTTCTACTTGTCCTGTATTTGAATATCAGTATTTGCTTTTCCTTTGCTTTTGACCACCACTTCACTTCTGTCGATCCCTTGTCTTCGTCTACTGGAAATGTTATGTCCTGTTCTTTTTCTAATCTTAGCGTTCTTTGCCGCTTACGCTGCCATTTTCTACCAGTCTTCAGCCTGGTGTGAGTTAATCGAAAAGCTGTGTTTCCAGAGTCCTTTAAGCATGATTGGTAACCTTGCTTTTTTTCATTTATACTCCTCAAGGTTCGGTCTGAGGGACAGCTTTACCTTTGCTCGTTAACAGCAGAAAGCAACGTAAGTGAGACCAGCTGGGACACCAAGCCATTTCCTTGTGCGCTTGCTGTTTTCTTGGCCTCAATTGATTCCATCATGCGAGCATTGATGTAGTCTATCAAAAAAGGCCAGAGGAGCTTTGAGATCAACACGAATGAGTTCATTCCTACGCGCATTGCTGTGATTGGGAGAAACGCCAGAAGGTTAAGAACAATGTTTCAACTTACCGATCAGGTGCAGAAATTTAGCTTGAGCTGTGATCATCTGCTATTACTTCAGTGCAGGCCTCCACATTTGCCTGGGTGCTGCTGTTTTGAAGGGAGTGGAGGGTTGAAGGAAGGAGGGGGGGGGGGGACACATAATCTGACCGTGTAATGCAGCTCCGATGTGGAACAGTTTAAATTAATACAATAAAACTGATGTTTTTCACAACCGGATCAAGGGCAGAAACGAGCCGAACCACATTGATCAAAGTGGTTTCCTTTTAATGGCAAGGCCTAAGCATGTAATCTCGTATCAGTCACGACAAAAACGGCGTTGATGAGGATATTTTCACCTGTGTGTTTCCTTAAACTTTTCCTGATGGAGCTTGCAATACTGTTTGGACTTTTTACGTGTTACCATATGTTATGAAAAAAAGCCAAACAGTTAAAAAATATCACCAGAAAGGCTCAGAACAGAGGTTTCCAAGCACCTTTTTTCAAGTTAAAAAGGTAATTCTCTTCTACGGGAGCAGGTATTTTCAGAGCAACCGTGCTATTGTCTTCTTGGAATGTTTGTACTTTGTGTAAAACTAAATCCTTTGTACATGTGATTTCGTGTGTGTGTGTGTGTGTGTGTGTGTGTGTGTGTGTGTGTGTGTGTGTGTGTGTGTGCACACACGCATGTGTATGTGTGTGTGTGTGTGTGTGTGTGTGTGTGTGTGTGTGTGTGGTGTGTGTGTGTGTGTGTGTGTGCGTCCACGCGCGTCTTTGTGTGTTAGAATTTACAGAGTTTAGAAGCTCCAGTCTGAAGAACAAGAAGGCCTCTGGTGAAATAAGAACATCCAGCTCCAGCGTCAAATCGGTGCTGTTGAAAGCACAGAGACATGGAAGAAGGTCAAAGCTGTGCAGCAGAATTAGAGACTTTTTCATCTTCTTTTTTTCTGTATCACCTTCTGTGGAAACCAAACTGGCACTACCACCCTGCCGCTCATTCTCGCTCCCTGTCCACAGCCTTACCCTGACTCGTCCCGCCACAGCTTCGCCATCCCGGCAATCCACAGGCAGCAGTCAACTGACTCAAATACAAATAAACACTCAAAACAAGATGTAAAGTAACGCAAATTTAATGGACTGTACAAAACAGACAAGTGAATTTTCGACACGAAGTCTTCATCAGACGTGAACAAACATCAATAATGAACAAAACAGTATTTCCCTTTTGGCTGTCAGGAGAGAAATACCAATGCATCCACCAGTGCAAAAGAAAGTGAGGACCCTTCAGAAAAACTAAGTAAAGAAGCAGGCTGCAGGGAGAGGTTAGGATCAGAGGTGGGAAGGCAGGATCTCAGAAATGAACAAGAGATCAGGTGAAAAAAAAAAAGAAGGGGGGATGGGAGGTCTCAGAATGTAGGTCTGGTGTCAACAATGAAAAGGGAAAATGCAAGGGAAGTGAAACGTAGGTAGAAATAAGGGGAGGAAATGGTCAGCCGCCTATAGCATCCAACCA
>CM065732.1:55224872-55259872 GCA_033310375.1 Conus canariensis
AAATTTAAGCCTTATGAAGTTCACTTTTATTCCTCCTTGACCAGATCCAGCTTGAACACCTCTCTGCCGCTTCTGCCATTGCTTTCAGGGCTCTGGTTTTATTCCCTCCCTGCAACTGAGAGCTGTTTCATGAGGCCGCATGCAGACGTTCCTACAAACCCCCTAGCTCCAATTTCTGCAGTGGGGACTTTGACCTGATAGGCTTCTCTCCTCAGGCTGTTTGCCAGATCAGCATACTTTTCAGTCTTGTAGATTTGAGTTGCCTCCATTCTGTTCTCATATGGCACCGTGAGGTCGATCATGATCAGCTGCTTGGTTGACTGAGAGTGGACTACTATGTCTGGTCTCATGCCACTCTTGCTGATGATCTCTGGGTGACTCTTCCATTCTGGGAGGTCTGCAGTGCACTCCCAGTCATCTGCCCCGTCCAGCAGACTCTGCCGGCATGTTCCGAGTGGCACTGTTGTTCTTGGCCATGATTTGCCGCCTCCTGCCGTGAGGAATGTTGCGGGTGCTTTTGGTATCCTGATTTTCCCTTTTGTGGTGTTGGTACTAGCCCAGACTACTTGTACAATCTCTTTGAGCACTTGGTTTGTGCCTCCATGTGTACCTTCCTTGAGCCAGGGCTACTTTACATGAGCTTAGGACATGCTCCACTGTTTGTTGTTCATGGCAGAGGGGGCATGCAGGATCGTCTGTTTTTCCCCCACTTCACCAGGTTTGCATTTGAGGGCAAAAGGTCATATGCAGATCTGAGAATGAAGCTGATCCTGAGAGGGGCCATGTGCCAAATGTCATTCCAAGTGAGACTTCTTTGAAGTGCATTCTCCCACGTTGTCCATTGCCCTTGCTGGCTCTGCTGGACTGCTTTTTGGAGTCTTTTTTGTCTTCTTCTTTTCTCATCTCCTGAATCATCATGTCTCTTTTGGCTTTTCCTTTGGCCTTTGACCACCATTCAGTTTTGGTCACCCCAGTCCTTGTCTGTTGGTCTGTGTGTGTCCTGTTATTTCTCTGATCTTGAGACTTTCTTTTGCAGAATCCATCGCCTCTTGAACTTTCCATTTTCTGCCTGTCTTCAGCTGGGGCTTGATTGCTCCTACCACATTGTCTCCTGAGTCCTCCAGCATGCTTTGAAGTCTGATCTTTCCTGCTTTGTATTCTTCCAGGATGGATTTCAGTGGTAGTTTCAGCTTTGCTTGGCGACAGTACAGCGCTGTCAGTCAGACAGGGTGGGACACCAAGCCATTTCCTTGTGAACTTGTTGATTTTGGCTTCCATTGCCTCCACTATGCTGGTGCAGATGTCGTATATCATCAGAGGCCATAGGAGCTTTGGTATCAGCATGAACTGCAGACACCAGACCTTGTATTGGCCAGGGGGCTCACACTGGTCAATGGTCTCCAAGCCTTCTTTCGACATCTGTTTGGTTTCTTTTGCTCTTTGTGTGTCTTTCAGCGTATCATCATACCATCTTCCAAGGCTCTTGTCTGGCTCTTCTGTGGCTGTTGGAATGGCCTGGTTGGCAACACTGAACACCACAGATTCGGCCACTTTTCCTTTCCTCAGTGAGAGACTCCATGATTTCTTTGGCTTGAACTTCATTCTGGATGAGGCAACTATGTCGTCCAGCCTTTTCAGCACATGACGTGTCTCGTCTTCTCTGGATGAAATCACTGTAGTGTCATCCATGAAGGCCTTGAAAGGGGGCATCTTGTATCCATCGCCAAGGTCTGTTTGCCTTGCGTTGCTTGTTGCTGCTTTCAAGATGACTTCCATTGCCAACACGAACAGTATGGGGGAAAGTGCACAGCCCATTGCAATGCCCACTTCCAAGTTGATCCAATCTGTTGTGTACTCCTTGGTAGGGAACCTCATTGAGAAGCCATTGAAGTACTTCTTGAGCATGTCTCAGATGTTCTTTGGCACATGGTACATCTCAAGAGCCAACTGTATCATCTCATGGGGTGCAGATCCATATGCGTTTGCCAGATCAAGCCGCACTACGTTCAGGTCTCTCTTTTCTGTTTTTGCTCTTTGGATTGCGTCCCAGATCATTGTGGTATGTTCTACACAGCCAGCCACGCCTGGGATGCCACCTTTCTGGACTGACACATCCAAGTACTTGTTTTCCATGAGGTACTTGGTCAGCCTTGCTGCCATGAGAGAGAAGAAGATTTTCCCTTCGACGTTCAGTAGTGATATTGGCCTGAACTGGCTGATGTCACTTGAGTTTTGCTCTTTGGGGATGTACACACCATCTGCCATCATCCACTGGCCGCTGATCTTCTGGTTTCTCCAAGCGGATCGCAGCAGCCTGTGGAGACACTCCAGCACCTTGGGACATTTCTTGTACAGCTGGTAAGGTATTCCGTTTGGCCCTGGTGATGATTGGGCTCTGGCTTTGTCAACCACCTTCTTGATTTCCGCCAACGTTAAAGGCTTGTCATTGAACTGTTCCTCAGGGTTGGTTGGCCACACCAGACCTTGAATGTCGAGTGGTGCTTTGCTCTGTGAGTCAGAGTATGTTTTCCTCAGATGCTGCTCAAGAACTCCTTTGTCCACACTTAGGGTCCCAGATTTTGGCTGCTCAAACAGTGTTCTGGTAAACTGGAAGGGGTCTCTGAAGAAGCGCGCTTGTGTCTTCTTCTTTTTGCTCTTCCTCTTCCTCGCAGATTCCGCTTTGCTGAGGGCGCTGTGTTTTGCTTTCAGGTCTTTCCAGAGTTTTTCCAATCCTTGTTTTTCAGCTGACAGTGCGGTCTTCATTTGCTTCTTGAGGTTTTTCTTTTGGACCCTGATCTTGTCCATCTCTTCTTGGCGTCTGGATTTCTTTGGAGGTGTTTTCTCTTTGGGTAGTTTTGCTCCATAGGCGTCTCTACATGTGGCATACACAATGTCCTCATATGTGGCTAGTTTGTGTTCCAGGGTGCTTTTCCCTATCAGTGCATCGAATCTTTGGACGATTTTTGCATCCAGTTTCTCCCAATCTTCAGTTTCGTTTGCTCGTGGCAGGTTGAGTTTCAGGCACCTGGCATCGAGGGCCTGTGCAAATTCCTCATCCTAACCAACAGCGTGGATGCCCTTGGCACTGTGGTTTAAATCCTGGCCTTGGTCTTCCGACGTCTTATCTGCTGATGCAGTGCGCTGCTGCTCATTCAGATGAGTCTTCACACATCCCATCTTTGTTCTGTGGATCTTCATGCCATGGGTGGTAGTGAAACGCTTTCCACAGACACATGGATATTGCATTTGGTCCATGTTCATAGTCCGTTTGGGATTTGCAGTCGTGATTGGTTGAGCACCGATGGATTCATCATTCTCTCCCCCTTTCGGTGAATCCTGGGAGCATCTTTTCTTTTTGTACTTAGTAGCCACATGTTGAAGGCAAAGTGGGGAGCCAGCCCACAAAGCCCCTGGTTCTGGTCTTTCCCAGTGTTCTCCGGTCTTTCATGGACGTCCTCCGGCCTATTCCCGCAAGTCAATGGTTTACCCATGCATCAGTAGAAAGAAACTCGTGGAGAGCGTGGCAGCAGAGAGTCCTCAGAAGAGAAGCCCCCTTCAAGCAAGTGTTTCGGCCCTTATCTCCTGACACTCTAGGGGGTTGGGCACCGATAATTCTCCACCGAGAATAACATGACAAATAAGGGCCATATGAAGAAGACCCTTGATGAATAAGTCGCAACACACTGTGACAAGTAAGAAGACATTGGAAAACCCAGACCAGTATTCAAACCACAGTACCAAGAACATCCACGCTGATGATTGAGACTTGTAATTTGAAGAGGCTCTTGATGCAAAACAGCAAAAGCTTAGCTTGCTATCTGTTAGCGCAAACATGACTGCACTGACAAGAAACAGTGCACTAGACTACGAACTACCCACATTCAACGACATTGCATATGCAACGTATCAGGAGTAAAATAGCTAACATTGAAGACCCCTCCTTTAAAGGCGAGACGCCAGAGAGGTTAGAAGCACTTAAAAGGGAAACAGGAAATTAAAGGTAAGAAAAAAAGGGTGATGCCTCAAAATTTGAGAAGCAACTACTATAAAATCCCTTGTAAGACTTTCACCAAAGCACAGTGCCCTCAGCAAAGCTGAACCAACAAACAGGAAAAATCTCTTTCCCCTTTCTTAAGGCCACATTATATTTCCCAAAACATGAAATAACACGTAAATAAACTTTTTTGTTTCATTACCAATGTCCAGAAAGAGAATACAGAGCAGCTCCACCAAAAACTCACACAAGACATTCCGCTTCATTCAGGAAGAACGAGTACGGACGTGAAGAAGCTCCCTCACCCACAACAGTAGAAAGACGGCACTAAGCTGGCCTCAGTGAAAGACCAGCCCAGCGACACGAGAACCAACCATCCTGTTAGACTGAAACTACGTCTCACAATAATACTGTAACTGCGTCCACCAGGGCAGACAAAGAGGAAAAAAAAGAAGCACACAATTTGTATGTTCAAGCTGACCCTGAGTTATAAAAGAGTTGCGTACTCGATTCACACCCATTTCTTTCATCGAGACTCTGTCATTTCGGATGCAGAGGCAGCGAGCCCAGACTGGAGACTTAGCAGAATTCTGTAAAGTCGAGTAATTCAAATCCATCAGGCCCACCAGCCACACCAAACGGTTGATCGGCTGTTGAGGCTCACAACAACAGGCAACCTGCCAACAATATCTCACCTCACAGTAGCGAAAATAGACATCAAAGTTCCAGTCCAAACATTGGAAAAAATAAGTGAGAGGCATTTGCCTGGACGCCTGCATTGCTAAGTGGTAATATGTCATACATGCCACAAGACTGAGCCTATTGCCAAAGAAATGCAACTCAAAGACACAATGCCATCAATTTTGATCCTGCAGGGCAAATGTCAGCATTTGCATCAACTGCCAGGGGGAGCTCTCTGTGTACAACCAAAAAGTGTATTGCCTCTTAGGTGTGGATGGTTGCCAACAAGATGCGCGTGCAGAGATCAAGGCTTTGAACTTCCCCCTACCTACAATCAGATTCTGACAATCGCTCACTCCACACAACAGTCCTCAATCTACAATCAGATCCTGACAACTGCTCACTCCACGCAACAATCGCCCCACCAGGCCTTGCTGTCACAACAACAACAGTGAGCTGATGAAGACAGGGCGATCCTGCCGAAATATTCTCCAAGTAAGTTTTGATTCTGAGTCCTATAACCATTTTTGAAAATGTTGAATCCAGAATCCAGGAACCTACATTCTTATTGATTTCGCCAGCATGGACGTGAAGTCTTGAAGACAGTGAGGAAACAGGAGAAACTACAACTCAAACTAGCGAGATGGCAAAACCACAATTATTTCGACATTCAGTGCCAACGTGAACAGATCACTCCCCAAGCCTACATTTGAAAACTTGTGTGAAAGGAATCAATGCTTCCCAGACCTTGAAGAAAGCTGAATGGCTTTTAATCCAAGAAAGAATCAGACAATGTGACCACAACATCTAGAGGCTCGATAACGAAATCCAAGAGACAGACGCAGAACTTCACAGAATCCTCCCACAGGAAATAGCAGATGACATTCTAGTTTCATGCCTCCACGCGCATGCGCACGAGTTCGATGTTTGGAAACACAGGCAATGAGACAAGTTCTAATGCTTTCGCCAGAAACAACATCCCAATGGAAACTTACCGACCTCCAACGCCATAGACACCAACAAATGGATTATCAATCTTTCCAAGCGTGCTCTCAGTGACAGTGAATCCAGCGTGTTGAAGAAAGGACTTAACTTCTGCGCCTACATTGGTTCCAGTCAAGGAAATCGTAGCTTCCACTGAAGCAGCATGCTACCAGATCAAAGACTAAGCCACAGCTTGCAGCCTACGGAGTGAAGTGGTCAAAGTCATTAAGTCCAGCAAGCCACCCAAGTCCAACATTTCACGAGAGGAAAAACAAGCCCTGAAAAACCTGAGACAGGACGACAGCATCGTCATCCTTCCAGCTGACAAAGGTAGGACCACAGTACTGTTACTGAAAGATGAGTACAACAAGAAAGTACAGACCCTTCTCAGTGATACAAACACCTATGAAAAACTCAAGACAGACCCTTTGAAGAAAGTGAAAAGCCAACTTATCAACCTACTGAAGAAATGGAAGAAAGAAGATTCCATCTCCCCTAGTCTTTACCAACGACTTTATCCCACTTCAGAATCCACGCCCAAGCTGTATGGATTACCCAAGATGCACAAGAAGGACGCCCCCCTCCACCCCATTGTGTCCAGCTGTGGGAGTGTCATGTACTGTGCCTCCAAATTCCTGACACAAGTGTTAGGACCTTCAGTCGGACAGACCGAGCACCACATAGTCAACAGCTCAGACTGTGTACAGAAGATGGAAAACCAGCAACTGGCTCCAGGTGAGAAACTGGTCTCCTATGATGTATGTGCACTGTTCACTAGCATCCCTGTACCCAAGGCTCTCCAAGTCATTCGGGAGAAAATTGAGGATGACTACCACCTTTGTCACTGGTGTGAACTCACTACAGAACAGATACTAGAACTGTTAGAACTGTGCCTCACTAGCACCTACTTTTCTTTCAACCATGAGTTCCACCAGCAGAAACAAGGAGCTGCCATGGGTTCGCCAGTGTCTCCAGTGGTAACCAACCTGTATATGGAACACTTTGAGAAAGTAACCCTTGAGACTGCTGCCAACCCTCCCAGCATGTGGTACCACTATGTTGATGACACCATGACCCGCATACAGGAGATGGAGGTTGACAGCTTCACCCCTCACCTGAACTCTATCGACGACAGTATCCAGTTCACCTTGGTAACTGAAGCAGAAGGGAAGATCCCGTTCCTGGACACTTTCATCTCCCTAACCCATGATGACAGGGTGGAGACCAGCGTCAACAGAAAAAAGCTCCCACACTGACCAATACCTGAACTTTTACTCTAACCATCCCCTCCAGCAGAAGAGATCTGTTGTCAACACCGTCATGCACAGAGCCTCTGTATTGTGCTCCACCAAGGAGGAAGAGCAGAAAGAAGAAGAACACATCAAGACTGCCCTTTCTGCTAATGGATACCCTGCATGGATGTGGGACAACCCTTGAGTTCCCTACCCTTCTTCTACAAATATGGACAGTGTGAAAGTGGGGATCCCTTACATTAAAGGAGTCTCAGAGCGTCTAGCCAGGACCTTCCAACAACATGGATGCAAGTTTTCTACAAACCCACCAACTCCCTACGCCAGCAACTGAATCATGTCAAAGACAAAACGGATCCCCTCAAGCAGTGTGGTGTAGTGTACCAGGTAGGTTGTCAAGACTGTACCCATACCTACATTGGCGAGACAGCAAGACCACTCACCACCCATCTACAGGAACACCAAACCGATCTACGTCTGCCATACACGAGCACCTACAAACCAAAGGCCACAGTTTCAGCCCCCAAGAAACAAAGATCTTAACTACAGAGCCCTTTCTCACAAAACGAAATTTTTAAAGAAGCCATCGAAATCAAGACCAGACGCCCCAGCCTGAATAGAGATCAAAGCTTTGAACTTCCCCCTATCTACAAGCAGATCCTGACAACCGCTCTCTCCACACAACAGTCCTCAATCTACAATCAGATCCTGACAACTGTTCACTCCACACAACAGTCGCCCCACCAGGCCTCGCTGTCACAACAGCAACAGTGAGCTGACGAAGATAGGCTTGCCGAAATATTCTCCAGGTAAGTTTTTATTTTGAGTCCTATAACCATTTTATTTATGTTGAATCCAGAATCCAGAAACCTACATTCTTATGCCTTCTTCAGTAGGATTTCTTCCTGTAGTATAAAGTCTTCTTTGTATGAAAGACAACTGCATAACATCAAGTGCTCTCCCTGGTAACAAAGTACTCAGATTTGCTTCCCGTTTGCCTTGAGTCCACTCAGCTCCAACAGCAAAACGCTCAAATCTAAGTAATTGCCAAACTTTCCCCAAGTTGATAGATGCTGACAGGTTTGACTTTCTTCGACGATCGCCATTATTGCTGATTCTGTAATCTGGTACGCCATGATGCTGTTAAACTTTTCTCTTTTCAGTTTCTGTTTTCATCTTGTGTTTCTTCTACTGTAAAAGACTTTCTTTGTGTTTTCTTTTATTCTTTTTTATTTTCCCTTTCTCTCTTTTTTTCTTCTTTTGAGGAGAGTAGCCACTAGAGTGTTGTTTAAATCCATTTCGGTCAGCAAAGAAAGATAACGATAAAGAGGACTGATGCGTCTAAGCTGAAAATAACAAAAATGTTTGTGGACAGAAAGAGACTGGTCTGCACCTACAGTGCTATGGGAACAGGAAGTTACATCCATTTCGTTTGTGTGCGTGAGTTTGCACGCGCGCGCGCGCGCGCGGGTGTGTGTGTGTGTGGTGTGTGTGTGTGTGTGTGTGTGTGTGTGTGTGTGTGTGTGAGTGAGTGAGTGTGTATGTGTGTGTGTGTGTGTGTGTGTGTGTGTGTGTGTGTGTGTGTGTGTGTGTGTGCGAAATCCCTTTATCGCTACAATTTATTTTTCGTTCACTTAATCATCATCCAACTTAACCGAAGTAATTCACAAGCATTGTACATCAAGTTTTCACTGAAAATATTAATTTGTGCTTGGCTAAAAATGACTTACAATCCGTGCACACAGCCACCACAGCCATTTATCACAGGTCTTATTCGAAGACTTTTCTGGTGTGTAGTCAAACCGTTACTCAGGAAATGGGAGTAAGGAAAACCAGCTTCATTACTTTATATCAGCCACATGTTGATTGGGTGTACCATCCAGTGATACAATATGTGCAAGACGTCAACATTTGGCTGGAACAGAGAGATAGAAGCCATTGGAAATTAAACTGTTGGCAATGTGTTTTCTCCATTCAGCTGTAATTATGTGTGAATCGACAGATATTAC
Organism: Conus canariensis; assembly: GCA_033310375.1. Taxonomy (NCBI): domain Eukaryota; kingdom Metazoa; phylum Mollusca; class Gastropoda; order Neogastropoda; family Conidae; genus Conus; species Conus canariensis. The sequence goes on from CM065732.1 coordinate 55,233,791, forward strand.
AAAGCACGCTCTAGTTCGATCGGAAGATCCAACACAGACGTTTTTGAAGATTTTGCATTTGTCGGCTTATGCACCTTCAATGATTAAAAAGAAAAGACGAATGCGCCAGCCGTGTTTGTCGGTTCTGTCTCTGTGAACGCTTTGTTCAGCTCCATTGCGACATAACACAATCGTTGTAGAAGAGGTGTGCGTCTAGGCCTGTTTGTATGTGTGTGTGTATGTATGTGTGTGCATGTGTGAGTGTGTGTGTATGTGTGTGTGTGTGTGTGTGTGTGCGCGCGCGCCGCGCGCGTGCGTGCGTGTGCGCGTGTACTTGTGTGCGCGCGCGCGCGCGCGTGTCTCTCTCTCTCTCTCTCTTTTTTAATCTTGTACAATAATTGGTATGACACCAGTCTCACCATAGAGACAGATCACAGACCACTGCTTGCTCATCTGAAGACAAAGAACATTGGTGAACTGTCACTCAGGATTCAGAGATTCTGTATGCAACTCATGCCATTTCGGTGCGATATCGAATACACACGTGGGAAGAATCTTGTGACTGCTGATCCTGTATCAAGAGCACCGACGTCTTGAGCGACGCGAAAAGACAAAGAATTTGAAGAGGATGTCAACCTGATGGTTAGCCAAGTCTTCATCTATGTTCTGGCAACACAGAAAGGACTGAATGAAATACGACAGAAACTGATGAGATACTGCAGAGATGGGTGGCCAGAAATATGTCCATCAGATCCCCAGCTGAAGCCCTACTGGAGTGCTCGCTGTGACATTAGTATTCAAGACAACCTGCTGTTACATGGCATAAGACTGATTATCCCAGAGAAACTGAGGCCTGAAATGCTACAGGGAATACACACTGGACATCAAGGCATAGTCAAGTGCTGTGCCAGAGCCAGAGAAAGCATGTGGTGGCCAGGACTTTCATCCCAGATTGAAAACGTGGTAGAGCGCTGCTACATATGTAAGAAAGAGAAGAAGATAGCACCAGAACCTCTCATTCCGACACCCTCTCCCTCCGCGCTTTACTATCCTTGGCCTAAGGTTGCCATGGACATATTTGATCTGAACAAGGAACAGTCCTTGCTCGTGATAGATTATTATTCATGATACACTGAACTTGCTCACCTGAAGAACACTTCAGCTGCAATTGTTGTCAACCATCTGAAGAGCATATTTTCACGTCATGGGATCCCAGAAATTTGCATTTCTGACAATGGTCCCCAGTTCACAAGTGACTGTTCAAGGCATTTGCTAGATTCATCTGACCAGCAGCCCCACTGTCCTTCCTCAAATGGTGAAGCAAGGAGAGATGTACAAACTGTGAAAGCACTGTTGAGGGAAGAAGAAGACCCGTACCTGGCTATGCTGACGTATAGAGCAACACCACCACAGCAAGGCACGAGTCCAGCCGAGCTCCTGATGGGACGGATAATCAGGAACACTCCCGGTGCTGCCTTCAAAGTACATCCTGAAGGCAGAAAGTGATCACTTCAAGACGAAGGATGCAACAGTAAAACTCAAACAAAAACAGAACTTTGACAGAACACACTGTCCTCGATATGCTGTACTGCAACAAGCAGGGCGGCTGGTGAGGGTGAAGCCAGCAGGAACTCCAGGAAATGTAATCAAACCTCTGGCCACCAGGTCGTATGAAGTCAGCACACCAGCGGGCTCCAGCATCAAAATTGCCCACACCTGATACCATGAATCTGCAGCCCTGCAGGTCTACTAGCCCCTGTCCCAAGGAAAGCACCCTCCTGCCGACATCCGTCAGTGATGTCCCTGATTCCTAGACTGACACAGTTCCTGTAACTGACGTTCTCTTTGGAGACGATATCGGGAAACAGGTCACAAAATCGATTAATCTCATTATATTGGTTGGGAAAATGTCCAATAGCATAGCACGTAAAACTGAAAAATTGGTAGCATTACAAATGATTTTCGATGAAAAAACAGAACTGAGAAAGCGTTACAAACTTACAAATTGCGTAACCAAAAAGTGACAGAGTGCACACACACACACACACACACACACACACACACACACACACACACACACGAGTAAACGCGCATACGCACGCCCACACACACACACACACACACACACACACACACACACACACACACACACACTCACAACACACACACACACACACACACACACACACACACACACACCACACACACACGAGTAAACGCGCATACGCACGCACGCACACACACACACACACACACACACACACACACACACACACACACACACACACACGCACGCACGCACACACTCACACACGTACACACGTACACACACACAAGTATCCGCGCGCGCGCGCGCGCGCGCGCACACACCACACACACACACACACACACACACGCACGCACGCACGCACGTACGCACGCACGCACGCACGCACGCACGCGCGTGCGCACGCATTCCATTATTCTTATGTTTTCTGTAAACTCGCATTTGTTTGCTTGTAATTGTAGAAAACAACATCAATTTCATTTACAAATAGCACACTCGCATCCACTCTGACAAGCACACACACACACACACACACACACACACACACACACACACACACACACACACACACACACACACTCGTATACTGATTATCTCGCTTCTTGGCTTTCCCCATGTCTCCCCTGTAGACCTCATTTTCTCTACAAGGGTAGCATCTTTGGGGAATAGCCCAGTTTCCGAGATTATGGGTGACCCTCGTCTATGTCTCCTTATATGTCTGTCGTCTTTTCTAGGGTCGTCCTTGCATTCTTTTTCGCCTATATTTCTCAAGGATGATTACCGGGAATGTTTAGAAGTTCAGGAGTCACAGCGAGGGGTGTTGAAACTTACATTCTTTTCTTATAATCCTAAATACATTCCTTATCCGCCAGACTTCTGTACGTTTGATGTGCATTTCTGAAGCTTCTATTAGCCCTTTTTCGCCTCTGTCTGTCTCTCTGTCTGTCTGTCTGTCTCTCGTTATCTGGCAACAACTGTAAGAAAAGAAAATAATGAAGTCTTTTGTTTCATGTAAGTTTTCTCTTTGTATAAGCAACACTTATCAGAGTGAGAGTGCCAATACACCACACACTAGAACATTAACAAAGCCAGACACTTTGTATCAAACGCCAATACACTTAAATCAGCAAGAACATGTCCATTTGTAAGAGAACATACAGACAATGCATGGTGTGTAAGAGACTGGTTGGAAAAAAAGAGCAAGTAGTGGAATTGTTTTTGTTTTTTTAGCAGATGAAGAGGACAGTGTGAAGCACCAACCAAATGAAGAGGTGGATTTCGGCCTTAGGGAAAGAAAGAAAGAAAGAAAGAAAGAAAGAAAGAAAGAAAGAAAAAATCACCGCCTTTGGTGCTCCGTTGATCCTATAACTGATGCCACACAAAAAGTCTCTGTTCCTGATCTTGAGGATGTTGCCTATCCTCCTGGACAGATTCGTATCAGCAGTGGTAGAATTGTGAAGAAGCCACCTTCATCTCTATGTTCCGTCTCGCAACTTACGCTCATCCCCGATTCTCGTCTGCTTCGGCTTCCCTCTGCTCGCCTGAAAACTTCAGGCCAACGATCTTTGTCTTACCTGGCACCTGCTCTGTGGAATGGTCTGCCTTCTTCTCTGCGTAACATGAACTCTTCAGAGACTTTTAAAACCTCCCTAAAGACACATCTTTTCCCTCGGACAGATTAACTATATCCACTTATTTTGTGCGCATGTTTGCTGGTGTTGACGCACTCGTATATGTGTGTGTGTGTGTGTGTGTGTGTGTGTGTGTGTGTGTGTGTGTGGTGTGTGCGTGCGTGCGTGCGTGCGTGCTTGCGTGCATGCGCGCGCGGGAGTGTGTGTGTATGTGTGTGTGTGTGTGTGTATGTGTGTGTATGTGTGTGTGGGGGGGGGGGGGGGGGGGGGGGTGCGCGCTTGCGCGCGCATCTGTGTCTGTGTGTGTGTGTGTGTGTGTGTGTCTCTGTGTGTAGGTGGTGGGTGTGTGTGTGTGTGTGTGTGTGTGTGTGTGTGTGTGTGTTTTACTTTGAGTTAGAATTAGTATTTTATCATGTTTCTGTAATATGCGCTTTGGGCTCATGCGAGGTAAAGCGCTCTATAAATATCCTTTTACATTACATTACATTACACTGAACAAGAATACAGAAATCTAAAAGCGATAAGTAAAAGGAGGCTTGCGACTCATCGCTATTGCTATGACGCCACTCCCGAAAGTCTCTCCTCTCGTGTCCTTCTTTCAAATTTTTACAGGTTGCTAACATATTTTGCCTTTACCGGATGACGTTTTTGGTTACACAGACCCGATCGTGCGGGTCGCCCAAGACCCACACATTTTGTAGAGGCTTTCCCTATTGCTTATTCCTCCCAATTCGGATCGCATGGGTCTTGTAAGACCCACACCTGATAAATGGCGGTTCAGCAACTTCTTCCTTACCCGATGGCGGTGGTCATGTGCCACCCTTTAAAATGTATAGGTCCTGGGGGAACTGCGACAAATTACGCTGATAATTGAGTGTGCCCATACATGAAATTTCTGTGACCAACGGTTATTAAGATTGTTGAAGAACTCCTAAGATTTCGTGATCATAGCTCTATCCGTTCTTAAGATGTGATGTTTTTATTGAGTCACCGGGTCATGGAAGACCCAGGAAGTACGGTAAAGGTTAAATCATTAATGGATATCTAGCTAGCTAGCTAGCTTGCCAGCTAGCTACCTTGGCTCTAAATTAATTATTGTTAATGGCTGCTAAGAGAAGTTTAAACCAGTAATGGATTTAGGTTATTCCCAAATTTATGGTTTGTCAATGTCTAGAACAGTATAACTATAGTAACTACACAAGCTCACTGGCTTAGGGGGAAAAGTAATAGTTAAAACATGCAATCTTCATCTCTTTGGGCTGAAGTTGAACTGTGTATCTATCTGTCTATCTGTCTGTTTGTCTGTCTGTCTGTCTGTCTATACTATGTATCCTGTCTATCTATTCATCTATCTATCTAACTATCAGTCTATCTATCTAGCTATCGATCTATCGATCTGTCTGTCAGTCGGTCTGTCTGACTTTCTGTCCGTCTGGCTGGCTAGTTGTCTGTCCGTCCACATATCTATCTATCTATTCATTAATGGATTTATGATTAGGAATGGTTCCTAATAATAAACATGGTTCCTAATAATGAGCATCAGAATTGCAAAACCAAACGCAATCTTTTGCAGACTACACACCAATGTTTGGAATAGAAGAGGCATCAGTCTAGAGACCAAGCTAAAAATGTACAGCGCAATTGTTCTCCCTTCTATGCATGTGGAACGTGGAAGGTGTACCGACAGCATGCTAAGAAGCTGAATCACTCCCTCACAACCTGCCTCAGAAGATTGTTAAACATAAAATAACAGGAGGTGCTCAACGAAACAGGCGTGCTGCGCATCCATACCACCCTGATGGTGGCTCAGCTTTGATAGACAGGTCATGTAGCTCGCATGTCTATCTATCTATCTGTCTATATATGCATATGTATCTCTCTCTGTGGAAAAGTGCGCGTGCGCATGTGTGTGTGTGTGTGTGTGTGTGTGTGTGTGTGTGTGTGTGTGTGTGTGTGTGTGTGTGTGTGTGATTAGCACCTTCATGTTAAATTGTCAATTTTCGTTATTATGATTATGATCAAGATGATGATGATGATAATGATGATGATGATGATGGTGATTATATAGATGATCATGATCATGATAATGATAAATGTTGCTGTTGTTGCTTCTGTCGTTGTAGTCATCGTTATTATCGTTATCATTATTTCTATCATCATTATGAAGATGATAAGGATGATAAGGATGATGATGATGATGATGATGATTATGAGAAGGAGGAGGAGGAGGAGAAGGAGGAGGAGGAGGAGAAGGAGGAGGAGGAGGAGAAGGAGGAGGAGGAGGAGGACAAGAAGGAGGAGGAGGAGGGAGGATGATGATGATGATGATGATGATGATGATGAAAACACAGCTGATGAAAGTGATCAGGTGTGTTTATTTTCTATGATTGTATTATTTGCTACGACTGTCATTCTGTCTCTGTATGGTTTCGGTACATTTGTTGTGCTTTTACTTTTAGTTTTGCTTTGCCACAAAAAGTTTTGACAGAAATACAACGCCAACATCAATGACCATTATACCCGAAAACATAATTCACAGACTATATAAAATAAGAATTAAACAAAGGTGTCAGGAAGTAGTACACACTAAATAATAAACAAAAAGGGTAGCTCTCACTCCCATAATGAGATAATTCACTCGCCCTTGATTCAAAAGGATGCTGTTTTCGAATCTACATCGCCGAGCACAAAAAAAATATGCCAACACATAGCTAATGGACCAAACAAGGAGACCTCCCCTCCCACCCCCATAACCCAAAGCTTTCCCACATATACCACGCCTGGCAAGTGCGCAGTGCAGGAGCAAACAGAGAAACAAGCACAAATTAAAACTGACCTGAAGACGGGCACAGACTCTTTAATCTTTGGTATTGTCAAACAGAACACACATACGCATAAAAACAATTACTGGTTACCTCGGTGTAATTAATATGAACAGAAATCATAAATCAGGAAGCAGTAAACGATAAATCACAAACAAGCGAGGCAAATCTAGCCACCATGATGAGATAACTACTTGCCCAATAAACGCAAACGAATGCTGCTTTCGGCAAAAACTCGCCTAGCACACACACCAACACAAAGTAGAAAACAACATTCGTTTTCAGTTGTGGGCTTGTGATTATCTTATTACTGAAGCAAAACTCATCCTCTTTGTTGGTTATTTACCGTTTAGTGTATCCTCCCTCATTTGAGATTCCCTATCAATCCAATCGAGGTGACCGGTCTTTATTTCTGATCGTCTGTGTATTCTGTTTGACTGTTTGCCAACCTTTAATGAATGTTAATTTGTGATTGTTCATTTTTCTGACTGTTGTTGCTGTACAGATGTGTCAGGTGTAGGGTATATAGGCAGGTTTGGAACATCCTTTTGGGAGAGATGCCTCCTTGTTTGTTCTCTGTGCTTTTTGTTGGCATTGTGCGGTCGAAAGAAGCATTTGTTTGGAATTATGGATGTTTGATTATCTCATTATGGGAGCTGGACTTGTTTGTACTTGTACTTGTTTGTTACCTACTGTTTTCTGTTCTCTGTCCCATGTAGGATTTCCTTTCATATCAATGGAACCGAGGCTACCTCTATTACATTTGATTCAGATGTGTGATGTTTTTGAGTACATTCAAGATTTTAAAAAATCGGTAAAACCAATCTTGAACAATCGTTTTGTTGTGTCTGCACGTTTCCTTAGTTGTTGTTACCATGTACATCACTGGTGCATATATCTGACATGTGCACCTGAGACTGGTGCAGGGTATCTGGGCACGCTGGCAACGTCCTTTCTAGGGGAGGTCTCTCTGTTTGTTCTTGTGCTTTGTTCTGGCATTTGTGTTGGGCGGTTTAATGTCGAGATCGGTATTCGTTTGGAGTTACGGGCGTGTAATTGTCTCATAATAGGAGCAAGCGGTTACCTACTAGTTTGATGTCTATAGATATGAATAGTTTATTGTTGACTCAGAACACAGGTAAGATGGTCAGACAATATCCGTTTTGCCATACAAAACAGTTATTTATGAAATTTTAGAGTGCCCCAACAAATATCTGTTTACACACAGCAGAAGGTCCGATTAAAAAAAAGTCGTTAGCAAGCGGTAGTTAAAAGTATATATCCATCGTTGGCATGTGGATGTAGCGGTTATGAACATATGACAGAGACTGGGACGATATTTGAACTTGACAACAAGGAATACTATAGAGAATGTGATGAACAGGAGACAGAGTCAACTGTCGTGTTGCCAAGCAACGGCCCAGACAAGCAGATCTAAGAACACAGTTCAGACCTGCAAAACACACTTGCCTTAAATCGGTTTGTATTTCAGCACATCATATACTGGTGATAGGAAGACTGTGGGGTTTTTTTTGCGTTTTGTTTCGTGCAGTTTTGTTTCAAGCAAACATGTTACAATGGTCAAACCATTCATCAATCACCATGTTGTTAGATGAAACCATTCCTTTTAGAGAACTTCTTTGCACATTTTTCCAACAGTCCTTTTGATCACTGACTGATATAACTAATGATCCCAGGTTGAAGACTTCTCTCCTCTCTATACTGTAAACGTCGTTACACTGATGATGGTAACACCTGCTATTTTTGTTATATGATTATCATCATGGATAAGTGTAAAAACAATGACGACGATAGTTATAATAGTGCTGGCGCTGCTGGTAACCATGATGAGGATTGCGAGAAAACAACACCTCCAACGACGACGATGATGATGAAGATGATGATGGTGATGATGATGACGATGGCCATGACGATGATGATGACGACGATGACGACGACGATGCCGCCGACGACGATGATGACGATGACGATGATGACGATGACAATGCTACTGTTGCTACTAATGCTGCTGCTGCTTCTGCCGATGATGATGATTATGATTGTGATGACGATGATGACGATAATGTGGATGATAACGACGATTTATTACTTGATTGACTGATAATCACATCATCATCATCCGCATCATACTGATCATATTAACACACACACACACACACACACACACACACACACACACACACACACACACACACACACACACACACACACACATATATATATATATATATATAAGACTAATAAATTCCAAGGATAAGTAACCAAGCACCGTTCCAGCAACTATCTCCCCCTATTTCTTCAATCTGAGACATAAGAGCAAGCTTTGTTTATTATTGAATATATATATATATATATATATATATATATATATCAGTGTGGTTAAAAAGCCTAGAGTAATTCTACAAGTGCTCAACCCCTTGGGGAGCAACATTAGATAAAACAAGTATTAAACAAGTATTAAGGATAATTTTAATACCTCTTTTAATACCTCTTTCAATACTTGTTTTATCTATCTATCTATCTATCTATCTCTCTATATATATATATATATATATATATATATATATATATATATAATATATATATATATAATTAAACATTCGTACCTGGACTCTCAAGAAAGCGGAGCTTTCAGCTACCATCTGGCAGCCTTCATCAGCACTGTTCGACTGATGGGGTGAACTGTGTTCGATGCGCACGTCCGCGAGTCGAGCTCACGTCATGCGGCCGAACTAGGGAGTTGCAGACCGATGGCAGGATGTGTCGCCCCCGGTCCCGGTTGAGGGTTTGCTTGGTGGCCGCAATGTAGATGGCCTCCTTCATCCCTCTCTGGAACCATCTGGCCGCCCGGTCCAGGACGTTGATGTTGTCACTGGAGAACACATGTCCGCTGTTGATCATGTGTTCCCCTACCGGGGAGGAGTCCCTCTTGTGTTCTTTGACACGGAACCTCAGTTTTCTTTCTGTTTCACCCACATACGACTGATGACATTCACCGCATATACCCCCACACCGTTTTTCCTGATCTTACGTGAAAGGGCTTCTGTGACACCTCGGACAGAGGGGATGGTGACTTGTCCAAGGCGGGGACTCGGGTTGTTGGTGGAGGGGTGGGGAGAGATCTTCTTGCTCCCTGGAGTGTCCCAGGCCCACGCAGGGTACCCTGAGACGCTGAGCACTTCTTGGAGGTGGTGGAGTTCCTCCTCGCGGTTCTTCTGTGTGGAACAGATGGTGTTGGCTCGGTGACGAAGAGTCCTGATCACCCCCAGTTTGTGTTCTAATGGTTGACGGCTGTCAAGCCGGAGGTACTGATCTGTGTGTGTAGGCTTTCCGTGCACTTTTAAGGATAGGGAGTCACCCTCTCTGGTGGTCCGGGTGTCCAACAAGGCAATACTGCCGTTTTCCTCCACCTCACGGGTGAATTTGATGGCAGGGTGCTGGTTGTTCAGATGGCTTGAGAAATCCCCCACCTCTTCTTTCTTCAGCAGAGCCATAGTGTCATCCATGTAGCGTCCCCAGTAACGGTATGGGGGGAAGGGGGGAAGGAGGGGGGGAATGTAGGAGGAAAACGCCTTCTGCTCAGAGTCCTCCATGAAGAGGTTGTCAAGGATAGGGCTCACTGGCGACCCCATGGCGACACCCTGATAGCAATCCCGTTCGTGAGTGAAGTATGTAGTTGTGAGGCAGCGCGTGAGGAGCTCACATACTTGGTCTGGTGCGAGGGGGGTTCTTTGTGGAAGGGTGCTGTCTGACTCCAGTCTGTGTCTGATGATCTCAGTGCTTTCTTCCACTGGCACACTAGTGAAGAGGGCTGTCACATCAAAGGACACAAGCTGCTCGTCTGGTCCCAACTTGAACTCGCTGAGTTTGGAGAGCAGGCCTTCACTGTTCTTGATGTGGTGTTGTGTTCTGCCTACTAGCGGAGCCAGTATGTCGGCCAAGAAGCTGGCTGTCTCGTACGTGATCGAGCCCCCGGAGGCTACAGTGGGGCGGAAGGGGACGTCACTCTTGTGCACTTTTCGGAGTCCGTAGAACCTGGGCACTTCAGCGGTGGAGGGGTATAGTTTCCTATGCTCTTCCTGGGTGAAGTTTCTAGATTCCCTCAGTTTCCTCAAGGTTTGCACCAGTCTGGTCGTGTACCTGCTGGTAGGGTCCTTCTTCAGTGGCAGGTAGGTGTTTCTGTCCAGTAGTCGGGTAGCTTTCTCTCTGTACGTGTCTCTGGTCAAGATCACCATAGCCTGGCCTTTGTCTGCTGGGAGCACCATGATGGACTTGTCGGTCTTCAGGTCTTTCAGTGTTAGTTTCTTGCTCACAGAAAGGTTCGATTGGGGTGGGGGTGGGGGTGGGGGTTGGCCTGTTTGAGAATGCTAGCACACTCCGATCTCAGGTGAGTGGTTTGTTCCGTGCTGGAATCAACGTATTTACATGCAGTCTCGATGGTAGTGATGAAGTCTACTATCGGAAGTTTATCCGGAGTAATGGCGAAGTTCAGCCCTTTCTCTAACACAGACTGTTCATCCCTGGTGAGTGCACGTTTCGACAGATTGACTACTAGCCTATTTTGCATGTTTCTGGTCTTCTGCTCGCTCACTTTGGCGATAGGTGCATCCCTCTCATCTCCATGTTTTGCTTTGGCTACAAGGTTCTCATACTTGTTCCTTTGGTACATGCGCGCCCGGTTCCATTCCGTGTTTTTGGCTACCTGTACCCACGCTTGCATTTGGATCAGTATTGATGCTGGTACATGTGAACTTAAGGTGTTTATCAGTTCCTTTATGTTGTGCTCGATGGTGGCGATCTTGGCATTAATCTGGCCTATCCTGAGGTTTGCTAGTGCAGCTTGAGCTCTTTGGATGATGGTTTGTGCTGCAGGGCCTTTCCTCGACGTTTTAATGGTCAAACTCGTCCGTGGCACTTTGTGATGTTTGCAGTGCAACGAAAAATGAAGATGGTTCCGGTATCTTGCCAACAGTTTGTTCTTCCTTTCCAGTTCACGAAAAGTTTGTATGACTATCCAGTCGTAATATATATAATCATTTTCATGTTCACAATCAATGACAATAATAAAACCGACGTTAAAAATGATGATGATGATGATGATGATGATGATGATGACGACGACGATGATGATGACGATGATGATGACGATGATGATGATGATGATGATGATGATGATGATGATGATAATGATGATGATGATGATGATGATGATGATGATGATGATGATGATAAGAAGCGGCCAGATTCTGCAAGCTTTCCTGACACGGGCATGTATCAGATCATGACTCCCTGTCCAAGGCCAACCTACAGGGTCCAGCGGAGGATGGACTCACCAGAGTCAAGACGAAGAAGTCTTCCATAGACAGAAGTGAGGGACTGGACTTCTCACACTTCTACCCGTGAATCGGCAAGGTTGTTTAGGTATTATTTTGGCACGAGATGAGCAGATATCGGCATTTCACCATAAAATCATCTTGGGCAGATCTAATGGGACTAAACATGTTATACTTGTATATGACCTTGTGTGTGTGTGTGTGTTGTTGTTGTTGTTGTTGTTGATTTATAGTCTGTTCACACTTGGTGATATCAGACTTTACTGGGGGGTGGTGGGGAGGGGGGGGGGCGAGGGGAGGGGGGGAAGGGGAGGGGGGCGGAGTGAGGGGAGGGGGAGGGGGGTTGGGGGAGGGCGGATTAGGAGGACAGGGGGGAGGAAAAGGTAAGAAATAATGTCAAGAACAGTACAAATGTAAATATAAACTACACTATCATAATCATAACAATATGCTAATTTGAGATTGAGAGATAATTTTTGCAACCTCAACAATTTCTGAACTGAAAGAAATAGCGTGAATCGGTTTAGATTTCGAAATTTCAATGGTTGCTTTTGAATAAAGAGCATTTAAAATGGGGCAATGGAAAAGTATATGTTCACCAGATAATGGCTTAGAACATGCACACGCTATATTTTGGGAATATTTGGTCTTCCAAGAGTTCAAACGTATCTTGTATATTAAACTAGAAATATGTCTAGGATATGTTTCCAGTACACATTTATCTTGAGACTTCTCAAGTCGGAAACAGCTTTCCAATAACGAATGTATTATATCTAACTTCAAATTACTTTTTGCAGCATTGTCCATTGCCCCGCGTCTGGCTAGTTTATCTGCTATTTCATTTCAATAAATACCACAGTGTGAAGGGACCCAGCCGAAGACTATATTTACTCCTGTGGAAATAATGTAATTAATTAAATGCTTTATTTCAAAGATTACATCCTTCCTTGTTTTAACATCCCAAACTTTCAAACTATCTAACACTGCCTTAGAATCAACACAAAATAAAATGTTACAGAAAGAATGATTACTATCACAAATAAAGAATAGCATACAATTCTGCCGTAAAAATAGAAAATCCTTTTCCAAGGCTGTATGCTTTTTGAACTTTTAAAGCCGGAATAACAAAACCTGAACCTGCACTTAACTGGCAAACGGAACCATCCGTAAAAATTTTTAAGTGATTTGAATATTTGTTTTCTAAGTTTTCTTTCACTTTATAAGTTAAAATGTTAATGTTATCATTTTTCCGGACATTAGTGTAATCTACATCAAAGATAGCTTGTCTATGTTCCCATGGAGGCACCGGGGGAACAGCAGGAGCAGGTGAGAGTGAAGTGACATCAATATTGCCTTGTGTGTGTGTGTGTGTGTGTGTGTGTGTGTGTGTGTGTGTGTGTGTGTGTGTGTGTGTGTGTGTGAATTAAAAGTCATTTCCGTAATATCTTTGTGTCTTTTGTTTGTGTGTGCGTACTTATGTGCCTGTGTTCTTGCGAGCACATAATCAGTGATTTTCGTAATATCTCTGTATAAAGGTTCTTGTTTTTCTTTACAGCTGTCGAACACTGAATATAATTCAGCTGTGTTCAGGATGATCAATAGGTTCACCATTTTGAAACGGACTTTCTGTTAGTGTGTTTGTTTGTTTGTTTATTTGTTAGTCTGAACATACGAGGAACGTTTCTTTCAAAAGAAGCAACTAGCTGTTTGTTTTGGTTTGTTTTTCTACCTGTTCTCCTCTCTTTAGAATAGTTTAGTTTGGGCTAGCCGATTGTCTGGCTTTATTGGAAGTGACTCGGACCGTTTCTTTCTTCTACAGACACTAGACGATATCTGTGCATGGCGACACTGGCGGAGCACATCTTCGCGTATAAGTCTGTTCCATTTATCTATACACAAAGAAAACAATGAAATATGTTTGATTTATACATTTCATTTTTCACACCAGGGACTCCATCGTCTTGCTGGCTTCTCAATTAACACATGGAACAGCTGTGCTTCACTTTTATTAGAACAAATTCATTTCACTTTTCATCAGAACGGCTTTAATTACGTCTATCCAGCTGAACCGAAAAGCACAGAGTCTCTATTTTGTATACATTTTTGGTGAGTGACTGTTTCGGTATCGACGGTATTGTTGGGCTGCACGTGTTTATTCGCCTCTACCTGCGTGTTCAGCATGTTGTCTGGTCGAGCTGTGGGCGATTGCATCTGTTTGAAATGCCAAATAAAGGTTATTCTATACGATTTCCGACTGCTGTCAGCGCTGATATAAGTGACAAAGTTTGAACTGTAGAACAACAGAGCTGACCACACTGACTGTTGGCCACTTGATGGGTCTTCAAACACACCTTGACATATTTCCTGTCATGTTGATTACCGTTGTTATTGCACGACTGGCTTTCTTACAGTACTTCCTTCTAGTGTAGTCCTTCTCATACATTTTCAGTGATATTACATTCAAATACCGCATTTATCATCCCATTTTGAAGCTTCGCCCTCTCCGATGCCCTAACCCTTTCGTTTTTTTTCATCCTTCGTCAGACTCTTGTTCCCTCAATGTTAACATACAACCAGTCAGAAAAAAAACAAAGTATCCTTTTTCAATTAACAACTAATTTTTACATTATTTACGTAAAACACTTTCTACTGTTGTTTTAGAAAATCGCACATGTTTCAGTTCAAAACTGTTATCAGGCCCTCACGGACTACTAAGTGCTTTCAACAGCTGGCCTCTAACAGTCCCATACAAAAACAGCTTTTCCTTCGGAAGTGTCTTCTGACGAAAGTCACGAGACAACCAATACTTCAAAACATCTGACCGGCCAGTTGGTCTGTAAAAATGGGAGAGTATTTGTGCTAGGGTCCTGTGAACACCGAAACGTCTTGCCATAACACCATCATATAGCAGCATCTTCAATGCATTTGGCTAAGTGAACAACGAGCTGGCGTGTAACAACATTTATCTTTACAATCTCTGTACGTCACCCAGTCTTCTACCAGAAAAGAATATTTTGAATCTCCCCACGAATCAAGCACACTTTCAAAACATGTCTTCAACCTACCATCCTCTCGTTGAAGCTCTCAGTGTTGGGATAATGGAGTCAACAAGGGCTTTGTCAGGTCTACTCGCTTGTTTCACCTTAGAACGAGTTACGAGCTTTGAGAGTCGATGGGTGACAGGAAAAGACGCACCATTTCCACCAAGCGTGGACGACACACAAGGCTTGTTTCTAAGGATTAGGTCTGTCACATGCACATCTTCCACCGCAAGGATAGAGTGTAGAAATAGGCATTATTGCCACAGGAAATGTTTCAACACGTCCATCAAGCATGTGGCATAGATGCGTAGCGCCGGTGTACAGACCATCTCTGATTGAGGAACGTCTGACACCAACCGTGGTACAACCTGTAGTTGATACACCACTGTACCCATGGGTATATCACTCTTCTACATGAAATCCAGATACTCGGTCTCCAGTCACGAGGACAGGTTCAGTGTTCTCCTTTGACTGATTTGTGCATGGGGCCAGTCTGCTCGTTTGTGCATCTATGAACCGCAATGTCTGGCATAAAGGTACATTCTCATCCCTTGCATTCACATTTGCATTATGAGCAGCTTCGCCAGTATTTTCACTCCTGTATTAGTCTGTGTGTTCACAAGGGACAGCACTCATGCTATAGTCTTGCCCAAACCAGAATGTCTTGCCATCATGTGACACCTTGAGTGTGGCTTGTCTCAGTGAGTGGGGGAGAACAAGTTTATGCGCAGCAACATTTCTAACTTTAAAATGTCTACCTAGCACACAATCTTCCATCACTATAGAACATTTGGAATCTTCACATGAAACATTGACACTCATGAATATTTTTTTTCAGCGTGTGATCCTCTTTTTGAAGTTATCTTTGATTTATTTAAGATCACGTTCAATTTTGTGAAAGCTGGAACTCGTGTAGTGAAGAGCGAAGTGGAAAAAAAAAAAAACAACAGAATATAACATTCAAGAGGTGTGGTTGTTAAATCTGTAAATATCTGTAGACATATGCATTAAGGATGATCAAGACAGTATGTTTATAAAGTGAATGTAGAAATATGAAAACACTACATTTCGTCAGTCAGTGCGCAGTATCATCTCACTTATTGTTGTGCATTTCCTTGTTTGCTTTTATTCCTTTAATTCCTGTTGTAGCACACATGCCTTTGCAGTACGTAACACACCGGAAAAAACAACAACAAACAAACAAAAACGTTATGCATGATGCAAAGGATGATGCGCTTGACCGCACAATTATCCGAGCTCTATTTCACAGTCCAATTGTTTTACACCAAAATATGAAAGGGCATATTTTAAAGAAAAGTCATAGACCGTTTTAAATCAACTTCATTTTATCGTGGGTTACATAAGTATACCTTCGATATCCTGTCTGTCTGTGGGTCTGTTTGTCTGTCTGTCTGTCTGTCTGTCTGTCTGTCAGTCTCTCTCTCTCAGTATACATTTGTGCAAAGACCTGTGTCGTTCCATCATAGCATATCATTCCATGAAACACGTGGGCCGTGCACTTGATTTACGATGTCACTTTTCAAATATATCAATCACTTCACGCAATTTTCTTACCTGCGAGTGCCAACGTACAAACTGTGCGTGCGGGCGTGGGGTGTGTGTGTGTGTGGTGTGTGTGTGTGTGCGTGTGTGGTGTGTGTGTGTGTGTGTGTGTGTGTGTGTGTGTGTGTGTGTGTGTGTGCGGGAGTGCTTGCGCGTGCATGTGTGTGTGTGTGGTGTGTGTGTGTGTTGTGTGTGTGTGTGTGTGTGTGTGTGTGTGTGTGTGTGTGCAAGGAATAACACACACACACACACACACACACACACACACACACACACACACCTCTGTCTGTCTGTCTGTCTATGTTTCTCTCTCTCTCTCTCTCTCCTCTCTCTCTCTCTCTCTCTCTCTCTCTCTCTTCTCTCTCGCACACATTAGCGACAATGATGTAACTATTCCAGGATACAACACAATCCGGAAAGATCCTTCACTTGCGAAAGAGACGGGTCTTCTTATCTATATCAGCGAAACTCTTAGCTTCAAACGACTTCCACACCTAGAAAGCAACGGTGTGGAATGTGTTTGGATAGAAGTTAAGCTGAAAAGAAACCCTTCTATTTTGGTTGGATTCTGCTACAGGAACCCATCCGAAAGAGTAAACTGGGTCGACAAATTAATTACGATGATGGATGCAGTCTCGCTTGAATCCAAGGAAATCATTTTACTTGGAGACTTTAACATAGACCTTCTGAAAGTACAAAACCAATCGACGCAAGCATTCAGTCTATTCAATCTGCATCAGCTCATTGAATCTCCAACGAGAGTCACACCAAACTCCAAGACACTTATCGACCATATTTATGTTTCAGATAAAACTAACATAACAGAAATCTGCGTCCCTGTTCTAAACTGTAGTGATCATTATCCAGTTTGTGTCACATGGTCCAAAAAAGGAGTAAAAATTCCCAAAACGGGACACAAAACAATGACCTACCGTTGCTTTACAAGCTTTAACAACCAAGACTTTCTGCATGACTTGCTTAACTCAAATCTCTCTTCAGTTTTCAACATAACTAATCCAGATCTTGCAGTAGAATTTTGGATCAAAACATTTACTGAAATTTATGATAAACACGCCCCTCTAAAAACGATTAGAGTACGACATGATCCTAAACCGGCATGGTACACTAAAGAGTTACAGGAGGCAGGTTACCTTAGAGATATGCTTAAACAACATGGCTATGAAGAGGAATCTAGAAAACTGAGAAATGCAATAAATTCACAGAAGCGCAGAGAAAAAACGAAATACTATCGAGAACTAATATCCTCAAACCAGAACCCAAAATTGGTATGGAGAGCTATTAACGAGCTTACAAACAATCAATCTTCTTCAAAATCAACTATAATTAAAGACATCTCTGTCGAACAGCTGAACACCCACTTTTGCACTATTGCCAATAAAATTGTCACGACAGATTCATCCAGATCAAACGACCTACAAAAACTGAAACAATATTGCCAAGATAAAAACATCAAGTCTGAACTTGACATTCCACCAATAACAGTTTTCGAAGTTTATCACTACCTAACGCACCTAAAACAGTCAGGTACCTGCGGAGTGGATGGCCTAGACGGCAAAATCCTCAAACTATCAGCTCCAGCAATTACAGACACGTTAACATACGTCTTCAATTTATGCATCGACAAAAATCATTTTCCCGATAGTTTCAAAAAAGCGAAAGTCATACCTATCTACAAAGCAGGTGACAGCTCAGACCCTGCAAACTACAGACCAATCTCAATCATTTCCACTATTTCCAAACCTTTGGAAAAACACATAAACAAGCACACAATACACCACCTTAACACATACCACTTGCTTCATCCAAGACAGTCCGGGTTTCGACACAACCATTCATGCCACTCAGCCCTAATCAACCTGGTTGATGACTGGCTAAATAGCATTAACAACAACAGATATTGTGGTGTCCTATTTATTGATTTCAAAAAAGCATTCGATGTGATAGACCATAACCTTCTACTTAGAAAACTAAAATTGTATGGCTTATCCACAAAAACACTTACGCTTTTTCACTCATATCTCACAAATAGGCAACAATGTGTAAAAATTAATACAACTTTCTCTTCATTTCAAACACTTTCCTATGGCGTCCCACAAGGTTCTATCCTGGGTCCCTTACTGTTCATAATTTACATCAATGATTTACCTCTCCATATCACATCCACCTGTGAACTCTTTGCTGATGATACAACAATACATACAAATCATTCTGATGTTACTGTTCTTGCACACACTTTACAAGAAAGTGCGAATGACCTCGTCAAATGGACTGAACTAAATCACATGTCGCTTCACCCTAAAAAAACTAAATCCATGCTTATCACAACTAGGCAAAAAAGACAAAATCTCACTCTTAAGTTTCCTCCTGTACATCTTAAAAATGAACCCGTTGAACAGGTTACATGCCTCAAAGTGCTAGGAATAACAATTGATAACAATATGAGTTGGCAAGCTCACATAACCTCACTATGCAAAAAAGTTTCACAGAAAGTTTATCAACTCTCCAAAATCAAACGCTTCCTCGACCTGCATTCACGCAAGCTCTTTTTCCAGTCTCATATTCAATCATACATAGACTATGGATCTACACTATGGGACTGTGCTAGCGCTAACACTCTCAAACCATTGTTAAGCCTACACAAGCGAGCACTCAAATTAGTCCTCCTAAAAAGCAGTAGTCTTCTGGACTCGGACTATAAAAAGATTCAAGTTCTCCCATTAAGTCTGAGATTACAATACAACAAAGGGATCATAATGCACAAGATTGTGTCTGGGAAGGTACCCTCAACATTAGTTCACAGATTCTCAATAAATTCCTCAAGGACTCTACCAAACTTCATGCCCCTGTTCCCAGAATTGACTTATTCAAATCCAGTTTAACATATTCAGGTTCCTGTCAATGGAACTCGCTCCCTGAATCAACCAAACAACGCCAATGCATATCAACCTTCAAACACCATTATTTCAACCGTCTTATGTGCCAGTACTTACATACTCCGCCATAAATCCACCACCAATCACCACCACCCTCTTTGCCTTATATATATACCTGACTATTTAGAAAGTGTTTTGTACTTGAAATGCACATGTATGTTATTTTTGTTTGTTATAGTACATGTATTGTCTTTTATGGGGTAATGTTGTGTGTGTGTGTGTGTGTTGTGTGTGTGTGTGTGTGTGTGTGTGTGTGTGTGTGTGTGTGTGTGTGTGTGTGTGTGTGTGTGTGATTTCCTATTACCTCCTGCCCTCTTGTCATTCTGTCGATATGCTTGTATTCTTATGTGACTCTCTCTCTCTCTCTCTCTCTCTCTCTCTCTCTCTCTCTCTCTCTCTCTCATCTCACGGTTCTGCTGGAATGACTTGATTTATTATCCATATGACATCCCCTCCTACCCGTAGCGACTGGGCTATCATTATGCATTTCCCACCTCCATTTGTGCTTCATTTCTATCGCCCCCCCCCCCCCCCTCCCTCCCCCGGTGCTTCAAAATCGATTGTCTTGTATCTCTTTGGAATTTTTTGATTGTCAGATTGTTCTAAACATGCTCTCTTATCGCACCCACTCTCGCCTCTTTCTCCCCCACCCTCTCTCTCTCTCTCTGCAGACTTACCCTGCACTCCCTTCGCTCCTGCGTCTCTCTCTCTCTCTCTCTCTCTTTTTTATTTTATTTTTATTTTTTTAATTTTTTTTTTAAATTTTAATCCCGTATTGTATTGTAGTTCTAGTCACTTTTGCATGCTTCCTTTGTTACCTTTTATTTTATATTGTTGACCCTACTCAGGGCGAGGACTGGATGTAAAAAAGCACATCAGTGCTTATCTATTATCCTCGTAAATAAAGAATTGTCTCTCTCTCTCTCTCTCTCTCTCTCTCTCTCTCTCTCTCTCTCTCTCTCTTCTCTCCTCTCTCTCTCTCTCTCTCTCTCTCTCTCTCTCGCTTTACACCCATTCTTATCTTTTAAAAGGTGAAGAAGATCCGTGGTGCATTCTATCTCATATACCACTCACGGTGAAACATAACCTTGAGAGTGTTGGGAATTGCATGATGCGAGACATAAACACTTCATAGCAGACTCCATAAAAACCTTGTTCAGAGATGTCCCACCTGATATGATCTTTGAATTTCTGAGGGAGATTAACATTTTTCATCTGATTTAAAATCTTATGGAGGAAAGATTTGTTGTTAACAAAATTTTCAGTGTGCTTTTGGAAGGTGTGTTTTAAAGAGTTGTGTGAGTTAGCGTTTTTTTTTTTTTTCTGTTTTTTTTGTCCCCAATGACTTGTGACTTAACTTCGACGCGGTGACAGCCCTGATGTGGCCGTTTGCGGTCGGCTGGGTTATCGCAACATTACTTTACCTCTGTGTGTGTGTGTGTGTGTGTGTGTGTGTGTGTGTGTGTGTGTGTGTGTGTGTGTGTGTGTGTGTGTGTGTGTGTGTGTGTGTGTGTGTGTGTGTGTGTGCGCGCGCGCGCGCGGTCGGCGTGCGTGCGTGCGTGCGTGCGTGCGTGGTGTGTGTGTGTTGTGTGTGTGTGTGTGTGTGTGTGTGTGTGTGTGTGTGTGTGTGTGTGTATGTGTGTGTGTGTGTGTTTGATTCCCTGCAACCAACAGCTATGGTTTTGCAGCTGTGTCTATAACACGACATTGGTCCCCCCCCCCCCCCCCACCCCCACCCCCACCCTTTTTTTTTTTTAATGACTTGTGACTTAACTTCGATGCGGTGACAGCTCTAATGTGGCCCTTTGCGGTCGGCTAACTATAAGCAACATCACTATTACCATTATCTCTCCTCTCTCTCTCTCTCTCTCTCTCTCTCTCTCTCTCCCTCTCTCTCTCTCTTCTTCGTGTGTGTGTGTGTGTGTGTGTGTGTGTGTGTGTGTGTGTGTGTGTGTGTGTGTGTGTGTGTGTGTGTTTGATTCCTTGCAACCAACGGTTACGGCTTTGACACAGTGCTTATAACACGACATTGGTTCCCTTCTGTCTGTGTTTAATGTTACGTTGTTGGCGTGGTGCAAGATGTGTGTATGTGCGATGTGCCTTTGTGATGCCTTACCTTGTGATAACGTGACCCTTTCTGATGAAACTTCAAATGACATATTTAAATCATAACAACAAAGGATCAGGTCTAGCGATATGTCGATCAACATCAACGCAGCCGTTTTCCACGACTTCTCTTTAGAATAAAAAAAAAATCTTTTTCCTTTTTTTTTCAAATCACCGTTCTGAACTCTAGTTTCTGATAGACTTCCAACCTTCCAACGACATCGTCAAATCAGCTCCAGATCAGCTGGGTTAGTTTCATTCAGAGTGGACTGACAAGCCTAAGAAAATGTTATAATTTAACTACAACATTATAAACGTTGATGCCAAGGGAGCACAGACACAATCAGCCGTGCCTTCCTGATGAGTCCGATCCAGTGGACGAAAGGCTTCGGAGCAGGCAATATGAATGGATCTGTCTTTGGGATGGATTACGATGGTTCCCATCAGCTGCTAGTGAAGGATTTAATGTTTATAATATACTTTTTTTTTCCATTTACTTTCTTTCCCCGTTCCTCACCCCCACCCCCAACCCCACCCTCTTTCCGTTTTTGTTTCCTTAAATCTTTGCCAAGTCATTAATGTAATGATGTTAGAATTGTTAGCCTGCGCTTCTTTTCCCCACTTCTAGATTGTTCAGCATAACATAATAGATAGATAGAGAGATAGATAGGTAGATACATACATACATACATAGATGGATAGATAGATAGATAGAGAGATAGATAGGTAGATACATACATACATAGATGGATAGGTAGATAGATAGATAGTAGATAGATAGATGATGATCGATCGATCGATCGATCGATAGATAGATATATAGATAGATAGATAGAGATAGATAGATCGATAGATACGATAGATAGGTAGATAGGTAGATACATACATACATAGATGGATAGATAGATAGATGAAAGTCGTATGATGTCATGTCGTTTATATGACCTTTTTCGAGATAAAAACAAAATTCAAGTGAACCATTGGACGGGGTAGAAATGGGTGTAGTGATATCACGACCAACGTAAACGCAGTTTCTGTATAGTGAATTTTATATGAATAAGCCCAGCTTCCACTTTCTGACCAACACACGGGTCACCATCTAACTTGATCCGCTACTTCCAGATTACCTGCGTTAGGTTCACCCGGAGCAGGCTCCTCAACTTCAGAAAATGTTACAGTTTAAAAGCATAATTGTAATCTTTTTAGGCGGAATGTAATTTAGCCAAGATATGACTGGAGAAGAGTGAGATGGACGGGGTGTTGGAGAGAAAATCTATCAACTAAGCTACACACAAAAAGTTAAGGATCACTTTCACAAACATTCATAACTGTCAAAATAAGAAAGTCAATGCGTTGAAGTTTGGCCAACATGTAATTCCATTCTTTAGTGATAACGATACACAATTGCCTTCAATCTCGAGCAATTGTTTGGTGTGTACATTTGATTAAAGTGGGTACGTATCCAAATTTGATTTCCCAAAGTCATTGAAATCACAAGACAGGGCATACTGATGCTCCCAAAAGCTCAGTAATGCGTGTAACCACCATGGCTGTTCTGGCACTCGACGCAGCGAGTCCTCATCAAGTTGACCAGGTTGGTGAAGATCCTCTGTGGAAGCGCCTGCCACTCAGCCTGCAGCATCAGGTAGAGGTGTTGGGCATCCCTGGGAGGGGGGTGGCTCCTCACTTTGCGATCCAGCTCATCCCAGAGGTTCTCAATCGGGTTGAGATCGGGACTGCATGCTGGCCACTCCATTCTGTTGACTCCAGACTGCTGCAGGAAGTCGTTGATCACCCTTGCCCTGTGGGGGCGAGCATTGTCATCCTGGTAGACAGCCCTCGGTCCCATCTGCTGCAGTGTAGGCACAGCCAGCGGTCGAAGGATCTCATCCCGGTATCGGATGCCAGTCAGGTTACCCTGTACATGATACAAGGGTGTTCTGTGGTGAAGGCTGAAGGCCCCCCAGACCATTACAGAACCTCCACCAAAGGCCACCTTTTCTTGGACAGTGGCGTCAGTAAAGCGTTGCCCTGGGCGCCTCCAGACCCTCCGTCGGCCGTCGTTGTGGTGAAGGGTGAAGCGTGATTCATCACTGAACAGGACCTGGGACCATTGCTGACGTGTCCACCTCATGTGACGTGCGCAGACGGCGCGGCGTGCTGCCCTATGGGCTGGAGTTAAGCGTGGCCGTACTGCTGGGCGACGAGAACGGAGATTAAACCCATGTAGGCGGTTCCGTATGGTCTGCTGGCTGATGTTGATGTTAGTAGCCACCCTGAACTGCCTTTGAATTATGCTGGAAGAGGCTGTTCTTGTCTGCAGGGCTTGTCGTTCAATGAGACGATCGTCACGTGGGGTTGTCTTCTTCGGTCGACCAGATCTGCGTCTTTCATGGACAATCCCAGTGGCTGTGAAGCGTTGAATCAGTCGGACAATGACCGAGATGGACACATGAAGTCGCCTGGCCACTTCTCGCTTGGGAACACCATCTTGGAACCATGCAACAGCTCGTCCCCTATCCAACTCGCTTAATTTTCGTCGTAGAGGCATTGTCAGATCAGGCCTACTACTGGTGGAATGTCTTCTTATATAGCCAAGCCAGCGACAGCATCTCACACATAAACAGCAGTGCTTGCACGTGCATAATGGTTTTTCCATCTGGCAAGTGCAATGTGTTCAGGCAGAACGGTCCAAAACAAGGTCATTTTTCGCAAGTTTCCGCTTTTCCGTTTGCGGCCCAGCTCAGTAGTAGAGAATCCCGTGCAATTTTCGCACTGACACAACATTGCCCACTTACAGCTGAACAAGAATTCATGACAATTTGGCTGGACTAAGAAATAAATAACAGTAGCGAACTGAGTTTATTACGCACCTGTTTTCACATACCGATCCTTAACTTTTTGTGTGTAGTATATTTGGATTTTTCCAACTTGGACTTACAAACGCAAAGGCAGTAAGCTACGTCGTCACGTAATTTTTTTTTTTTTTTTAAAGCGGTGACGCTGCAACACAATACAACACGACTCGACACCGCACGACGGGAGACAGTACAAAACCATGTAATAACACAACACAATACAACGTTAAGCAAGGCAGTGCAACACAACGGAATATGAAACAACGCAACGTAGCACATAACAGTGCAAAACAGAAAACATAACAAACATAGGGACACACAACACAACAAAGCAGAACAGAACACACAGCAGCGTAACCCAACCACAGAACAGTGAACAACACGAAAAAACAACACCGCAAGCACAACGCAATACAACACTACACAGCACAGCACAACACAGCAGCGCACAGCACAAACAACACAGCAGAACGCAGCACAGCACAGCACTATACAGCACAGCACAGCACAGTACAAAACAACACAGCACAACATAGCACAGCACAGCACAGCAAGCACAGTATAGCACAGCACAGCACGGCACAATACAACACAACACAGCACAGCACAACATAACACAGCATAGCACAGCACAACACAGGACAACACAGCACAGTATATTAATACTGCATAACACAGCATAGCACAGCACAGCACAACAGACCACAGCACAACACATCAAGGCACTGCATAGCACGACACAAGACAGCACAACACAACACATAACAGCACAGCACAGCACAGCACAGCACAACATAGTGCAGTGTAACACAACATGGCACGACAAAACGTAAGATAACGGAACGCAATCAAGTATCACAAGACCAACATCATACGACAAAACCCATGACAACTTCACACAGCGTACCACAACACTGCACAACGTCACACAACTTTACGTAACACGACATAACACAACACTACATGGCGTAAAAAGACTTAACACAACACAACACAATATAACGTAGCACAGCAGCTCAGGACAACACAATGTAACATAATACAATATACAATAATGTAACGTATGATTACATAATAACACAATGGAATGGTAAAAAGATAATCGCCATGAACAACAAAAGAACAAGCACAACAAGAACAACGACAAAAACACAACATTGACAACATTAACAAGAAGAACAACAACAACAACGACGACGGCAACAACAAGAACAACGACAACAAGAACAGCAACAACAATAAATCAACACAATATAGCAAACCCATCGACAGTCAACACAGCATAACACAACACAACATACAATAACACAATGCAACACAACAGAACCGAGAGCAACACAACACTGTATCGCACACAGCAACAAAGTGTCACAGCACTGCACCCTTTAGCGCACAGCAACATAAAGTATCACAGCACTGCACCCTATAGCGCACAGCAACATAAAGTATCACAGCACTGCACCCTATAGCGCACAGCAACATAAAGTGTCACAGCACTGCACCCTATAGCGCACAGCAACATAAAGTATCACAGCACTGCACCCTATAACGCACAGCAACATAACGTATCACAGCACTGCACTCTATAGCGAACAGCAACATAAAGTATCACAGCACTGCACTCTATAGCGCACAGCAACATAAAGTATCACAGCACTGCACCCTATAGCGAACAGTAACATAACGTATCACAGCACTACACCCTATAGCGAACAGCAACATAACGT
>CM065732.1:55267372-55274872 GCA_033310375.1 Conus canariensis
ATATTGGCACTTCAGTGGCTTTCAAATAAAGGGACACTACTGGATGCTGTAAAAAGCATTGAAGCGCAGGTTGTGCACACCAACTCTGCATTTGAGGCAGATTTTCTGAGTGTTCTTGAGGCACGGTGCGCAATGCTTTGTTGTGGGTGAAGCAACTGCAAAATGTCCAGTACCATCAAACCGAACTTCGTTTGGCACTCTTTGGACAGCAGGAAGGGCTTGTTGAGCAGGGTTTCTTAGCAGGGCAATGGCAGCATGTCGCATCAGGTGGACCTTCACGACCCGCCTCCTGAAGGAAAGGAGATCCAGAGGTTCAGCGTCATAAGCAGACATTCTCCTGAATAACCTCCTGAACAACAACCAAGCGTTCTGCATGCTAATCTCCACTGTATGGGCGAAGAGCGGCCACCACCACTTTTTTGTTCCCATGGATATGTTACACTTGTTGCTATTCTGGTCTGCCCTGTCGACTCCCATTGTTGTGTTATAGATCCTGACAAGATGTGGCTGTTGAATGTTGACAAACTGGCGTTGTGCTGCTGATCATCGTCGAACTTGGGCAAGTAACATGACATGATCACTGTTCGTTGCGATGGTCACCACATTGGTGTCATTCCATTGCACCACCAGCACGTGACTGCGCCTGTCATGTTGGAATGGAAGAGTTCCTCTGGGTTGTTTTGTGAACCGAGCTGCATCTCTAAGTGGACTGTGGCGCGTTCTGTTTCCCGGATGGTTCTACTTGCCCCAAATCCATTGGCAGCTAACTCAGTCAGCAGAGGCCGAGATGTAAAAACAAATGTCGATTGTCAAGTGGTACGGATGCTTGGGAAGCTCAGACATCAAATCCATGACCCAAATGGCCATAATTCTGTCCCACGAGAGCACCAGTATATGGTTCAAACTGAACAATGTATCCTGTCGGATCAGCGAGAGTCCACAGTCCTCTCGTTCCCAAGCACGCCTGAAGCGTGCATGGAGGTGAAGTTTTATTTCTGTTCAAAGTTGCATGGAAACTTTCACTGCCACAAAAATCATTCCTTACAGGTTTCTCCATTGACATTGAACTATCCAATAATGTAATAATCAAGTCATACAAATCAAATGACACTCACTGACTTTCATCTCCAGATTTTGTGGACTTCTTTTTGCATTGCTCACAAATGACTCCACTATCAAAAAGAATTCCTGCCTGGAATGAAAAACAAATCACTTGAACAAGGGTAGATAACTCTATTAGCAATGTCTTAAAACCAAAACCGATGCAGTTCATTATTTTGCTATCAAAACAACGTGACTGATGTGAATACACGCATGGAGCGTGCATGGAAGAATTGGGTTAATATGCATGGTGGTTTCAAATAAATACACAAGATATGTTTGATGACTGTACAGTCACTAAATGAATGAAAATGAAGCTTGCTCTTATGTCTTAGATTGAAGAAATAAGGGGAGATAAGCATTCATATCTGCAGTGGTAGATAATTCTACTTAACTGACATATGTGCTTGAGTGGGTGAATGGGGAATAATAAATGCTTCTCAAAATGAGCCTTTAGCAAGCTTATAGTCTCCAAGTGAGTGACAATCTCCAGTGGGGAGGAAACTCACTAACATATAACTCCTGGTCAGATAGCGGTATTTCGAAACCTGACTGTTTCTCCTCAGTGACCGCGGAAAGTGGTAACTTGACTCCTCTGCCTTTTCGATTTTAAGAAGAATGCTATCCCAGAAAAGGCTGGTGTGCAATACCGTAGTATGTTTGTTGAGTTTTCAAAAAACCAACCAAAGGTGCCACCTAAGAAGCAAAAGAAAATCATGAAAGACCAGCCGCCGTGGCGAAGTGGTTAGCGTCGCGGACTCCCGGCTGGGAGGTCGTGGGTTCGAATCCCATCAGAGTCATGTGGGTTTTTCTGCCCCGACCTGCTCCTACCCAGAGTTGAGTTTGCTGCGGACTCAGTTGGGGAGACTGGGACCACACAGTCGAGTTTCATCCACTTAATGGATGCGTTTCTGAGAGTGTTGCTCAAATTTCCTGACCAACACTGCAGGTGCCTGTATCTCTCGGGCCTGGTTGACGCCGGGATATATTATGAAAGGAAGCGTAGAGTACAGCCCTGTCATGTAGTCTCAGACCGAAATGGAAATCCGTAGCATCATCTTAATCATCCTCATTCTCATCGATCAGCATAAAAAAAAAAAAAAAAATTGTCTCAAATTCTGTGGCCCTTCATGCCCTGCTCTCATGGTGACCTCAGTTTCGATGTCCTCTCCACGTCTGTGGCCTTGGTTTGGTTCCGTTGGGGTCACCGGTATCGGCGAGTCCATGGGGGCTGTCGTTGGACGGACGTGGTGGCGCCCTCCGGAGGGAGAGCTCACTCACGCCGGCTCCGCGACTAAGCAATTATTGTCGTCAGTAGGGGGCTTAGTAGGTGGTGTCCTGCGTATGTTAGATCAGAACAGGCGCCACTGAACACCACCGAAGTGACTCGGCAGCAGTGCAGTGTCTCCTCCGGTGGGTTGCCTCTTGACGTCTTGACATCGGCTGCTCCCTGTGGATTGCCGGTGCCGGGGCTGCGGCGGGGCCGACCGGGCTGTGGCTGTGGACGGGGTGTCGGAATGAGCGGCGTGGGTGCACTGCCTCTGAGGTGGCGCAGAGGTGGGACAGCAAAAAAAAAAAAAAAAAAAAAAAGAAAATCATGAAAGAGCAAAACAAGCTACATTTTCTTGTGAAAAGTAGAAAATATAAAAAAGATAACCTCTGAAGACACAAGTGCTGAGGGCCAGTTCTTGGAATGAATCCGCAAGGGACTAAATTACAATAAACTGATAAATTCCAAGGATAAGTACCGAGCACCATTCCAGCAACTTACAGAGCAGCGTGGTGTTGCAATGACTGCAAGAAATATTCAATTATAAACAAAGCTTGCTCTTATGTCTTAGATTGAAGAAATAAGGGGAGATAAGCATTCATATCTGCAGTGGTAGATAATTCTGCCTAACTAACAGTATGTGCTTGAGTGGGTGAATGGTGAGTGAGGTGCACCTGTCAGGTATATGCACCTGTGATGTACATGGCAACAACAACTGTGGAAACGAACAGTTAAATGATTGTTCAAGACTGGCTCTGCCTTTTCATCTTGAACGTACTCAAACAGCTCACACATATGAACCAAAAGTAATCGATTCCGCCTCGGTTTGACTGATATAAAAAGAAATCCTACTCGAGAGAAATACAGCAAAAAGATTGTTCAAGACATGGCCATTCCTTGTTATCTTGAAAGTACTCAATTCGATCACACATACGAACCAAAAGTAATAGAAGTCGCCTCGGTTTGACTGATATAAAAGAAATCCTACATGAGACAGGGAACAGAAAACAGTGGGTAGCAAGTACGGTAACTCCAGCTCCCACTATGAGATGATTACACATCCCTAATTCCAAACGAATGCTTCTTCGACAGCACAATGCCAACACAAAGCGCTAAGAATGGTCTAGGAGACATCCCTCCCCAAAGGATGTCCCAAACTTGTCCTTAAACTCTGCAGCTAGCACATGTACACAGCGACAATAATCGTGAACACGAAGAATAACAAATTAACGTTCTTTCAAGGTTTGTGTAACAGTCAGCGGAATGCACAGACGAACAGAAATAAATACAGTTAACCCTGGTTTGATTGGTAGGGAATCTAAAATGAGGGAGGGAACAGTGGACAGTAAATGACAAACAAACGGTAACTTGTGCTTCCGTAAAGAAGTCATCAGAAGCCCATAATGTGAAGCGGGTGCTGTTATCGACTTTGTGTTGATGTCCGTGTCCTAGGCGATTTGGTGCTGGAAGCAGCATTCGCCTGGGGTTATAGGCGCTCATGCATCTCTTCATGGGAGAAAGCTAGCCCTATTTGTTTGTTATTTACTGTTTTCTATGTCCTGTCAAATTTGAAATTTCCGTTCATATCAATTAAATCAAGGCAACCTGTGTGTGTTCCTGTTCGTCTGTTTCATCTGTTTCAAAGATCACACAGTATGTGTCGGTCTTGCAGTCAATATTGAGTGTGTGTTTGTTCTCGATTTGCTGTTGCTATGTACATGTTTCAGGTACAGGGTCTATAGACAAAATTGGAGCATCTCTTTTCTTGGGTGGTGGGGGGAGGATTAGTTCTTTGTTTGTTTTGTGTGCTAAGTTCTGGCACGTGTTGTAGTCGTGATGTAGTCGAAAGCAGCATCTGTTTGGATTATGGGCGTGTAATGATCTCATCATGTGAGTGAGGGCTGCCCTTTTACTTTATCATTTAGTGTGCATCCTTTGTACTTTATTTATAATTTCCTATCCATAACATGCTCAATATAACTTTGTGTAAGTAATGATTATTGCCACTAGTTATGTATTTACGTCATAAAGTTTGTGGCAAAACAAAACTAAAAATGCACACACACACACACACACACACACACACACACACACACACACACACATACACACACACACACACGCACGCAGGCACCACCACACACACACACACACACACACACACACACACACACACACACACACACACGCACCCACACATACACACATACACACACACACACAAACACACACACGCACACACACACACGCACGCACACACACACACACACACACACACACACATACACACACACACACACACACACACGCGCGCGCGCGCGCGCGCGCGCGTGCATACACACTGAAAGTA
Source organism: Conus canariensis (assembly GCA_033310375.1). Classification (NCBI taxonomy): domain Eukaryota; kingdom Metazoa; phylum Mollusca; class Gastropoda; order Neogastropoda; family Conidae; genus Conus; species Conus canariensis. The sequence continues at coordinate 55,272,094 of CM065732.1, forward strand.
AAGAAAATATGCAGAAACAGAGTTACAGGGGTAACAAATAACAAAATCATATGAAATAAACACAAGTGGTCAATTTGTCAAACAGTTATATCTTCATGAAAAAGTTAAGATGTTGATTTGAACTGTGCTAAGAGTGTTGTAAGAACTTACTGTTTTATGTCTGCTCGTGGTTTTTTCTTGTTGTTTGTTTCTTTCAATCCTTGTTTTTCATCTCCTCTTTCTCATTTCTTTCTTTCTTTTTTTTTTTTTCGTAATGTTGTTTTCATCTTCAGTTTTGTCAGGGATAACTGCAATGCTGTCTCACTCTCCTTTTTTTCAGGCTATACACTTCTTCGTGGGGTTGTCTGAGGATACCTTCCATGCCATTTTCGTACATGTACACTTACTGTTCAACGGTGTGATCGTATTGTAACGCTAATGTTACACGACCAGTTGTTTTTTTTCTTTTAAACTTGAACATGATGTTAAAGAAGATTGTTCTGACTCTCATCGCGAAAAAAAGGAAAAGAAGAAAAGAATATGGAAAATAACAAAATACTGACGATTCTGATGAAGATTTTGATGCTGACGACGACGACGACAACAACAAGAACAAAAAACAACAACAAACAAACAAACAAAAAGAACACAAAACCCCCCCAACAAGAACAAGAATGAGAACAAGAACAAGGACAAGAGCAACAACACCAACAACAAGATCTCTCTCTCTCTCTCTCTCTCTCTCTCTCTCTCTCTCTCTCTCTATATATATATATATATATATATATATATATATATATAATTCAGTGACAGAGCAGTTGCAAGCATATCTTGTGCATTTTTTCTGTGATCACTATGTATATTCAAGAAACCGTAGGCAACTTGAACGTCTGTTGTTTCGAAAGAATTAGGCAAGTAACACATCAGCAGAGCTGGAATGATGTATAGCTGTTGTCATTACCAATGAGCAAAAGCCCTTCTAAAAATCGCTGGTGGACTTCTTTGTGACCAACACAAAATGGCATCATTGTCAACGATGGGGCAAGTCTCTACGATGAAATAACCTTGCTTTGTGCAGAATAACCCTAATGTTTTAAATGTTATTATAGGAAACCTTTCTGAACTTGCTGACAATAAAGATATACAAGTAAAAGTTAAAGGCACTGCTGGAGCAAAACAGGATGATGCTGGCATCACCGAAGACTTTATAATGTCCATACTGAATCGGATCATTCCTGTTAACAGATCGAGATGTGATCTTACACATTTCGACTGGCGTTCTGAGGAGGAAAAAGCTCACATTTGCAGCAATCAAGGTGACAGTCAATGGAATTACGTTTTGCCGTCTGGAATTCAGGGTGGAAACTTGTAAAGGAAAACACATGCCTGCTCTGTAAGATCTGACAAGAGACCAGAGAAGGACGCTGTTGCCAGCCCCCAACAATACCAAGGGAACAAAGAAACTTTCAGCCATGTCTACCCACGGCCACACTGTGTCAGAAAACCATTTGTACATTTCTGACACGACATCAGGACAGCATATGGTAGAACAAGATCCTATGTCATATCCATAGAGAAAGTGACAATGGCTCAGAGTGATGATAAGGGTCACTACACCGGCAGTAACTTGTGACATTCTCCTCGTCCACACAGCACTGACGCGAAGTGGCCATATTATAGAAGCTGCTTTTAGCAAGGTGAGGGCCACTAGCATCCAAGGAGATAAAGTTTTCGTCGTGTGTACCATCATCACGTATATTTTACATTGCCAGGAACCGAGTACTTCAAAGTAAGACACATTGAATTCCCTGTAGAGCAAGCTGTTTAGGGGAAACATTATCAAATACAGCAGATCAGAACAAGCCAGAACTCCAAAGAAAACACTACAGGTGGACGCCGGAAGACGAAACACGATCAGAACAATAATGACATTTCCAGATATTCCAAGCATACACACAAGAGGCTCACCTATTTTCCGGATGAAGAAGGCGATCTTTTCAAATGGTTCGTATTGATCGTGCCAAAGATCTCCTTTGAGACGGGTTGAATTCATTGTTCAACAACTCGAGAACATTAAAAGATGAAGCTAGCTTGAGAAAGTTTAATTAGTGTATTCATTTTGTATCTTATGCCAGAGATCGTCTGCCCGCTATCACATTTGCCAAGTGATCAGTGGCTCGTGTACCCCAGCCTTAATTGTAACACTGCAACACAAAAAATCAGTAACAGCTGTACATTTGTTACAACCTTTGTGGATGCCTATTTAAGAATTCTTCAGATGCCGATTAAAAAAAGAAGAAAAAAACGAATCTAATTAATTTCATGCATTTTGATTAGGCATTGTCTTCTCATCATTATGATCAGGAATATGTAAATCAATGTGCCGAGAGAGAGAGAGAGAGAGAGAGAGAGAGAGAGAGAGAGAGAGAGAGAGAGAGAGAGAGAGAGAGAGAGAGAGAGAGAGAGATTCGGATGGATTCATATGAAGGGGTGAGTGAGCATAATATATGAACTGAGATAAATATTCATGACTGTAAAGTGTACCAAATACATGTAAATCAGAACATCAAGACATAGCTGTTTCACTAGACTTAAATGCCTCATACAAAAGCAAAGGCAAACTTCGAACAACATCTGATGAGGTTGACAATATTAGTATAGTCAGTTAAGATAGTGAAAGCTGTCTATAAAATCTAGGCTAAATGAATTCAGTTCTAATGTTCCTTAGGGCTGGACTGCAGAGAACAAAATAAATTTCATTTTCTGGAGACTCTTTACAATGCGGACACAACAGATCATC
>CM065732.1:55279872-55287372 GCA_033310375.1 Conus canariensis
AGTTTATTGAATAACTTAGTTAGATATGGTATTATTTTGCTATCTATTTGCTATATAACATGTAATAAGCTTTGCGTGGTAATCTGTGATCCTCCATATGAAGAATTTCAGCCAGGAGTGGATGCATTTATCTGATGGGAAATCGTTTAGAGAGAGAGAGAGAGAGAGAGAGAGAGAGAGAGAGAGAGAGAGAGAGAGAGGTACACGTAGACGTTTTCCTCATAAGGGCCATAGCCCTTCAGAAGGGTGTAAAACCGCACAGTTCAACTCATATAACTAGCTTGACACAAAACGTACTTATCTTAACACATCATTTCGCATTCTTAATGCACATAACGTTCTTATCTTAACACATCATTTCGCATTCTTAATGCTTTATACAAATACAAAGCGAACTGTTTAAGCGTGTTTTCATTCGATGACGCCATTGATATAATCAGTTTGAAGAAACAGGATTTTCTTGAGTATTCAGATGGGATTAATTGCTGTCTAACGACTTGTAATGCAGGACAAGTGACGAGAAAATGAACTTCATTTTCATGATCTTCGTAACAGAGTGGACATGTAGTATTACGATCATTCAAAGGCCTGTAAATGTAAGGAATGTACACAGAAATCCGATACATCAAATCTGATTTTTGTGACAATGTATTTGATGTATCTGTTAATCTGCATACACAAGTACCTTGGATTACAAGGTGAAGGATTAAACAATCTGTAAATATCAAACTGGTGACTGTCGTTAACATGGGAATTCCATATCTGCCATTACAACCGATTAACCTTTGCCGAAACACACGGATAAAACAGTCTGTGTCATCTACGCCCTGATTCTGCCACACAAAACTCAAACCAAATTTGTACAATGTTCAACCTGGGCAACGGCTGAACTCAGGTCAGAACGCGCTGCATGGTGTCTCATGAACAGCACGTGCTGACAACATGTCCACTTCGCCGCGCTGTGACAACAAAACCGGTGTCTTCCCAAAGTTTGTTCAATTTACTAATACAGTAAAATTAAAATCATCCAGGCAAAAACTGTGGGTTGGCCGTCTTCCTATTTAATTTCAACCAGACTGTCAGCGTGATCCACAGTGAATTTCTTCCGTCAGTGACAAGATGGTTAAACACCATTCTGGCTCTCTTACCCTCTTCACTGGCTTTCTTCAGATACTGTGTTAGTATACAACTGACTTATATGCCATGATGAAATGACACAGGTCTTTGCACAAACGTATAACTTGAGAGAGAGAAAAGAGAGAGCGAGAGAGAGAGAGAGAGAGAGAGAGAGAGAGAGAGAGAGAGAGAGAGAGAGAGAGAGAGTACTTGACCTGTCCAGTGTCATGAATTCTGGTGTTTTACACTGGAGTGCACTCTATAAATTTGGGTTGTGGTGAAATACGTCATGTTCTGTTATGTTTAGTAATCCTGTGTTGTACTGCTTTACGTTGTGTTGCTTGTGTTATGTTGCCTTGTGTTGTGTTGATGGGTTGGGTTGCTTTTCATCTGTGTTGTATCTTCTTGACATTAAGAATTTACACATCAGTTTTTGTATTTGTTCATTCATTTATTTGATCATTCATTCTTCATGTGTCCATAGATTTACTTAAACGCTTGCACTTTTCTTCATTCATTTTTTCTACTGAGTGATACAATCTTTGTTTGTTTACTCAGTTGTGTGCTAGCTGATTCATACTCTGTTCGTTGGCTCACTTTGTCTACTGACTGATTCAAACATTGTTCGTTTGCTCACTTTGTCTGCAGATTGATTCATACTTTATTCGTTTGCTCATTTTTGTCTGCTGACTGATTCATACCTTCTTTGTTTACTCATTTTGTCTGCTGACGTTCGTTCGCTCAATTTGTCTACTGAGTGATTCAATGTTCATTATGTGTTTGTAACTGTGGGTTATCCACAGTTATCAAAATCAAGCAACGGCAATTCTCAAGGCCACCTCTGGCGGCAAGATTTGCCTATACATGACTATGTGCACTGCAAAACTAGCACTGGATGATATCATTGTCAATGATGGAACAGCTCTCTACTATGAAACAGAATTTAGTTGTACATAATAGTTCGAAAATCTAAAATGTTGTTCCTGAAAACTGCTCTTCGGAATTTGCTTCCAGTCAGACAATACAAGTAAAAGTTGACTGCGCTATTGCAGGACAAAAGGGTCTGGCAGGTTGCCATGAAGATTTCATACCGTCCATTCTCAATCGGATCATTAAAATCACCATAAATTGCTGCAATTTCAAATACTATGTTTGGAGTGGTCAGGAGAAAAAAACACATATTTGTAGCAATTAGGGTGACAGTCAGTGAAGTCAATTTCTGTTGTCTGGAATCCTGGTTGGCTTGTTGTACTGGAAGACGGGTGCCTGTTCTGACAGATCTGACAAGTGTCCAGAGAAGAACACTGTTGCTGGTCGCCAACAACATGAAAGGTAAAAAACAAGATTCAGCCAATCGTACCCAGGGCAAAATTTTGTTGTAAAACCATGTGTAAAATTTTGATACAATATGATACAAGCATGCCGAATATTGAGATTCTATGTCAAATCCATAGAGTACATGACAGTGAATCAGAGAGATGACGATAGTCATTACGCCAGCTGTAACTCGTGACATTCTCACTGTCCACACAGCATTGACACGAAGTGGCCATACTACGGAAGCTGCTCTCAACATGGTGAGTGCCACCAGCATCCATGGGGATAAGGTCTTCGTCGCGTAAAACACCATGCTGTACATTTTACACTGCCATGAACCGAGTCCTTCAAAGTATGGCACATTGAATTCTTTAAATAGCAAATGGTTGAGGGGAATTATAATCAAATACAGCAGATCACAGCAGGCTAGAACTTCAAAGAAAACACCCGAAGTGGACGCCGGAAGACGAAGCATGATCAGAATGATCATAACATTTCCAAACATTCCAAATATACACGTAATAGGATCGCCTATTTTCCAGATCAGGTCGGCGATCTTTCTGAATGGTAGATAAAGATCATCCCATTGATCCCTTTTTGAATGGTTTGAATTCCCCACAGTTCTGTTCTCTGTTAATATTGAAACATGGAGGTTGCTTGATTAAGTGTAGCGAGAGTGTTAGTTTGACATCATAAGTCTAATGCAGGAATACTAAAACTGCCAAAACTGAAGGTCCGCAAAAAGCCTGCAGCTGTTGTAGATGTAGGCTGGAAGAGCGACTAAATAGTGGTGATCTCATTAGAACTGTTTGCAAACACATGGTGTGGAAGACATAATCCAGCATACTGGAGAGAGAGAGAGAGAGAGAGAGAGAGAGAGAGAGAAGAGAGAGAGAGAGAGAGAGAGAGGGGGGGTGTGTATGTCTGTGCCGTAGTGTGCTGTGGTGTCTGATACTGTTGTTTTAGCTCGCTCAAAGACTGGCAGTTTCACTTTCCCACTGAACTGGCCATTTGTAAGGGTTAGTAAGAAAAATCACTAGAAAAAAAGTTGATGAGACTTAGGATATGAAACTTTCAGAACTAGTTAGAAACATTTTGAGTTAGTTGGGGTGCAAATACCAAATTTTCTACCTTCATCGTTTATCTTCTAGGGCTGGTAAGATATCCTTTTGTTCCATCTGAATTGGCAAAGACAGATGTTTTGTATATCTATTACTATCTATCTATCTATCTATCTATCTATCTATCTTTTCTATCTATCCATCCATCCAGGGAGACATCATGTCTTTGGAACTGTCTGTTCAATCACAAAATAATCCAAGAAATTTCCAAATATAAATTTTGATTCCTATTCATATTCTTGAATATGCGTGTTGGCCAGTAGGACACTTTATAATCCACGAATACTGACACCAACATATATAAATGAAAAGAAGAAACTGAAAAGCTACACCATTACACTAAGTACACACTGGCTTGCTCTATCCATTTGCCCATTCGCGTCATCCTGTACTAGTTATGCAGGATGAGCTTAGTGTGAAGAGGAAGAAGTATAGCATTTTCAACCATTTCATGGACTTGCAGTCTTAAGGGATGTAGATCAGCTGGTCACTTTTGTCCACCTCGGTGAACTGCCCATGGCATGTGGTCACGTCTGTCATAGTGTGGGGGCTGACCTTGGTAGTGATGACATGGACTGGCTCCTTATACATCCAGACCGAGCAGCAACATCACCTGACACAACAGCACAATAAATCATTACTATCTAAAAGATATTTTTCTTTTTAGTCTACTGACCTATGCTTTTTTTCCTGAAAATATAGAAATATGCCATTATTATCATGTCTTTACTTTCACAAGTGCGCCCGGGCACGCGCATGTGTGTTGTGTTGTGTGTGTGTGTGTGTGTGTGTGTGTGTGTGTGTGTGTGTGAGAGAGAGAAGAGAGAGAGAGAGAGAGGTGTGTGTGTGTGTGTGTGTGTGCGCGTGCGTGCGTGCGTACGTGCGTGTGCGTGCGTGGTTTGTGTGTGTGTGTGTGTGTGTGTGTGTGTGTGTGAGAGGAGAGAGAGAGAGAGAGAGAGAGAGAGAGAGAGAGAGAATGAGATGAAAGAAAAAATCAACAATAGGATGATAACAATAAATTACCCACACTTTGCTGGAAAGTCTGGACATGACCACGTGGTGGCAGACGATGCATTTTCAGTGGGAAATAAAATTGGAAGGGGTGTGTCATTCTTGTGATGTGAGTAAACCATATTCACCAGTGGAACGTGGTACAGCAGGAACAAATCGAAAATCCTGATGCTAGTCTTGCATCATGAACCGCAATACCTCTTCCTCTCTCATGTCCGGCACACGCTCACCTCTCTGCTCAGTCTGTGCTGCACGATTGCTATCACCATCACCCTCTTCACTCTATCACTCGCCTCAGATATCAATGCCGCCAGATCGAGTTCAGAACCCGAACTTCTCTCACCTCCACTTTCAATAAAATCTTCATTACTGTCGTCAAAGTCTTCGTCAATGTCCGAACCTTCAATCTGAATAATTCTAACATCACTTCTAACTTCCTCAAATGCTGACTATGACGACTTCTCTCAGAGCGTGGCTGTTTGTGATGAGATTTTACGTGTGAGCAAAATGTTATGCATGCGTTCGCACACGAAATCTTGGTTTATAGTCTCATTCAAAGGCCTATTTGGGATATGGAGTCAGAACCAATGTCAACTCCGAGGGGAAAAATCCCACTGTACTGAAACGGCCTGGCGAAGATTCGAACTCACAACCCCAGGATCACCAAGACCACGAGTCTGGCGATCTACCACTCAGCTGTTCCAACCCTAATCACTCACATACTTACACGGACACGTGAATTCCGTTACTGTCATTTTTCTAACAAAATCAACTTTAAACCCTTCTGCTTGTTCAAGTTATTTGAAAGGGTTGTTCAGCCTACCACAAACGTTAATAACCAAATCTACGTTTGCGACATTTACAATTTTTAACACAAATTGGAATTTTTCTTTTTCTCTCTAATAACCTATAACAATACTCTATTTACATTAAAAAAAAAAAAAAGAAAAAAACTGCTTTCACACGTGACTCGTCCCGTCCTCGGGATTTTTTTTCTGCGGGGAATTTTTTCTAAAAGTAGGCAAAACGAAGCCAGATAGTTATTTCGGAAATGATAACAAACAGGACATGTGCTGACCAATCCTTCTTGAACCATCTCACTTTCGAAAAATACTCAAAATAAGTGAGAAATCTCTAAAGGCAAACATGACCAAATACACACGAACAAAGACTCCAATTCAGCTGGCTTACCTGCTCTTTTCCCCAAGTGAATTTCTCTGCTATAATACCCCCATCCCAGGGCATAACTGCCGCTCACCATTAGAAGCTTGACATTCACCCATGCCTTGTCATCAACCATTGACAGGCTCGATCGCCTCGTCATCACCCATTGAGAGGTCTACACATCTCGTCAATTGTCATCGTTAATTATCACCCAGTCTCCGTGCCTCATGGTCAACACTGAGAGGTCATACTCGTCAGTTATTTAAACACAGAATACAATATACAGATAAAAATTACAGTAAACAGATGACAACGCCAATAGATATTTGCTCCTATTAAACTAAAACAATCTATTTTTTGGTTACTTGTGTTCAATTCTTTTTTCTCATTCATCGACTTATACTCATATTGTCTTTTAAAAGTACACCTTATCTTGTCAAAGGGAGGATCAATTGCTGGCTATTACGTCATTTTGGTTTCAAAGAATTCCACACTCTCAATTCTCATTATCATATAGAATTATTATCTTACCTTTTCTTTCAACAACCCCTTCTGAGGAGAAAACAATTAGGCTGTATAATTACTGCCCTTTGTGACCATGACACACTGTATATTTTCCATGCTCCTTTCATGGAAGAAGACAAGGTAGTTATTTTTTTTTAATCACAAGACTGCTTTTTAACCATTTCAGGTTGGGTATCACATGGATTTTTGTTTTATTATTAAGCAATCTCATGCCCATGGCGGAAAATCACGTCAGATTAAAAAGAAATTTCTTCCACAAGGGGGAGAGGTCACGTCAAGTTTTATTTGTTTGTTTGCTTGGGTTTGTTGTTGTTTTTTTGTTGTTCTTTTAATCTCCCCCTCGTGTTGATAGATCATGTTGGGTTCACCAGATGTCATGGAGTGGGTTAATGACACTTAACTTATTTTCAACTAAAGACATGGGCCCATGTTCTGGCCCAGTCTCATGCATAAACACTAGGGGTCACCATTGTCATGGACTCATGTGACATAAGGGATTTACATAGAGAAGAACTGAAGTAAATACTCTTGTCCAGATACTACATAAAGAGAAAGGTAAGTAACTGACTTGAGGGCTTCTGTCTCCTGAAACAGATATATTAGGAAAACAATGAAAGACAGATAATGAACCAAGTTTGCTAAACACAAAACTGAATAATACAGACACAGTATAGCAAACACCACCTGTAGAGTGTAATCGTCGTCATCTTTCAACTGCACACTTAGCTTCATGCATACTGGCAATTTTCAGCGTCTGTCTCTTTACAGTCGAGCTCACAATCACTCACATACTTGTGGAAACACGTGCATTCCGTGCCTGTCATCTTTCTAACAAAATCAACTTCAAATTCTTCTACCTGTTCAAGTTACTTCCACTATAAGGATTGTTCAACATACCACAAACGTTAACCAAATTCACGTTTGTGACATTTACAATTTCTAAAACAAACTTGGATTTGTTCCTTTTTGCTCTCTAATAATGTATAATGATACATTATTTACATAAAAACCTTTGCCTTCAGACATGACAGTCGTGTCTTGAATTGTGCTAAGTAGGGTTTGGTCGCGTGACTTTTTTGTTGCCCTAAATTGAAGTACGTCGGGTTTTGTCGTATTACATTTTGTGACATTTTTGGGCTGTCTTATTGCTCTTGATTTGTGCTAAGTTGGGTTTGGTCGCGTTACTTTTTTTTTGCCTTAAATTGAAGTACGTCGGGTTTTGTCGTATTACATTTTGTGACATTTT
>CM065732.1:55294872-55307372 GCA_033310375.1 Conus canariensis
ACTTAAATCAATATCTAGTAGCAAATAAGTTTCATGTTTTATTACTACAATCTTTAAATGTGAGCTGTGATAAATTACCATATCTACCTGGATTTTACCACCCTCCGGTTTACGAACAATGTGGAGACAGAGTGCAAACAGCCATTTATGTGCGTGAAGACCTGGACTTTTGTGAAAGAACTCCACCAGTGTATAATATTTCCTCTGTGTCATGCTGTGCAGCTATGGTTAAGTTCACTTCATCCTTGATTCTTAATGTTGCTTCAATTTATCTTCCAAAAGGTCCTGATAATAAGAACACTGAATGGTTGAAAGGGTTCCAAGATCAAACGGATAAGTGGGTTATTGGGGGCGATTTTAATGCACATGCCCCTTTCTGGGATAAGAGTTGTTCCTATATTTCTAATAATCGTTTGTTAGATAACATAGCGGATTCTATTCTTTACATACTGAATAATGGAAACATAACTCGTATTCCAGATATATCTACCCATAATCCCTCAGCCATTGATTTAACTTTTGTATCTCCATCATTGGTAGTCAACGCAGTGTGGGAAACGGGAGATGACTCTTTAGGATCAGATCATATTCCAGTCATAATATCTTTAAATAACATAGCAGAAGAAGAAGAAAACACAGAAGATGTTATTCCAAAGTATAATTACAAGTGTGCAGATTGGTCACTGTTCAAAGACATCCTTAAAAACATAGATTTAGATTATTCTACTGAAGAAAATATAGACAATCAGTATGATAAATTCTGCAGATTTATCCTAACAGCAGCAGATAAATCGATCCCAAAAATAAAAAACAAAAAATCTAAAAAACACAATGGAAATGTGTGGTGGAACAAGGAATGTGAACGCGCAAATAACAAGAAAAAAGAAAGATTTAAGATATATTGTAAAAAAAGATCAGCAAGTAATCATGAAAAAATGAAAAAGACGGGTAAAGAAAGTGATGATGCAATAGAATATGCAAAATTGAAACATTGGGATGATTTCTGTAACTCTGAAGTAAAACATTGTAAGGATATGGGGAAAGTATGGGAAGAACTGAAAGCTATGAAAAATGGATTGACATCACCACAGTATCCCATAAAAATAGATAACAACAATCTGCCCACTACTAAAGAGAAAGCAGAAGTTTTTGTAAACTTATTCGCTGAAGTCAGCCGTCCTGAGGGTCTAATGAACACTGACCGAACTTACAGAGAAAAAGAAGAAAGTAATATAACATATGATGATCCACCACCTGATAATAGCATAAACATTAATGCTCCTATAACTGTATATGAAGTAAAAGAAGCCATTAGAGCCATTCCAATACGGAAATCATCAGTTGGTTTAGATGCAATATCTAATCAGATGCTAAAGAATTTACCTGAAAATCTTGTAGTTTTTCTTCATGGTTTGCTAAGTACTTGCTGGAATAGTAGCGACATGCCCAAAATATGGAAACAGACAATTGTTGTACCAGTTCATAACAAGGAAAGTCTTCTAGTGATCCTAAAAATTACAGACCTATAGCATTAACATCACACGTCTGTAAACTATCAGAAAGAATTGTTTTGAATAGACTAGCATATTACTGCGAAAAAAATGACATCATTCCTATTAATCAAGCTGGCTTTCGTAAAGGGAGATCTACTACAGAAATATTAGTGAAATTATCAACAAATATAAAGAAACAATTTGCAAGACGTAAATGTGTCCTGGCTACATTTTTTGACATAACCAAGGCTTACGATCAAGTGTGGCATTCACAGCTATTAAACAAACTTAAAAATATTGGACTATCAGGAAATGTATACAATTATGTTAAATGCTTTCTGAAAGATAGGGTAATACAAACAAGAGTAGGAAAATCATATTCCACCAGTAGAACTCTGTCAATGGGAATCCCACAAGGGTCAGTGTTAGCTCCGCTTCTTTTCTCATTGCTATTGTATGATTTGCCAAATAAGTTATCTAAAAAGGTAGTTCTCGTTCAATATGCAGACGACATTTGCATGTGGACGGAAGTAACTCTTAAAAAGAAAACTCCACAGCGTGATATAAGTTTCATCAGAAAGATCTATCAAGACGAACTAAATAGGATGTCGGAATACATGAAGTTAAATGGATTGAACTTATCTGTTGAAAAAACAAATATAATTCTTTTCAATAGTGGCAATAATCCAGAAAAACTGCCTGTTTTTACATTGGGCGAAACACCTCTTAAATACGTGACAGAAGTTAAATTCCTAGGAGTCCATTTCACATCTAAACTATCATGGAACGCTCATATTGAATACTTATTAACAAAGGCGAGGAAAATATTAAATTTCCTTAAAATTATTTCTAAAGAAAAATGGGGACAGAATTCATCTAATTGATAACTCTATGTAAATCTTTAATGAGGTCGAAAATAACATATGCCCAAGAAGTAATCTTTAGCGCTCCCAAATACCTATTGAAAAAGCTTGAAAGTATTGAATGCAAGGCATTGAAATTAGCACTTGGCCTTCCGGTGCATGCATCATCTTCTCGTACGTATTATGAAGCGCAGATGCTTCCCTTAGATGAATACAGAGAGTTAGCGTGTTGTAAACTTGTTATCAAGAGTACAACTAATAAAACGCACATTAGATCTGAAATAAAAATGAGGTCAGATATTGATTTTCCTAAAAGAGCAAAATCTATAGCTTCTCAAAAAACACTGGCAACGTACACGTCAAAAAGTATTACTGATTCTGGAGTTCTAATCGATAACGATGCTCTATCCATTAGACCGTTATTTTCTCCTATACCACCATGGGAGCTTAATAAAGCACATTTTGATATTGAACATACTAATATGAAAAAAGATGAAAACATAAACATGTTAGCAAGCTGTATCAAATGCCATATTGAAAAGAACTATTCAAATTATTTGAAAATATACACAGACGGTTCGTGCATTGATAAACAAACAGGTTGTGCATTCTTAATACCAGACTTAAGAGTAGAGAAATCATTTTATATCGGAATTAACAAATCGATATTTACAGCAGAATTAACAGCGATACTCCTGGCTTTAAATTATCTTTTAAACTTTCCAAAAACAATATTTCAAATTCTGTTCTGTGTTGATTCTAAATCAGCTCTTCAGGCATTAAAAGTTTCTCAATTGCACACAAGACCTGAAATGGTCATAGAGATAATTTGTATGATACACATGTTGATTGCAAGAGGAACCCATGTAGTTTTTTGTTGGATTCCTTCACATTGTTCTTTTCATTATAATGAAAAAGTAGACAGGGCAGCTAAACGTGGAGCCAAAAATAGTTTTGGTTCAGAACTGTTTGATTTCCCCTTATCAGTACATGAACAGTGTAACTTAGTTAAGTCGCATATCTGGAAAGCTTTCGAATATAGTATGGTAGATCACGTTTATAAAGAACAGTTTGATATTAAAAGAATCAAAGAGAATTTTAATCTTAATAGAAAATTACTCTCATTAATGCACAGGTGGAAACTTAATGCATTTAAAACAAAATATGTAAAAAACGTAGTTTGCGTATGTGGAAACAAAATTACTCCAATTCATATTGTTTCATGCAATGATATGAAAAAAATCATTCCAGTATTGAAGCAAAATACTGTGCAGGCCATTTTTCAGTCACCAGCTTTAACGTACGAATTCTTTGTACACTTAGAGCGCACCCCTATTGGAAAATACTTATAATATTTTTATTAACTTTATTTGCGGGGGATAAGAAAGGAAGGGGGGTGGGGTGGATAAAATGGGGGGGGGGGGGGGGGGAAGCAAAGGATTTTGTTTGTTTGTTTATTCTTTTTTTCCTTTTTTTTTCCCCTTTTTTCTTTAGTACTGTCATCCGTTTTGACTTTAATTGATAAGTTAGTTGTTGGTTATAAGTATTTTGTTTCATGTTAATCTTCACTTATGACTTGTGTAAAGATATTCACACACTTACACATCCACAACTCTCTCACTCACACACACAGGCACACATACTCACACACACACGCACACACACACACACACACACGCACACGCGCGCGCGCACACACTCACACGCACACACACATTCGCGTGCACGTGCACCCATACATATACACATACACACATTATGTGCACGCTCGCAATTACTTCCGTACACATTCACTTTTTTTTTCTTTTTTTTTTTTTTTGGTCTAATATCACGAATAGTGGATAGACGTTAAATGAAGGACACACACACACACACACACACACACACACACACACACACACACACACACACACACACACAAACACACACTGTGCGTGTGCCCCTGCAAAAGCAAAGCTAAACTGGCAACAGACCACTCACATGACTTACAAATCAGGCACAGGAGCTGGAGCGACGCCCGAACACTGACCGCTAACTGATGCCACTGGGGAGGAACGGTCGCCAAGCACTTTGGAGGACGGGAAAATGTCTTAGTATGTAGCTGAACGAAAACTCAATGCTAAGAATGTTTCATGCCACACCAAACTGGGAAGCAACCTCTCGTACAAGAGCAGGGTGAAGGAGAGGAGAGCTCCATGCATCTTGAAGACAAGGGATGTCCTCAGAGCAGGCACCACTGAATAAGGAATTCCATGTTCATCACTGACTATCGAAGGCCAAGGGAAAAACGACGGTCAGCTGGTGCCCACAACAAATCTGAGGCGTCATACACACTTCGCTTGAGATTTCAGCCTCCAATCAATATTCTTACGCACAGACTTCGCGCAAGAGTACACCGTACCAAGATATACCTAGAACAGATGGAAACGGTCATATGTTGAGAATGCTCTGGATGGATCCTATTTCAAACACAAGGTTTTTAAACCAAGTCAGGATAGTGTCAACTATCTTTTATGCACTTTTCACTCAAAATATTATATTGAGAAAATATGGCTTCAAACAATGCTCTCTCTCTCTCTCTCTCTCTCTCTCTCTCTCTCTCTCTCTCTCTCTCTCTCTCTCTCTCTCTCTCTCTCTCTTCTTTCTCTTCTTCTTCTTCTTTCTTCTTCTTCTTCTTCTTGTTATGGCAAGGAAAGGCGTACAACTTATAACAATGTCCCATCGATCAAACAAGACAAAAATCAATCTTTAAGATCTCAGAATGGACGACAGTGTACGAATAGTAGCACATTATGCAATGTTAGTGATGGTTCTAGAAAAAGCGATACTTCTCTTTCGTTTATACATTGGAATGTAAATGGTCTACTGTCCAAGGTGAATAACAGAGATTTCATGTCTTATTTGTTTAAATTTGATGTCTATGTCTAGTAGAAACGTTTGTAGATGATATCCAATATGTCACATTTCCAGGTTATACTATTTTTTCCAAGCCAGCCATTAAATTCACTAAAAAAAAAAGGAAGAATGTCAGGTGGCATACTGTGTCTTATTCGAAATGAAATTATGTTTTATATTCAAGAAGTCAAGATTAATTTGCCAAATGTTCTCTTGTTTCTGATTGATAAAAGTCTTTTTGGTTTAACAGCAGATGTCATATATGCATGTGCCTATGTTCCACCAGAGGGCTCACCTTATTATACACATTTTGATATTGATAACAGTAATAAGTGCACTTGAGGAATGTATTTTTGATTGTATGACTGGGTTTGATGATGTTTTTGTGATTTTATCATGAGATTTAAACGGGAGAACTTCCAGTTTTTCTCCTGATGTGTTTGATGATGATTTATTTGGAAATCATTTTAATAGCCATTCTGTTTCCACTGGTCATGTAAGAAAATCTGCTGACAGTGTACTTAATTCTTATGGAAAATGTTTTTTAAACATGTGTACAGCGCTTGGTTTATGTATACTTAATGGCATTTGCAATGGTGACACTGATGGCAATTACACATATGTATCAGAAACAGGAAACAGCGTTAATTATTATTTTCTAGTCTCTAAAGAACTACTAACCCTTCTGTTTTCTTCTTGTAAACTGATTGTATCAGAAAGATTAGAATCAGACCATTTACCTGTTGAGTTATATATGCAATTGCCTGGGAGTTCAAACAAGGTATGTGTTTCCGCTCTGGTGGATGTACAACAGTATATTGAAAAATTTGTGTGGAACTCTGACTTTGAGAATGTTTATACTAATGCCATGCAGTCTGAGAAAACATTGTCGCTCTTCGATCGTGCGATTGATTTGGTTGATCATGATTGTAACGATGCTTTGAACATGTTCAATGAATGTATTAGAAAACAAGCTAGCTGTATGAAAAAGAATATTTGTTTGTCAAAAAGGGATGAAAATGACTGGTATGACAAGGAATGCAGATTAAGTAAGAGTAGTGCGAAAGGTTTGCTCTCGATATTCAGGAAAACAATGATAAAAGTGACGGTGATGCTTACTGTATTGCGAGAAGAGAATATAAGAATATGTTGAAAAGAAAAGAAAAACAGTACAATGATATATTGTTGGAAAAATTTGTCTCAACAGTCAACAGTCAAAGAGAGTTTTGGGAAACTGTTCATAGGATATCCTTTAAACGTAAACAAGTTCATAATAACTTAACTGTCGATGACTGACAGTAAACAAGCTGGGTATTTTTTGCTCCCATAAGAAAACCCAACACAGAGTAACTTTTATTCAAGACTGGCAAAGCCTTTTAAACTTGAATAAAGTCCGACAAATACACAGACGAACAATCTAATAGTGGGGAAAAAAACAAGCGCAGGCCAACGACTGAACTATCTTCATAATAATGACTTGGCAAAGATTTGGACTTAAGGAGCAAGAGGGGGGGGGGGGGATTTGAAGATGGAGAAACTGGGAACATGAAATCAAGAAAATATGTTACAGATATGAAAACTTTTCACTAGCTGCATAAGGGAACCATCGCAATCCCTTTTGAAGGCAGATATATTTGTATTGCCTGCTCCGAGGCCTTTCGTCCGCTGGGTCGGACTCATCAGGGAGACACGGCTGGTTGTGTCTGCGCTCCTGGCGTCAAATAGAGACACACCACAGTCCATAATACTGTGGTGTTCTCACCACCAAGGGTGCAAAAAAGAATCCAATAGCAACCCCAAAACAGCCAGCGAAGAGTAGTAAATGAAACCAAACGAAAGTGTGGGGAGGAAAAAAGTTGCTGAAAAACTAAAGACATTATGCAAATAGTATAAAATGTAGGGGACAATCTCTGAGCCTACGCTTGAGGACCCACCCAAAGATGCAAGGGAGATCAAAAGACAAACACACAGAAACAAATAACCTCAATTTAATCAAAACAAAATAGGAAATGAAATGAGGCAGGGAACAGTAAATGATAAACAGTAAACAAGTTGGGTAATTTTTGCTCCCATAAGAAAACCCAACACAGATAACTTTTATTCAAGACTGGCAAGCCTTTTAAACTTGAATAAAGTCCGACAAATACACAGACGAACAATCTAATAGTGGGGAAAAAAACAAGCGCAGGCCAACGACTGAACTATCTTCATAATAATGACTTGGCAAAGATTTGGACTTAAGGAGCAAGAGGGGGGGGGGGATTTGAAGATGGAGAAACTGGGAACATGAAATCAAGAAAATATGTTACAGATATGAAAACTCTTCACTAGCTGCATAAGGGAACCATCGCAATCCCTTTTGAAGGCAGATATATTTGTATTGCCTGCTCCGAGGCCTTTCGTCCGCTGGGTCGGACTCATCAGGGAGACACGGCTGGTTGTGTCTGCGCTCCTGGCGTCAAATAGAGACACACCACAGTCCATAATACTGTGGTGTTCTCACCACAAGGGTGCAAAAAAGAATCCAACAGCAACCCCAAAACAGCCAGTGAAGAGTAGTAAATGAAACCAAACGAAAGTGTGGGGAGGAAAAAAGTTGCTGAAAAACTAAAGACATTATGCAAATAGTATAAAATGTAGGGGACAATCTCTGAGCCTACGCTTGAGGATCCACCCAAAGATGCAAGGGAGATCAAAAGACAAACACACAGAAACAAATAACCTCAATTTAATCAAAACAAAATAGGAAATGAAATGAGGCAGGGAACAGTAAATGATAAACAGTAAACAAGTTGGGTAATTTTTGCTCCCATAAGAAAACCTAACACAGAGTAACTTTTATTCAAGACTGGCAAAGCCTTTTAAACTTGAATAAAGTCCGACAAATACACAGACGAACAATCTAATAGTGGGGAAAAAAACAAGCGCAGGCCAACGACTGAACTATCTTCATAATAATGACTTGGCAAAGATTTGGACTTAAGGAGCAAGAGGGGGGGGGGGGGGGGGGGATGAGATGGAGAAACTGGGAACATGAAATCAAGAAAATATGTTACAGATATGAAAACTCTTCACTAGCTGCATAAGGGAACCATCGCAATCCTTTTGAAGGCAGATATATTTGTATTGCCTGCTCGAGGCCTTCCGTCCGCTGGGACTCTGTGTTAGGTTTTCTTATGGGAGCAAAAAATACCCAACTTGTTTACTGTTTATCATTTACTGTTCCCTGCCTCATTTCATTTCCTATTTTGTTTTGATTAAATTGTGGTTATTTGTTTCTGTGTGTTTGTCTTTTGATCTCCCTTGCATCTTTGGGTGGATCCTCAAACGTAGGCTCAGAGATTGTCCCCTACATTTTATACTATTTGCATAATGTCTTTAGTTTTTCAGCAACTTTTTTCCTCCCCACACTTTCGTTTGGTTTCATTTACTACTCTTCGCTGGCTGTTTTGGAAGTTGCTGTTGGATTCTTTTTTGCACCCTTGGTGGTGAGAACACCACAGTATTATGGACTGTGGTGTGTCTCTATTTGACGCCAGGAGCGCAGACACAACCAGCCGTGTCTCCCTGATGAGTCCGACCCAGCGGACGAAAGGCCTCGGAGCAGGCAATACAAATATATCTGCCTTCAAAAGGGATTGCGATGGTTCCCTTATGCAGCTAGTGAAGAGTTTTCATATCTGTAACATATTTTCTTGATTTCATGTTCCCAGTTTCTCCATCTTCAAATCCCCCCCTCCCCCCCTCTTGCTCCTTAAGTCCAAATCTTTGCCAAGTCATTATTATGAAGATAGTTCAGTCGTTGGCCTGCGCTTGTTTTTTTCCCCACTATTAGATTGTTCGTCTGTGTATTTGTCGGACTTTATTCAAGTTTAAAAGGCTTTGCCAGTCTTGAATAAAAGTTACTCTGTGTTGGGTTTTCTTATGGGAGCAAAAAATACCCAACTTGTTTACTGTTTATCATTTACTGTTCCCTGCCTCATTTCATTTCCTATTTTGTTTTGATTAAATTGAGGTTATTTGTTTCTGTGTGTTTGTCTTTTGATCTCCCTTGCATCTTTGGGTGGATCCTCAAGCGTAGGCTCAGAGATTGTCCCCTACATTTTATACTATTTGCATAATGTCTTTAGTTTTTCAGCAACTTTTTTCCTCCCCACACTTTCGTTTGGTTTCATTTACTACTCTTCGCTGGCTGTTTTGGGGTTGCTATTGGATTCTTTTTTGCACCCTTGGTGGTGAGAACACCACAGTATTATGGACTGTGGTGTGTCTCTATTTGACGCCAGGAGCGCAGACACAACCAGCCGTGTCTCCCTGATGAGTCCGACCCAGCGGACGAAAGGCCTCAGAGCAGGCAATACAAATATATCTGCCTTCAAAAGGATTGCGATGGTTCCCTTATGCAGCTAGTGAAGAGTTTTCATATCTGTAACATATTTTCTTGATTTCATGTTCCCAGTTTCTCCATCTTCAAATCCCCCCCCCCCCCCTCTTGCTCCTTAAGTCCAAATCTTTGCCAAGTCATTATTATGAAGATAGTTCAGTCGTTGGCCTGCGCTTGTTATTTTCCCCACTATTAGATTGTTCGTCTGTGTATTTGTCGGACTTTATTCAAGTTTAAAAGGCTTTGCCAGTCTTGAATAAAAGTTACTCTGTGTTAGGTTTTCTTATGGGAGCAAAAAATACCCAACTTGTTTACTGTTTATCATTTACTGTTCCCTGCCTCATTTCATTTCCTATTTTGTCGATGACTGGTTTAAGCATTTTAAAGACCTACTTGAAATAGATGCAACTACAAGCGTAGATACGACAGACACTGATTTAGAATACATTTATCAGGACGAAGAGGAAATGACAGCTGTGAACCGCCCTATATCAAGAGAAGAAGTAATGGTTGCAATAAGAAAATTAAAAAATGGCAAAGCTGCAGGACCAGATGGTATAATTGGGGAAATGCTGAAATATGCAGGAGATCGGACAGTTGATTTTTTTGTAAAATTTTTCAACGTATTGTTTGACCAGGGAATTTTTCCAGACAGCTGGACAGAGTCTATAATAATTCCTTTATTTCAAAAAGGCGATGTAAATAATCCTAGCAACTACAGAGCTATATCTTTGTGTGACATTAGCAGTAAAATTTATAGTGCAGTCATAAATAATAGACTTAGAGAATGGACAGAAGAATATAACTTGACAGGCGAACATCAAGCGGGATTTAAAAGAGGATATTCTACAACTGACCATATGTTTACTTTGTTAGCATTAATACAAAAACAGTTTTGTTTCAACCGTAAACTTTACGTTGCCTTCATTGACTTTGAAAAGGCGTTTGACTCCATAGAAAGAAGCTTGTTATGGCCGATCCTTTTGAAAAATGGGATTAAAGGCAAGTTGTATAAATGTATTCGTAGTATGTACATAAATGTGAAAGCTAGGGTCAGATGTGGAGTTAAATTGACTGAGTATATTAATTGTACACGTGGGGTGAAACAAGGTGATGTTTGCAGCCCTATATTGTTCTCTTTATTTATCAACGAATTAGCATTAGAAGTTATAAGAAGAGGCAAACACGATGCAGTATTTACACATGATTACTTTGAGCTGTTTACATTATTACTGGCTGATGATGTAGCTTTGCTGGCAGAAACAGTTATTGGCCTGCAAACACAGATAAACAGTTTGTATGGCGCAGCGTCACGTCAGCACTACATTTGAAGGTGAATATGAATAAAAGTAATGTTGTTGTATTTAGGAAAGGAAGTTATTTATCTGCTAATGAGAAATGGACTTATAATGGAATAAGAATGCCTGTTGTTAACGTATACAAATACCTAGGAATATACTTCTCTACAAGGCTTAGTTTTGTAGCCGCGTGCAATAACCTTTCCAGCCGAGCCAAGAATGCTCTGTTGTGCATTTTGCAAAAACTATATAAGTGGAAAAATAATTCTTTGAACACGCTTCTAAAATTTTTCGACTCACAGATTCAGCCAATGCTTCAGTATGGTGCGGAATTATGGGGACTGGATAATGCAGCTGTACATTGCGAAAAAGTACATTTGTACGCTCTCAAACGTTTTCTAGGCGTCGATTTTCGAACACCAAATGATCTGGTGTATGGAGAAACGAACAGGTATCCTATTTACATAAATTATGTTATAAAATGTGTTAGATTTTGGTTAAAATTAACAAGAATGGATGAGCATAGATTACCATATAAGGCTTATAGCATGTTGTTTGATTTGGACGAACGTGA
Source organism: Conus canariensis (assembly GCA_033310375.1). Taxonomy (NCBI): domain Eukaryota; kingdom Metazoa; phylum Mollusca; class Gastropoda; order Neogastropoda; family Conidae; genus Conus; species Conus canariensis. Next base: position 55,306,380 of record CM065732.1, read on the forward strand.
TAAAAGAAACTGGGCTTCAAATGTTCGTTGTAAATTATACATGTATGGGTTTGGTTATGTCTGGTTGAACCAAGGGGTTGATGCAATTGATGATTTTCTCCGAATCTTTAGAGATAGACTAATTGCGTGCAGATGGCAAGAATGAAATTATCATATTAGTAATAGTGAAAGATTTAATGTTTACAGAACGTTTTGCATTGCGCCTAATGTTAAAACTTATCTTTTGCTTCATCTGGATACGCATTTAAGGTATGTAACTTCTAGATTTAGACTTGGTATTTCTGAAAGTGCTGTGCATTATTACCGTAATCGATTCCATAGCGATGAAGATTTAATGTGCCAGCTTTGCAGAGAGGAGACAGAAAGCGAATTGCATTTTGTGTTATGTTGTCCTGTCCTGCAAAACTTAAGAACTCAGTATATACCGTTGAAGTATTACAAAGTCCCAAACCATTTCAGATTAGCACTGCTTTTGGCATGTACTCATGAACAAACAGTCAGAAATTTGACGATTTATCTATTTAAAGCGTTTAAACTGCGATCCCTTATGCTATCTTAAGATCGTTTCTGAATTCATGTTAGTTATCTGTGTCTAGTTCTTATGGTACTTCTATGATTGTATATTCTTGCACCCCTTCATGAGGGGCAAAGGCCTAAAATGAATAAATTATCTTGAGTCCTCTCTCTCTCTCTCTCTCTCTCTCTCTCTCTTTCTCTCTCTCTCTCTCTCTCCACACACACACACAACACACGCACGCGAGCCCGCACCCACCCGCCTGCATGCACGCACGTACGCACGCACACACCAGATACAGGAAGCTTAGTCTGTCCACCATGCGTTCCGTTCAGTTCGTTCCCTGACAGCATGGCGGACAGATTCCCCACATGCCAGACCTTACCCCGAGAGTCATACTGAGCCACGGGTACAGCTGCAGTGAGACCTTGGCCCATGGAAGATTTCACAGGTCCGTCCCCTGGACAAGAACCCTCCAG
>CM065732.1:55308652-55338652 GCA_033310375.1 Conus canariensis
AGATTTTATTAATGATGAACTGAAAAAACAGGGACATGCAGCTTACACATTTAAAGATGTTGATCAAGCAATAAAAGAATATTATCTTGTAACAGGCAAGCCAATCGAGACATTGCCTCCACCAAAATTCAGCGATTTTTATCAACCATCAGAAAAACAAAAGATGCAAGAAATATTGTTTATTGCCTTTGGCATGACCGTTGTGTATTTTGTTGCGCATAATATTGGCTGAATAAAAATGAACAAAATCTATTATTCACCAAAAGGATATTGGAAGGGAATAACAGCAATTAAAAAGCTAAGCCAAGCAGCTGGAGTCAGTGAACAAACAGCAAAAGAATGGTTATCTAAACAAGCGATTTGGCAAATTTATCTACCAGCGCCTAAACGAATACAGAGACCACACTTTGTGAATATAACTCCAAACGACACCCATCAAATGGATCTTTTATATTTACCCCATGATACGATTAGACGAAAAAGATTTAAGTACGCACTTACAGTCATTGATATAGCTTCAAGATACAAAGATGCGGAACCATTAACACGAAAGAGTGCTTCTGCTGTTGCTGTCGCTATACAACTGATATATCAACGAGGACCCTTAACTTATCCTCGCATGATTCAAGTCGATGATGGAAAAGAATTTAAAGGTCAAGTGAATCAATTATTGTTAAAACATAGAGTTACCATTAAAAGAGGCATTCCGGGTGTTCACAGATCACAGGGTTTGGTTGAAAACTTTAACAAACAGTTATCTGAAAGGCTTTTTTCCTACCAGTATCACAGAGAGCTGATTGACAATTCTCGCAACACAGAATGGGTTAGAAGACTGCCCTCAGTTCTACGTGCAATGAATAATGAAGAATTTAAAGGTCTAAAACCAGTACAAGCAATCAAAAAACAAAAAATAAATGTTGTTGAAGGAGACGCCAGTTCATCAAGCAAACTATTACCATTTGGTTTGAAAGTAAGGTACCTTTATTTACCGGGAGAAGCGGAAGGGGACACCCGCATCAGGGCAACAGATCCAGTTTGGAGTGTTGACTCATATGAAATAAAAAGAATTGTAAAGATGAATCCGCCTGTGTATTATTTACGAGAAACTGACACAACAAAACGACCAGCCCCTCAAAGATCTTTTGTGAAAGAAGAACTGCAAATAATCCCGCCAGACACAGTTCCGCTTAATTAATTTACGTAAATATATTTGAGTTTAAAATGGAAGCTCAAAAGGAAGAAATCTTACATGAAACTAAAAAGATGATAAAAAAGAGACCTTAGAATTAATACAAGAATCATATGATACGTGTTCAGCTATTAAGGAAACAATTAAGTGGATTCATCGGTACATGGCAACGCATCCTGATCGCCTACGCCCAAAATCCCAAATTTTGATTATCAGAATAACGGATAAAGAATATCTTGAAAAAATAAAAAAAATTCGTGCATATCAAGCAAACATGAGAAAAATTTTGTCTGAATTGGATATTGATATGATTGAGCTTCTAGATAAATTTGAGGAAAAATATAAACCCGCGGATGAAGAAGGTATGTAATTATGCTGTTTTCCAATGCCCGATTGCATATGAAAACTCTGGATTAACAAACACACGTTTTGTGTTTGTTCTATCTAATGACTTCTTTGTTACAACAGTTGTGTTGATCTCATGTAGATTAGATCGTAGTTTTACGTTGTCATGATGAAAAGTCTTATTGTCAAACAATGCTTCTTTATAGTTGTCATGGGATATGCTTGACTGCACAGCGCTGCGAGATATTCCCTTTGCTTTTTTAACAACTTTTTTTTGGCTTGAAAGACTGTACATTTTCGACCTCAAACCAACAAACTCCTTGATCACACCTCCAGATAATTCATCCTTCATCTTACCTAAAACCTTCTTGTTAATATCTGAATGCAAAGGCGAATCTTTAGGGTAATCAGATGTGTCGTACCATCCAGCATGCCCTTTAGCCACTTCTAATTCCATGTCTTTATAGATATCTTCAGTAGGGATGTCGATTACAAAGGAATCTGTATCTGTGTACAGAACTCTGGACTCAGGATACAAGGGCTTAAAGTAGTCATAAAGAAATTCTAACATCAAAAGCTTTGATAATTCTAAAACAGTAAACCCAATAAAAACGGGCTTATCCAATTTGACTTTCTTTTTTTTCATCATTATGCCAAAAAGCTGATCATGAAATCTTCTGAAGTCCTGATAATTAGGTTTTGAAGTCAACTTAATTGCATCGTTTTCTCTGGTGACCAATCTAACATCTTTACGCTTGTGCGGATTCTCCACAGTCTTTCCAAAACAGCTGTTGTTCATCAACTTGAAAAAGTCTTTTTCTGAAGCATCTGTGGATTTAGTTCTGAGATCAGTGTTCTTCATTATGTATGGTTTCATGAACTGTTCTTGATCAAAAGCAATTATACGATGAACAGCTGTCAACTTCAAACCATGTCTTAAATAAAATTGTAAAAGCCTGTAATGGCAGACATAATTTTTTTTGCCTCGAAGATTAGGCACAAGTTTAGGTGGTTCTGTTTTTGCCATCTTTAGACTTTCTGCTGCTAATGGATAGTCATTATGGTAATCATGGAGTTCCTGAGGATATTCTAAGTCAACTTCTAGAATGTATCCACACTGTTGATCTGGCGTCAAACTGCCCAACCACTTTAATGCTTTTTGAATATTATTCGTATCTGTGTACATTTTAAAGTTACGTAATGGAAGTGATTGCGCCATTGCCCATCCATACAGATTGTTTGCATCTAAATACATGAGATAGTTAGACCTTTTACTTGGATCATAGTCGTCCAAGTATTTGTTGTTTGCTTTACAGTAATGGTGCGACGCCATACTGATTCCCCCACGCAATCCGTTTTCAATCATCTGAAGCATTGGCAGGTTAGACAATAAATCAATTTGTATTCCTGTAAATTTTAAGAAAGCGTCCCAGCTCATCCCAGGCGCAGAAATATAATGCGCAGGATCCAAGCTGTAATGTTTCATGCAGGTCTTCCTATAATTTTCAAAGACGTCCGCCAACAAACAGGTATCCGCCATTAAATAGGAATCATGATAGTCTCCCATCGTTTTACACTCTAACTTCTGCCACGCATCTTGAGCATGCTGGTAATCAGAATCACTGATGTCCTTTCCTCTGAGACTAGAAAAGAACGCGCCTTTAGGCGGAAGTGTATCTTCGTCAAACCTTTGCCAACTGTTCATGTACTCATAAGGGTAAACGCCCTTTCTAACAAGAGTTGGGTTAAAATAGTGATCTGTTATTGGGCAGGACTTTAAGGACATAGCCAGTGACTCTAATGAACCCATCATGTGTTGCATAGAGTCGTAGAAAGACATGTTATTTAAAGTGAAACACATGTACTTTTCTGATGACTGCGCAATGCATGACACCCTGAAATCGCTAGTTACTGCTTGCATTATAAGGTGAGAGTCGTAACCTCGCAAGTTGTGAAAGAATATAGGTAGCTTCCATGTCTTTGGTTCAAACTTTAGTTGAAGATTGCATTTGTTATGTGCTGCTCCTCTAAACTTTCCACTAATGTGATCATGGTCTCTTACTGTTGGATTCTCTGCGGCGGCAACCAAGGCCGCCCCACAAATCCAACAGTGAGTGGCTGAGTCATACTGTTGTTGGTCTTCAGGCGTCATTATGATTTCAGATAAGTTTAGATTATTAGAACAGGCATTACGCACTTGCTGCATGCGTTTTAAGAAGTATTTTGCAGCATTTGGTCCTCTGTATAATTCTGGCTTTGAATGGGCGCCATCCGACCTAACAATGATGAAGGCAAATGAGCAAATCTGATGATTACTCATTAAGACTGTTTTAGGAAGTTTCTGTGGGGTTGGTCCTTCATAAGGAACAATGAGTGATTCGAAGTCTGCATAAACAACATATGGACTAGTTTGCAACCGTTTCCAGTTCTTAAAACTAACTTTACTGCCTTCTCCGGGCGTAATTAGTTCTGTATCACAGTCAACTGGGCTAATACAATGTTTTATATGTTCGCTCGCTGCTTTAACAGATGGAATTCTTGTTAAACATTTTCTACAGAATTCTTGTTTGCTATGTTGTTTTGTAGTATGCACTAGTAATCTACTCATTGTTCGTATCAATGTGTAATGCGGTAGCCCCGCTGGTGAAAACATCAGTAGTAAGTCAACATGATTTTTGTCTGGTTCGCCAATCGTTGGACTGTTCTTGGACACTTTAATCGGCTGTAGATTTGTTTCCTCATCCCATATGTAGATATTAACAGTTATTGGTTTGTTTTGTTCTTCAAACTGATCAATCTGATTTACACTAACAGGAAAGGATATTCCTCTAAAGTTAAGATCATTGATGTAAGGTTCATAGTTAGACACTCTCTCTGCGTTTTTGCGGAATACATGCAGCCTAGCAAGAACGCACCACATGAAACATTTGTTGTCTGTATTCTTTATGTTTAGAACTGCTCGTTTTGCAACTAATGATGGAGGTAGTGGAATGTAAGCCTTGCCAACAATCGGCTCATACTTAGCCTGTTTTAATCTGATCTCTAAGACTTTACCCTCTGACCAGCCAGAGCCTCTCATTTTGGCTTCTTCAGCGGCCACATCAAACTGTGTAAGCAGCTGGTCTGCCCAACCAGGTGTTAAGTCATTATGAGAAAGAATAGTCTGTTGTTTAGTCGAGACCCAGACTTCTAGATTTTCTTCATTTATTGTTATATAGTCGATTAAAACAACTAACCTTACTTTAACTGGAGGGTTTATTGTTAGTTTACTTGGAACTTGAGAAATAGCGTGTACAACGCTTTCCCGCACGTTTTTTGGATTAATAACTTCTAAATCAATCTCATTTAGTGCTCTTGACAAACGCTCTTTCTCGAGCATTGCTTCAAACAATTCATCTGAACCTTCATATATCTTATCCATGCTGAGTTTCTTTTCTAACTCAAAATATTTATTTAAATTAAAAAAAAAAACTTAATCAGAATCAATATCAACGGTCTTTTTGTGCTTGGACTCATAAACTAAAGTATAAACGCCCTTTGGGGTTGTTAATGTGAGCTGTTTAGAACAGAGTTTAATGTTTCGTTTACTTTTTTTAAACATTCCTTTTTTATCTGGTCGGTGTCTGGTTGTTGAGAAAAAGTTGCCCTTGCCTTTCTTTGAAGATCAAACTTTTGTCTTTTGTAGTCCTCAAAATCAGCCTGTAGGCGACTAAATTCTTCATCCGTGATGTTCGAGTCGGCAAGTGCTTTATTTATTGTCAGTTTGAAGGAACTAAGTTTAGCTGTTATTAGTTGAACTATAGCTGTGTGCTTTTGGAGTTTAGCTTTTATTTTTTTGCTGACAGCACTTACAGCCAATGAACACAGGCCAAGAGTTAAAGACACACCACCTAGAGGTATAGCTACCGGTGCACCTACGCCTGTTGCTAAGAGACCTACACTTGTTCCTGCTGATAGAGCACTAGTGATCGATGCTCCAGTATTAACATATGTAACAGCATTAAAGACAGCAGAATACCTTCGTTTGGTTTTACTGTATTTTGAAAGGTCCTGCTCTAGTTGGGTTTGCATTTGTGTAATGTTGGTTAATCTGAAAGTTTTTATGTCTACAGCAACAGAGTTCTCTTCTTTGGGCACTTTTGGATAAACCTGAACAGACATGCTTTTTAAAAATAAAAATAATTTAGTATTGGATATCTTTTAATCTGTTATCTTGAATATTCAGCTGCGCATCATATATTAAAAACAAATGTACATTAAGTGGTTTATCACTCTCTTTTTCTTTATCAATTTGAATGTTTATTACGTCTTTAACTGTTCTCCCACTCCCATGCAACTGATTATCCTCTGTTGACCTTAGGTCAATCCATAAACCGTATTTCGTTGTTAAATATTCATCAAGTCTAACACTGTGAAGGTGTAGATCTTTAGACACAAGGTCTACTGTTGGACTTCTAGACCTCCCGCCTCCAAACAATTTTCTTATTTCATCAAAATGATGATAAGGTTTAAGCCCGCTACCGTAGACTTGGTTAGGACTACCCTCAATTGAACATTGTACTTTCGTTATTTTAGGATTGATAAACTTTTCACTTTGTCTTTTGAATGGTTCTTCATCTTCACACAGCAATAAAATACCTTTAAGGGATCTTGCTGCGGCACTAAAACTAAAGTTCCATATAGTGTCTGCCCTGCTTTTAGGATATTTAGTATGATGAATCACTCTTTCGTAATATATTGCTAATTTTGACTGATATTGTTGCTCAATCAGCCTTGCTAAGTTAGGGTTGCTAACAATGTCAAACTCTAACGAGATGTCGAAAATGCTGTACTTTGCGTCAGTGTCTGTAGATTTAATGACACGTTTGTATTCATTAAAAGTTAGTTCATATGACAATCTGTCTTTTAATGCTCCTTGAAAGTATGGCGCATGCGCTTTTAACAACTCAAAATCTAAGGGTATAGAAAAGCGATTTCCATAAGCAAAACTTACAGCTTCATACTTGTTGCCGGCTTTAGCATCTTCGGCGTCTATTCTGTGTTTTAGTGCTTCGTTATTTTCGATTCCTTGAAACGCAAGATCGGCCCTTTCATTATCGGTTAGCCATAGATCACAATAGATTAGAAATATGTCTGCATTGTGTAAAGAAAATATTTCTTGCCCCTCAAGTTTTATAGAAATTTTCTTAACGATTGCCCGTCCCAGATTCTGTACAACTGTCCTGTTTGCGTCTGTTGCTGAATCAAGTTCTATTTTGAAAGTAAGCCGTGCAGATCCCGGCACAATCACTTCATCTGCTCCTAGGTCTGGAAATTTAACAGTAAGAATTTGATCTGAATCAATAGTAGATGGATTATTTGGAACAATAATATTCTGTTTATTTCCCTTCACGCCAAAGGGCTCTTTCAGTCTTCTATGCGGGTCAAGAATCGAGCCATATGCTTGTGACATTTTTTTATAAAACAAAATAAAAAGTTAATTATTTAAAAACATGGCAGGCATTGAAGGTGAAGAAGATTATGATGTTTTTGATCCTGGAGACGACATGAGTGAAATGACTCCTTTGACACAACCATCGCGCTCAGTGCAGCGTGAATTAACAGAAGAAAGGGCTGAAGCATTTTACAAAAGTTTAGGCCTAGAACGTCCCCAATTTATAGACCCTGATTTTGAATTAAAAGATGGCCATTTGTTTGTAAAAAGCGGCCCCGACCGAGAACAACTTGTTCAGCTTACAGATAAACGAGACAAATTTAAGTTTATAGGCATGAATACAATCAAACAAAGACTTAGGGTGGAAGATCAAAAACGCCTTGGCATTGTTAAACCAAAATTAGATAGGGAAGCAGTTGCTAAACTTCAAAACACACTACAAAAACTCCCAACAGAAAATCAAATTCAAAACATACCCCTTAAAGATTTAAGCCCAACAGCAGACGAAATAATACAAGCAGAAACCAGTTTTTCAGAAGAAACAGCATTAAAAACTATGCACGATCCGCCGCTACCTATGAGAGAAATAACGGCCCTTGATCATGCTTTGAAAAGCATCAGAGGCGAATTAACAAACAATTTAGCAAAACTGGGTGAACTAGATGAGCATATAAAAAGAGAAAAAGAAAAACTAGTTGAGGCTGATGACCACAACTTAGGACCTGGTGTTAAAGAAAGAATAACACAAAGACTAAAAGATCTTGAACAAGAGAGATCAGCAAGACTAGAAGTGCTGTCTACTAACCGAGAACAATTACGAACTCAAGTGAGCAGAATAAGAGAAACTATCCAAAGAATTTTATATGAAGACACAACGTTAGCAGAACGAATAAGAACACCGTTTAGAGAGCAAGGTGTCACATTAGCAAGTGTTATAACAGCCTTAGGATTTGCAATAAGTACACTGGTGTTGGCTATTACAGGCGGCGGTGGGCAAGGGTTAGTGCCTCCGCCACCATCACCACCATCAGATAAATCATGGGTAAAAAAACAACTTGATCATCTTGCAAGTTTATTAAAAAAATTAGCCAGTAAGGCAATAGACTCTTTGCCTGGTATAATAGGAGGGATCGTTAGCTGGCTTTTGTCTGCCGCAAGTAAAGTAGTTGGCTTTATGGCTGAGCACTTATGGGCATTAGTTGTCTTAATAGTTGGGTTACTTTATAGTAAGATAAAGACCAAGTAATCCTAGGGCAGTTAATCCAATAACAAGTGCCGTCTTTTCATATTCATGGTCATCACGAACAAAGTCCACGTCTTCAATGGCCTTTGGGCTTTGGGCCTTGGGGATTGGATGGGGTTTTGAGGGGGCCAGGGGGATTGGGACTTCTTTTTTTATTGCTATTGCTGGCTTAGAATTTATGTCGTTTTTTCCGACCTTCTCTTCATTGCCAGCCACAAGGATTTCATTATTATAGTTTATTATTGTTCCTATCTGAAGTCTGAGGTCAGAAGGCAGCATGTATAAACCAGTGCCAACGGCGAAGTCTACTTTCGATCTTGCGTATTGCAAAACATTTTGGTACCTTTTAATACTTGAAGGCAAATCAATTGCAGAATTAATAGAATCCTCTAAATTTGCTAAATACTGTTTTTGGGCGTCAAAGCCAGTAGAAGGATCAATTATGTTTGATCTCGTTTGTGCTTGCGAACCTAGCAAACACCAAACATAAGTACGAATAGAGTCGTTTATTCGTTCTATTCCCGCTTTTGTTAGGCCCTTAGAAGTATCCAAAATAAATGTTGTCCATGCTGTTTTATGCTCTTGCTCTATGGACCCGAGGTGAACAGTTGTGCCTGAAGAGAAAGATGTGTAAGGAGGATTCCAATCATAGTTATACTTTCTGTGCACGCCCCAAAAATAAAGGGTGCCTAAACCATGATTGCGATCCAACTTTTGTCTAAAGTCTGTCTTTGGGTCAATATCAAATTCGTTACAGATCCTTTCAAAAGCCTTGTAATCTATTCTGTTGCTGAATGGATTAAACGTTTTGTCATTTAGTAATGGTGCTTGCAGTTCAGATAAAATACGTCTAAAGGTGTAATAAAAATGAAATCTATACACTGACCTCACCAAAGGATCAGGATGATTTAAATGATCAGCATACGACACTCCACACCCAGTTGATGCACAAAACACAGCAAAGTTTAACTGGTTCTGATAAAACTGCATCGGATGACTAAACCACACTTTCGGGATGTAGTCGTTTTTAATAGGAGGGTTAAGATATCTGTTCAATGGAGTACTAACCTTTACTTGAAAGGCGTCAGACTGAGTCACAGAAATGTCAAGGGTGTCAGTTGTTATATTTTTAAGATTGTAGTGCGGCCCAACAGAATATTTTGCATTAGTATATTTGAATGCACTCATTTTTAAATTTGTTTTAAAAATGTTTGTAACAATAACAACTCAAGACAGTCCTTCGTTTTTAGAATATGCTATTGATAATGAATGCGGAACCCGAAGGGTTGCACTCCATGAAAGTTTTTACAAAGTCGTATGGTTTAATATAACTGAATCCAAGGAGAATAATAAGATTACAAAATTTGATAATAGTGACTTAGCTAGACAGTTAACCATACCTGATGGTTATTACAGGTTTTGCTCGCTAAAAGAAGCAATGAGTAACTTTGACATTACTCTCAAACTTAACAATGCAAATTTGAAAATAATGTTGACATTCAAACCTGAAGAAGAAGAAGTAGAATACCTTTTTGATGGAGAGCTAGCTAAAATGTTAGGCTTTGCAACTGACAATCAAGCCATTCATAGATTTATAGTTACACCAGACAAAACTACTTATGAGGGAGAATATCCGCTCGATCTTGCATTACATTCATTACTCTATGTTCATTTGGACGAGCTGAGCACTGATGAAAACTTATATGATGGAAGGCCCTCAACTGTTTTAAGAGCTCTTCCATCAGGGAAAGCTGCATATTGCGATTATGAAATTAGCTTGTGGGAGGGTCAGATCATTTAATATAAAGATCACAGATAAAACAGGGAAAGTCGTGAAATGTGATAACCTGCACATTGTTTTAGAAATAAAATAATACGTTGTTTTAAAAAATGTCACATGGACCAGAAGAATCAGGAGTTACATTAGCGCCTGAGAGGTGTGTAACTTTAGAATTAAAAGACCTTGCAGACGTTGAGGACTTTGAACAGAACGGTGAGATAGGCACTTTGTATGGTTTTGAGTACACTAAAGATGGTTATTATAAACGCAAAGAGGTTAGCGACAGCAAAAGGTTTCCTAAACTAGAACAACTACGCAATGTAGAAGCAAATAATGCGGGTCAGTATGAATATAAAATAGTTCGAAAAACTGACAGCAAATGGCACTTAGAACCATATTTAGAATGGGACATAAAATTTGAATTCGTAAGCCCATTTACATTTTTCGACCGTCAAAAAAGTTTCAGAAAAGCATTGAACTCTGGCCCTTTACATGTAAGTCTTATGCCAGAGAACAATAGTCGGAAAGAGATCGAAATAAAGAAGTTTGGGAGCAAACAGTACATCCTCCACAGAAGAGAATCATTTTTGAAGGAAGCTACTACAAAAGTACAGTTCTTTCCACGCACGTTATTAGGAGACACGTTCACAATAATACTTGAAATTTCTGTCTTAAAAGATGTGGGGAGGAATGGAGCTGTGGGTGTCAGTGACAACCTTATGGAAGGAATTCTTATTAGCTGGCAAAACTTAGACGTTGACAATCTTAAAGTTACTGTTGTGGTTCGTCACGATGGTGAAAATTTTAAGGTCGTAACAACAAGCAACAAAATCAATGTTAGTCTTAATAGAAACAATCTGACAAAACTGAGTTGGATTAATCTGACACATTTAGACCTTATAAGATTTTATTGTACTGATCAAATTTTGACGGATAGTATGATAACAACACTAACTGGTGTAAATTAAATTCTGTTATAAAACTATGGAGCAGACGACTTTGGTGTCAATGCCGATGTTAAACTTTATGATAAAAACCCCTCATTGTTCATTGATTTGTGGACAGACTGGTTGTGGGAAAACAATATTTGTCCTCGACCTATTATAAACAGTTTATCGTTATAATTTTGATCATATAGTAATTTTCTGCCCAACACTTAAATGGAACAAAGCATATAATGATAGAAGGTTTATATGGACGGATGATGAAATCTATTTGATTGATCCCAGCAATAAACTTAGCGAGTGCTTAGAACACTTTTATAGACAGTTTGAAGGAACTCAGACACTATTTATTATAGATGACTGTTCGGCAGAAAGAGACATAGTTAGAAAAAGAAATACTTTATCAAAACTAGCTTTCAGTGGAAGACATGCTGGGATAAGTGTGTGGATTTTATGTCAAAAATATAACTCAGTTTTAAAATACTTTAGAGAACAATTAAAGACAGTGGTTTTATTTCATATGAAAGATAGAGACGCATTTGATGAATGTATGCGTGAAAATGATGTTATTGAAAACGATCAAGAAAAACGAAGGATTAAGCAAAAATTAAAATCTGAAAAGTTTTCTAAATTAGTGTTAAAAACAGATAATCCTACACATTATGTATGTTTGTAAAGTGTTTACTATTAGAGAACTATAAAATAGGCACTCTGGGTAAGCCGGCGGAGCAACAGCGAAACCGGCTTCAGCCGGTTGGAGCTGGGCGGAGCTGGGTGAGCCAGAGTGCCTATTTTATAGTTCTCTGAGCCTTCCGTATCAGCAGGCCTCGACCACACAGTAGTGATCCCCGGCCCATTCTTGTCCAGTTTTGTCGATGGTCGGACAAGATGGCGGTGCTTGGTGATAAACACCTCAGATACAACCTGAGAGAAAGTGGCATACAAGTGGCCTCCAACCTGACAACACGGCAGAGGGAGATGGTAGAGTTCCATCGTGGACTTGGCAAGATCGCCTACATTCACAATGGCAAACTACATGTTAAGGACAGACAGCACGATTCTTCCTCTAGGGAGGCCAGAAATGAATGGCGCCATACTTCTGATCCAAGAGGAACTGAGGAAGACGGTCCCTTCATGCAGAACAGCTACAGAAATGGCTACAGCAGAAACAGTAAAGGCGTGCACCACAGGTTCCAGTCTTCACTTAATCAGCAAGATTCCCACGAAAACAAAGACGTCAAGGAACACCGCTCAAGCATCAGACGTACCGGCAACAGATGGAGTGGCAGTCCGAGAGGAGAGAAGAACTCTTGACTCCGGAATCCAGATACACATGCCTCCGTACCAGTCATTCCAGGAACACAGTCCTACAGTGATGTTACAAAACAGTATAGACCACGACATGAAGGCCAAACTTCAGAACACAAAAGGACTGTTATGATGAAAGACTACACCAAAAAATCTAAAACTTCAAGACCGACATCATCAAAACTGTGTGAAGAGGGGTCCAGTGATGGCAAAAGTCAGCTGACGTCTGTGATGGACAAAGTTTCAACAACCTCTAATGTGTGTGTGGAAAACAGGCCCACAGACGTGATTCACATTACTGAAGACAACATTCAGGAAACGCTGACTGGCCAGGACAGTGTCAGGGTGACGGAAAAGCGACGTAGTCTTGACGATATTAGTCTTGACAGGAATATTACAGAAACTAATGACAAAACTGATGGTGACACAGGTACGGATATGGATGCTGTACATGACTCTAAAGAGACGACGGCTGAAAAAGAGGTGTGCACCCATTGCCTGACGCAGGATGACGCACCAAAGGGAAGTAATACAATGGATAATTTTGCGCAAATTGTTCGCCAACTGGATGTGGATACAGACAATGTTAGACAAGACGTGATTGACATTACAGGCCGCGAGAATATGCTCAGACAAGATATGACTACCGACACACCATCTGACAAACGAGACAGCAGACACGTTGAGGATATAGTCAACGAAGTAACGAGCAAAGACAAACAGATACACCCTCCAGCTCGTGATGTGCGTTCAAAACGAAATGCTTCTGCCTCAAGAGTAGGCAGCAATACTAGCAAAACGACTCTAGAGAGATCCAACAGCCAAAGTAGTATTGTGGATTCTTTTTAAAAAGTTCAGTCAGGTGACCAGACAAAAATCAAAGACAGGCCTTTACGGGCTAGACCAAAGACCAAAGTCGGTGCAGAAACATCAGGTGCACAAAAATAGGGATTTGGCCAGGCCACAATACCAGTTAAACAATCATCAAAGACTCAGGGACATAGTGTCACAGGTGCTGCAAATCGAACACAATGGTGCACTGTTAAGTCCCAGCACAAGTTCTTTTGTATATAGTGTAGATAACACAAAAGTTAAATTCCTAAATTACAATGTTAATGGGCTTTTACAAAAATTGGACAACACCCATTTAATTAATTTCATAATTTCCCATGATTTCGTCTGCTTAACTGAGACTTTCATAACAAAAAAGCAGAAGAGCACACAAAACAAAGTGTGAAGTAACGCAGTTTTAATGCACGACACAAAACAGGACAAGAAATTTTCGGCAATATGCCTTCCTCAGCGACAAAAAAATACAGACATAAACATGCACAGTACTCCCCTTGTGAAGCCAAAGTGGTGAATGAAGTAGACAGAGGGACAGTGGGAGAAAGGGTGAGTAGAGTTCGAGGAATAGGGCACGAGGAAAGAGGGTAGAGTAAAGTGAGGAGGAGGAAAAGGAGAGAGAGAGAGAGAGAGAGAGAGAGGGGGGGGGGGAGGGGAGAAAGAGAGGGGAGAGACAGAGAGAGAATGGAAGTAGAGGAAGAGTTGAGAATGAGAGAGAGAAGAGGAGGGGAAGGAGAGTGAGTTGAGGGGGAGGGTGTGATGGTATGTAGTGGGTGTGTTGCATATGAAAGAAATGAACAAGAGAAAACACAATAAATAAAATACAATATGCTCAAAAAAGCATTTTAAATGCAGAGTCTGCGGAGCCTCAAGAACTGCTCTGAGAACTCTGTCTTTGATGTAAAAGCCATTGAAATGAAACAGTTCTTCCTTGATCGCCACTACCCCGAAGACATCATTGATCGTGCTCTCCAGAAAGTCCAGCTCATCGCCCGCCCACAAGCTCTGGAACCAAAACCCCAGGAATCAACCAGAGACAGACCTGTTGTCAGCCTGCTCTACCACGCTTCTGTCCACCAGGTGCGCAAAATTCTCCAAACCAACTGGAACATCCTTCAGTCTTGTGCCCACTCAGCTAGAATTTTTTCCCAGCCCCCCCTAGTTGCCTACAAACGGGACAAGAATATCCGTGACATGCTTGTGCGTTCCAGTCTCCAGCCTCACAGACGTCAATCTTCTGTAGGCACAAGCCCGTGCAATCTGCCCAACTGCAAGACCTGCCCCTTCATCTGTACTGCCATTGAAGTGAAAGGACCCAGTTCACGCATGACTGTCTCCAGATTCTTCAACTGCCAAACCACTAACCTGATCTACATCATCCACTGCACCGTTTGCTCTAAACTTTACATCGGCGAGACCGGACGCACTTTGACTGTCAGATTCAAGGAACACCTCGCTGACATTAAAGACAACAGGGACAAACCAGTAGCCAAGCACTTCAACCTCCCCAGCCATTCCGCACACAATGCAAGAGTGAAGGGCTTGTGGCTCATGAAAACTAGTGACTCTAGAGACAGGAAGGATATGGAGTCTCACCTGATTCAAAACCTGGGCACCAGAAATCCAGCTGGTATCAATGAAAAAGCTTAGCAATTCTGTGTACTTCTTTTTCCTGAGCCAAATCAGGTGGACAATGACTTATCATTCCCCTTTCCCCTTTAGTACTTACCTGTGCATGGTTGGTCTGCATCAGTGGCCTCTTCGTGACCGTAGAGCCTAGCGCCTACTGGAATGATCGTTTGAGAGCCTATATCTTTTGCCAGGAGTTTCTGAGTAGGGTTAGCTCCCCAGTCTCCTGTCTTTTTGTTTTTTTTCTATTTTCTTTTATTTTATTTATTCATTTATATTTCTTTTCACTTACTTTTGTATCTATCCCTCTCCTTCCTACTTTCCTTTGCCCCCTTCTCTCCCCCCCTCCTCTTTTTTTTCCCTCCCCCCTTTCACCCCCCCCCTTTCTACCCCTCCCTACCCCCTCCTCCCCCCTTCCTTTCTGCTCCCTCTCCTCCTCCGTCCTTGTTCCTTTTCTGTCGTCCTCTTAGTGGCTCCTTCCCCCTTTCCTTCCTTCTCTTTTCTTTCCCTCTTACTTCCTTTCTCTCTACTTTTGACCTCAACTATTCTCCTCTCTCACACCCTCACCCTCCTCCCTCTCTCCCTCCCACATACCTCCACCCTTGCTTTAGGTCCTTCTTTTCTTCTCTTTATGTCTCTCCTTCTTTCCCCCCGCCCCCTCCCCTTTCCCCTTCCTCCCCCCCCCCCTTTGTTTTTCCCTTTATTTATCTATCTGTATATATATATATATATGTATATATATATATATATGTATATATATATATATATATATATATATATATTGTGTGTGTGTGTGTGTGTGTGTGTGTGTGTGTGTGTGTGTGTGTGTGTGTATGTATAGATAAATAACTTTTTTTTTGGTGGTCACTGAGAGTGTTGTTAGTGCTTCTCATCATGACCTCATATCTATCTTTTACTTTAATGCTCTTATTTTTGCCCTTTTTTCTGTTGCGCCACCATAGCACCACCTACCTCCCTATGCTATACCCAAATGTCTTAATGTATGCCTTGTTTGTACATTTACCCATTTATTCCCCATTGTAATCCCCCCTCCCCACCCACCCACCCACTGCCCCATCCTTTTTTTTTTTTTTTTTTTTTTTTTTAGGTATATATGTGGTTGTGTGTGTGTGCTTATTGGCTTGTGTATGTGTGCGTGCGTGGTTGTCCACGCGCGCGCGCGCACTTGTATGTATGCGTGTGTGTGGTTGTGTGTGTTCGTGTGTGTGTGTGTGTGTGTGGTTGTGCCCGCGGGTAAGTGCTTTTTTGTGTGTGTGTGTGTGTGTGGGGGGGGGGGGGGGGGTGGGGGGTGAGCCTTGCAGCTCTTAGCTGCGTCTGGCTAGTGGGTTTTTTCTCGAGGTTCTCCTGTTTTCCCTCTCACCCCTTGGTGCTTGGGTAGGGCAACCTACCCTTGGGTCAGACTCGGGTCGGGTGCTTTAGGCGGCTGACCCACTTCTCTCTCTCTCTCCCCCTTCCCCTTGTCATTTAAAATGCTTTTTTGAGCATATTGTATTTTATTTATTGTGTTTTCTCTTGTTCATTTCTTTCATATGCAACACACCCACTACATACCATCACACCCTCCCCCTCAACTCACTCTCCTTCCCCTCCTCTTCTCTCTCTCATTCTCAACTCTTCCTCTACTTCCATTCTCTCTCTGTCTCTCCCCTCTCTTTCTCCCTCCGCCCCCCCCCCCCCCTCTCTCTCTCTCTCTCTCTCTCTCCTTTTCCTCCTCCTCACTTTACTCTACCCTCTTTCCTCGTGCCCTATTCCTCGAACTCTACTCACCCTCTCTCCCACTGTCCCTCTGTCTACTTCATTCACCACTTTGGCTTCACAAGGGGAGTATTGTGCATGTTTATGTCTGTATTTTTTTTGTCGCTGAGGAAGGCATATTGCCGAAAATTTCTTGTCCTGTTTTGTGTCGTGCATTAAAACTGCGTTACTTCACACTTTGTTTTGTGTGCTCTTCTGCTTTTTTGTCGTGGTCCAGTAACGCTGCAGTTTGTTTCTTTTGCCGTGAGACTTTCATAGCTAATGACTTTGAATCATCTCTTTTCAAGGACTTTATTATATTCACATCCAAAGCTAAAAAAATTGTCACACCAAGGGAGGTACTCGGGAGGTGTTGTTGTTATGATTAAGAAATGTTTTGCTGATTATGTTGAAAGGATTGAAGTGAAAGTCAAAAACACGGTTGTTGTGAAGCTAAAGAAGGATTTGTTTTCTGCAGAAAAGATATCATGTTAATATGTTCTTATATACCCCCGAATGATTCACCATACTGGAAATTTCAACAGGACGGATACGGCATGGAATTGTTAGAGGAATATATAATTGATTTGCATGAATCATGTGGCGACTTTTCTATGTTTGTAACTGGAGATTTGAATGCAAGAACTTCATCCCAAAATTACAGTTTTCATGGAGATGACAATGACTTTGATGAGACAGAATTTCCAGATGTCAACAGTTTTCCAAGGTGGTTGTCAACAGTTTTCCAAGGCGGTCTCAAGATAAACAAAAGAATTCTTTTGGAGAGCAATTAATTCAGTTATGTAACATGTTTGAATGTGTCGTTTTAAATGGACTTGACCATAAAGACTTTGACGATAGCTGCACATATATTGGATCTTCTGGAGTAAGTACGGTCGATTATTTTATTGTATCCTACGACTTATTTTCGTCCATCAATATTGTATCTCTAGATGTTGAAAGCTTAACTGAATCTGACCATCTCCCAGCGGTTGTGAAGATGAAGAGGGATAATAACATTCACGAGAATACTGAAAATCAAAACCAAATCACCGTATAATTTCAGAAAAAATCATATGGAATGAAAAATGCGAGGGTGATTTTATAAAACTGTTGGAAACTTATGACATTCAAAGCCGACTTATGCTGGCTATGCAAACCTTGGATGTAGACATAGACAGCGCTCTTGATATTTTTGTGAAGTGTTTAAAAGATGCCAGTCAATGCATGCTAAAATCGTTCATGGTCAATGGAAATAAAAGGTCAGATTGGTTTGATGAAGAATGTAAGGCAGCAAAAAAGGAAAGTAGGAGTAAATTAAGCTATTTCAGAAGAACTCGAAAAGAAAAAGACAGAATACCGTACGCAAAAAGCAAGGAAGGGTTACAGATACTTTGTCATGTGATGTAGCCTCACATGGCGACATGTGACGTTCCGTCGTGGACGCCCTTATTTGTTACGAGTTTCTTTCTACTGATGCATGGGTAAACCATTGACTTCCGGGAATAGGCCGGAGGACGTCCGGGAAAGACCGGAGGACACTGGGAAAGACCAGAACCAAGGGCTCTGTGGGCTGGCTCCCCACTTTGCCTTAAACATGTGGCTACTAAGAATAAAAGGAAAAGATGCTCCCAGGATTCACCGAAAGGGGAGAGAAATGATGAATCCATCGGTGCTCAACCAATCATGACTGCAAATCCCAAACGGACTATGAACATGGACCAAATGGAATATCCATGTGTCTGTGGAAAGCGTTTCGCTACGACCCGTGGCATGAAGATCCACAGAACAAAGATGGGATGTGTGAAGACTCATCTGAATGAGCAGCAGCGCACTGCATCAGCAGATAAGACGTCGGAAGACCAAGGCCAGGATTTAAACCACAGTGCCAAGGACATCCACGCTGTTGGTTCGGATGAGGAATTTGCACAGGCCCTCGATGCCAGGCGCCTGAAACTCAACCTGCCACGAGCAAACGAAACTGAAGATTGGGAGAAACTGGATGCAAAAATCGTCCAAAGACTCGATGCACTGATAGGGAAAAGCACCCTGGAACACAAACTAGCCACATATGGGGACATTGTGTATGCCACATGTAGAGACGCCTATGGAGCAAAACTACCCAAAGAGAAAACACCTCCAAAAAAATCCAGACGCCAAGAAAAGATGGACAAGATCAGGGTCCAAAAGAAAAACCTCAAGATGCAAAGGAAGACCGCATTGCCAGCTGAAAAACAAGGCTTAGAAAAACTGTGGAAAGACCTGAAAGAAAAACACAGCGCCCTCAGCAAAGCGGAATCTGCGAGGAAGAGGAAGAGCAAAAAGAAGAAGACACAAGAGCGCTTCTTCAGAGACCCCTTCCAGTTTGCCAGAACACTGTTTGAGCAGCCAAAATCTGGGACCCTAAGTGTGGACAAAGGAGTTCTTGAGCAGCATCTGAGGAAAACATACTCTGACCCACAGAGCAAAGCACCACTCGGACATTCAAGGTCTGGTGTGGCCAACCAACCCTGAGGAACAGTTCAATGGCAAGCCTCCAACGTTGGCGGAAATCAAGAAGGTGGTCGACAAAGCCAGAGCCAAATCATCACCAGGGCCAAACGGAATACCTTACCAGCTTTACAAGAAATGTCCCAAGGTGCTGGAGTGGCTCCACAGGCTGCTGCGATCGGCTTGGAGAAACCAGAAGATCAGCGGCCAGTGGATGACGGCAGATGGTGTGTACATCCCCAAAGAGCAAAACTCAAGTGACATCAGCCAGTTCAGGCCAATATCACTACTGAACGTCGAAGGGAAAATCTTCTTCTCTGTCATGGCAGCAAGGCTGACCAAGTACCTGATGGAAAACAAGTACTTGGATGTGTCAGTCCAGAAAGGTGGCATCCCAGGCGTGGCTGGCTGTGTAGAACACGCCACAATGATCTGGGACGCAATCCAAAAAGCAAAAACAGAAAAGAGAGACCTGGACGTAGTGTGGCTTGATCTGGCAAACGCATATGGATCTGTGCCCCATGAGATGATACAGTTGGCTCTTGAGATGTACCATGTGCCAAAGAACATCCGCGACATGCTCAAGAAGTACTTCAATGGCTTCTCAATGCGGTTCTCTACCAAGGAGTACACAACAGACTGGATCAACTTGGAAGTGGGTATTGCAATGGGCTGTGCAATTTCCCCAATACTGTTCGTGCTGGCAATGGAACTCATCTTGAAAGCAGCAACAAACAACGCGAGACAAACAGACCTTGGCGATGGATACAAGATGCCTCCTCTCAAGGCCTTCATGGATGACACTACAGTGATTTCATCCAGAGAAGACGAGACACGTCATGTGCTGGAGAGGCTGGACGACATAGTTGCCTCATCCAGAATGAAGTTCAAGCCAAAGAAATCACGGAGTCTCTCACTGAGGAAAGGAAAAGTGGCCGGATCTGTGGTCTTCAGTGTTGCCAACCAGGCCATTCCAACAGTCACAGAAGAACCAGTCAAGAGCCTTGGAAGATGGTATGATGATACGCTGAAAGACACACAAAGAGCAAAAGAAACCAAGCAGATGGCGGAGGAAGGCTTGGAGACCATTGACCAGTGTGGGCTCCCTGGCAAATACAAGGTCTGGTGTCTGCAGTTCATGCTGATACCAAAGCTCCTATGGCCTCTGATGATATACGACATCTGCACCAGCATAGTGGAGGCAATGGAAGCCAAAATCAACAAGTTCACAAGGAAATGGCTTGGTGTCCCACCCTGTCTGACTGACATAGCACTGTACTGTCGCCAAGCAAAGCTGAAACTACCACTGAAATCCATCCTGGAGGAATACAAAGCAGGGAAGATCAGACTTCAAAGCATGCTGGAGGACTCAGGAGACAAGGTGGTAGAAGCAATCAAGCCCCAGCTGAAGACAGGCAGAAAATGGAAAGTTCAAGAGGCGATGGATTCTGCAAAAGAAAGTCTCAAGGTCAGAGAAATAACAGGACACACACAAACCAACAGACAAGGACTGGGGGTGACCAAAACTGAATGGTGGTCAAAGGCCAAAGGAAAAGCCAAAAGAGACATGATGATTCAGGAGATGAGAAAAGAAGAAGACCAAAAAAGACTCCAAAAAGCAGTCCAGCAGAGCCAGCAAGGGCAATGGACAACGTGGGAGAATGCACTCCAACGAAGTCTCACTTGGAATGACATTTGGCACATGGCCCCTCTCAGGATCAGCTTCATTCTCAGATCTGCATATGACCTTCTGCCCTCAAATGCAAACCTGGTGAAGTGGGGGAAAACAGATGATCCTGCATGCCCCCTCTGCCATGAAAAACAAACAGTGGAGCATGTCCTAAGCTCATGTAAAGTAGCCCTGGCTCAAGGAAGGTACACATGGAGGCACAACCAAGTGCTCAAAGAGATTGTACAAGTAGTCTGGGCTAGTACCAACACCACAAAAGGGAAAATCAGGACTCCAAAAGCACCCGCAACATTCTTCACGGCAGGAGGCAGCAAATCATGGCCAAGAACAACAGTGCCACTCGAAACATGCAGGCAGAGTCTGCTGGACGGGGCAGATGACTGGGAGTGCACTGCAGACCTCCCAGAATGGAAGAGTCACCCAGAGATCATCAGCAAGAGTGGCATGAGACCAGACATAGTAGTCCACTCTAAGTCAACCAAGCAGCTGATCATGATCGAGCTCACGGTGCCATATGAGAACAGAATGGAGGCAGCTCAAATCTACAAGACTGAAAAGTATGCTGATCTGGCAAACAGCCTGAGGAGAGAAGGCTATCAGGTCAAAGTCCTCACTGCAGAAATTGGAGCTAGGGGGTTTGTAGGAACGTCTGCATACAGCCTCATGAAACAGCTCTCAGTTGCAGGGAAGGAAAAAGCCAGAGCCCTGAAAGCAATGGCAGACGCGGCAGAGAGGTGTTCAAGCTGGATCTGGTCAAGGAGGAACAAAAGTGAACTTCATAAGGCTTAATTTCCCTACAAATATCAGGTGTCCCTGTGGCTCAGTGGTTAAAGCGCGAGTCATTAAGTGGAAAATGAGCATGTCCAGAGGGTCATGGGTTCGAATCCCAGCCATGGCTCGTCCCAAGATGGGAAAAAAAGGGGCAGCAGAGGGACATCCGGAGTCATGAACCGGGTGTGGCCCAACCCCCCTAGAGTGTCAGGAGATAAGGGCCGAAACACTTGCTTGAAGGGGGCTTCTCTTCTGAGGACTCTCTGCTGCCACGCTCTCCACGAGTTTCTTTCTACTATAAAGCATTTCCCTATGTAGGGAAAAGAAAAGGTAAAAGAAAGGATAATTCATGTGGCCTGACCAGTGTGATCGGTGTCGCTGGTGGCTATAGACGTAGAGTGATTATTGGTTGAATCAATCAGGAAAATGGACGGACGTTGTCCATTGGTCAAGTAACCAAGGGCTGGTAATGCATAGAGTTAGATGAGTACTCACTGAATATGTACTCAGGAAGAGCGCAGGAAGGAAAAATAAGGTATAGGAAGGAGATGGCTTGGGGACACTGACCAGACAGGCTGTTTGGAACTGCAGAACGAGATTCACCTGTAATCTACCATTACCAGGTGAGGTATAGACAGATGGGGAGAGAAAAGAGAGAGAATTAAGAAAAGGGAAAAAGGGAAAAGAATTTATCGTTATTCAGATATTGAAATAGATCACTTACACGGACTTCATTCATGTTTCAGCCCTTCCCGATGCTGTGGCAGCACCAGTAATGGTACAAGCGACTGTGACAGTCGTACAAGTATTTGGGCTACAGTGCTGTGGCAGCACCTAATTGTGAAGAGGACAACGACTGCAGCAGTCGTGAGAGAATTTAAAGAATTTGTCATGTTGACCCACAATAAATGTTGATTGTCCCCCTGGGTCGGAACTCATATGATATTCCTATATTTTAAGCCATCTTTTGATTCTTTTTTGGAAAATGTATACATTGTTTCTCCAGTGAGGAGGAGAAACCGGTAAAAGATGTATTTGTGAATTACTATGTATAATGAGATGAAATTTAGTCCCAGCTAGTGGATCTGTGGAATGATTGTACCTCCACTGGAGAGGAGGAATGAAAAATAATTCTTAGAAAACAAACCAGTTGAATATGATGGAAAAGTTGATTATTGTTTAGTAAATTATTCCCTGGAGAGGAGGGGCAGAAGAAGAGTTATTGTAGTGCGCCTTCTGGTTGTTTGGAGAGACTGCGTGTGCACGGAGTGAATGCTGAGCTGAGTGTGTGCATACATTTGTGCTCGGTGTGACATACTTACTAAAAGTAAAAAGACAAGCGTTTAGAAAGCAACAAGCAGATATGTTAGTGAATGAAACTGGCAACTCATCGCAATTTTGGAGAAAATTAAGGAAAATGGGATGCTGGCAGAATAAGAAAAATGATAGCAATATTAGCATAGATGACTGGTTCAAGCATTTCAAGAGTGTTTTTCTAAACAGCAGCGAAGAATACAATGAGCAGTTTGATATTGAAATCGATCTGTCCGAGGAATCGGACCATGTTTTGAATCAGTTTATTTCAGAGGATGAAGTCATTCAAGCTATTTCTAAACTTAAGAAAAATAAATAGTGGAATAGACGATGTTTCCGCAGAAATGTTAAAATCTGGAGGTTCAACTGTAAATAAAGTTTTGACAAAACTATTTAATACCGTTTTTGATAAAGGAGTTTATCCTCGTGAGTGGACGAAATCTATTATCATACCAGTATTTAAGAAAGGCAACCCCAATAATGCTGATAATTAAAGAGGAGCATCTTTGCTGAGCATCACATCTAAGTGTTATACATCAATATTAAACACAAGACTGTACACCTGGTTAGAAAACAATAACTTTATTTCAGAAAATCAGGCAGGATTTCGAAGAAACCACTCTACTGTTGATTATATTTTTACAGTGTATGTTGCTATTCAGAAATGTATGAATAAGAAAGGTACAAAACTATATATTGATTTCGTTGATTTTAGAAAGGCTTTCGACTCTGTGTGTCATCACAAACTTTCGGAATGTATAAAAAAAACAAAATGTGAAAGGAAAATTTTTGGCGTCTCTCAAAGCAATGTACAATTCATTACTGTCGTGTGTTCGATCAAACCATGCATTTTCTGAGATGTTTGATTGCCCAGTCAGAGTAAGACAAGGATGTGTTTTGAGCCCCACATTATTTTCAATGTTTATAAAACATTTGGCAACTCACATAGAAGAAAAGGGTAAAAATGGTGTCCAGCTGTTACCGGGTATCATGGAGTTATTCATATTATTGTTCGCAGATGATGTTGTACTGTTGTCAGCTTCCCGAAATGGTCTACAGAATCAACCGAATATTTTGCACACATGTTGCAACAACATGAAGTTATATGTAAACATCGAAAAAACAAAAGTTATGGTATTCAGAAAAGGGGGATTCCTGGGAAGGCATGAAAAATGGTTCTATGATGGTACAAGACTAGAGGTGGTAAATAGCTATTGTTATTTAGAGTTTAATTTCACAACTATGATTAGTGCTAGAAAAGGCACAATGTATTTGGCAACAAAAGGAAAGAAAGCCGCTTTACAGCTGTGCAGGGTTTTCCAAAAGTATAAGGAAATGAGTTCGATTACCTTTTTAAAATTTTTTGATGTAAATATTCAGCCAATACTATTATACTCATCAGAAGTGTGGGGGTTAAATAGATTGGATCGTATAGAAAAAGTACATATAATGGCATGTAAGAGGTTTATGAGTGTTCCAGGTAGTACTCCTAATAAGATGGTATATGGAGATCTGGGAAGATACCCTCTGTATGTTAATTCTTACGTTGCATGTTTAAGATTTTGGTTTAAACTGTTGCATATGGATGCTGAAAGACTGCCACATAAAGCTTACATTATGTTGCTTGAATTAGACAGAGCTGGCAAAAACTGTTGGGTTTCAAAGGTAAAAGAAACTTTGTGTGGAACAGGGTTCAGTATTGTTTGGTTGCAACAAGGTGATGTTAAACAGTTTTTGAAGTTGTTTAAACAAAGAATTGTCGATTTCTTTATTCAAGAATGTAACGCAACTATCAGAGATCGGGACAGATACAGCACTTACAGACCATTTAAAACTGTTTTTGAAAAAGAGAGGTACGTTTGTGACATGGATATGTATTGCTTTCGTGTAGCCTTTTCTCAGTTAAGATTCCACGTGCTTCCTCTGAATAATAATGTGCATCGGTACAGTGAATCTGTCTAAGATAAAAATTGTTTATTTTGTGTGGGTCAAGTTGAAAATGAGCATAATTTCTTATTTGATTGTTGCCTGTATATAGATCTTCGAGCTAAATTTCTAAGAGAATCAATGAAAGTGCCTGTAAATGTTCTGTTGAAAACAACAAGTATGAATCATAGGCACAATGTTTCAAGATATGTGTTCCATGCGGTTAACAAACGAAATAAGGTTATATTTTAGACGAAAATGACTGGGTGATTATTACGGCTCAGTAACTTTGATACTTAATCTTGTGCTTCATGCTATATAGATCTTCATCATTCACTCATGTAGCGTAGCTTCGTTTGCTAAGATACGTTCATTTAGAATTTCTACTACACATTTATATTTAGAAGAGATTGTCAAGATTGTGAAGGGTGAAACTGTGAAATATATTTATCTTTTTCACCTCCTCCCTTCACCCCCCCCCCCCCCCCTCATTCCTGGCTCGCCCCCATCTCCTTGACTCCCTTCCCCAGCCCCACCACTCCCATTTCCATTTGTTACCTCCATGCATTGTGGCCAAAGGCCGACGTACATTAAAATTCTGAGTTCTGAGTTCTCTCTCTCTCTCTCTCTCTCTCTCTCTCTCTCTCTCTCTCTCTGTGTGTGTGTGTGGTTTTGTGTGTGTGTGTGTGTGTGTGTGTGTGTGTGTTGTTGTTGTTGTTGTTGTTGTTGTTCTTCCGTTTAACGTCTTCCCACATAAAAGTGATTTCAGACGGTTTGTAGTGATAGGGTGTATGATGAAAGTAGTATGATGAAAGTAGTGTGTGTGTGTGTGTGTGTGTGTGTGTGTGTGTGTGTGTGTGTGTGTGTGTGTGTGTGTGTGTGTGCGCGCGCGCGTGCGTGTGTGTGTGTGTGTGTGACCGACCCTGCATTGGCTAGTCTTGTTGCTTACGTGTAGGCCTACTTCATTCCGATCTTTTGTACGTGTGTGCGTGTTTGCAGTGCCAACAATGGCGGAGGCATTTGAACACAACTTCAATGAACACAAAGACGTGTAGATTTGTTGTGCCATGTGTGCGGCAATCGTGTGCTCGAAAAGGTAAAAGATGAAGGATTAAACGCTAGACTTTGTGTCAACTTCTCCAATCATTTGTTGCAGTATTTCAGTCTAGTATTTCTGGTGATGAAGAAGGCAATCAGTCCAAGTGTATCTGCATAAAATGCTACCATAAACTGAAAAAAACGAGACACATGTCAGCACATTCTCAATGTTATACTACAAAAGAAAATGCTGCTCGTGACATAGAGGAAATCTGGACAACTTTCAATCCTGATCTTTCTTCGAGTCAGTGTACATCACGTCGATTCTTTCAATCAGCCTGCCTTCTTGGTCGTCGGAAAACAAACAAGAGCCGACCCATCAAAAGATCTGCTCAAGAATGTTTAGAACAGTCTGATCTGTGCTTGCACACAGATGAAAATGTGTCATCATTTTCTCCGTTAGTATCGACCCCCGTGAAATAGCCTAGAACATTCTCTACACAAACCTCACCAGTCATAGCTAGCACATCCAACTCGGCACTTGAATGTGTTGACATGTCTGATGTATGCTTGGATACTGATGAAAGTGTGTCGACGTCAGTTTGTCAGTCACCGTCGACCCCCAAGCCAAGAACATTCTGCACACAAACATCTCCTATCATAGCAAACACATCCAAATCTGCACATGCAAGTTTTGGTCAGTCTGATATTTGGTTCGACACTGATGAAAGTGTGTCAACGTCACTGTGTCAGTCAACGTCAACACCAGTTAGAAAACCCAGAACATTGTGCACACAAACCTCTCCAATTACTGTCAAAACCCCTGTCACTGACGCCACAATATCCCCTTTCCCCAACTGAAAAGCAATGCATCAAAGTCACAAATACAGACACCAGCACACTGCAGTGAAGGCAACATCACACAGTACACGTTGCAGGGCATCAGTGCAGACTACAGAAAATACAACCAGTCCAAAAAGAAAATCACCAAACTGCACAACAATGTTATCAGGGAACCCATCATTGATGTGGAGTTGACCCATGTGGCACCCCCATACCTGCATATTCCGCTGGGCGTGGTCAAGAAACATCATGACCTGCTGGAAAAGGACTGCCACAGCCTTGACCAAGACATTGGACAGTCACTAGCAAACCAGGGGAAACAGGTCGGCTCTGACTCAGCCTTTTCTGAGTTCGTGAACCAACAGATACAGATCCTGGCAGCTGTAGAAGAAAAAAGAATGTTAGAGACAAAGATTGTTTTCGATGAGCCAGGAAATGAACCAGAACTACTCAGTGTTTTCCAGAAAGAGCAGCATGACCTTACAGAGTTGGTGTAGGAAAAGCAAGAGGAAATAGAAGAACTCCAGTCACAGCTAGATCTTCCCAAACTGGCCGGCCCTGTCACCAAGCACTTGGATTTTATGCTTCAGCAGCATGAAATATATCCACAGGCCTACCATTGACGATCGTTTGTTGATAACCACTGCCACACCTACCCGAAGCCAGACACAATAGAACATCTGTGTGATAGTGTAGTGGACACAACAGCAGAGCTGACTCAGGACACAGACATCATTCTGAAGGCTAGGAACATTTGTCAGTAGTTCAAAACACTGAACGCACTGTTTTTCCACATTCACGCAAACATCTCCCATCAAACACCAGTGACTGACACAGATGAGGTCGACGCACTGGATAGCAATATCAAGGAATATATGGCTTTCTTTCGCAAATCATTCCCAGAAACACCTATCATTCCAAAGCAGCACATTCTGGAAAGTCACTGCGTCATTTATCCGATCTCACCATTTCAGCCTGGCATTACATGGGCAACAGTGGGGGGGGGGGGGGGGGGGGGGGGGAGCAGACACACGCACTCATCAACTTACTGAAAAGACAGGCATGGTCATAGAAAGCACAGGATGCAAAACTGCAGGTGATAATGGAAAAACACATGGCCTATGTCTCCCCCCAAAACCAGACATACTTCACTCAATTGGAACATTTCAAATCCAATAAAATCCTGAATGCGTAAGAGGTGACAAGCATTCCCGGTTAAATTTGTAACCCTTCTCAATTAAAACCAATTGATTGGTTAAGCCAATTACAATTGAGATAGAGAGAGAGAGAGAGAGAGAGAGAGAGAGAGAGAGAGAGGAGAGAGAGAGAGAGGAGAGAGAGAGAGAGAGAGAGAGATGCTGTTTTTGTTGTCATATTTGTAGATGTGCTCGCGCACATGTGTGCACACTCGCGGGTGTCTGTGTGTGTGTGTCAGTATGTCATTTTAATTAAAGTAAGTGTGGGGTGGAAATAAATTTCAGTGTGTGTGTGTGTGTGTGTGTGTGTGTGTGTGTGTGTGTGTGTGTGTGTGTGTGTGTGCGCGTGTGTGTCTTTTATCCATCTGTTTATGTACCGCTGTTGTTGGTTTCTGGGTTTCTGTCAATATGTGTGCGTGTGTGTGCGTGTGCGTGTGTGTGTGTGTGTGTGTGTGTGTGGTGTGTGTGTGTGTGTGTGTGTGTGTCTCTCTCTCTCTCTCTCTCTCTCTCTCTCTCTCTCTCTCTCTCTCTCTCTCTCTCTCTCTCTCTCCAGTCGTGAGTAGGCTCACCATGAAGATGAAAATGAGACAACATCATGCATTGGTGTGTGTATAGTGTGACATCACTTTCAAATGATTTGAACGGGCGAAAGCACAAGATCAGGTAGGAGGCATTTCATTGTTTATAACTGACATCTGCATGTGTGGCATGCTAAAATCTTGCTTTACTAAAAGCATGGTGTGGCTGTGATATAATCAATTTCAGCATGCTTCACAAGCGCGTAGAGCACTCATATAAACAAGCAAAACATGCCTAGGCCATGGTAGGGAAACCGCCGCCGTGTTCCCAGTGAAGCTGACCAGTGCCAACAGTGACTGTTTGTTGGGCCCAGTACCGGCTGTCAGGTAGTCGTACCGCGAATAATTTTCTGTCAGTTGTAAAGGAAAGATATGCATGTCCAATATGTCTGAGTTTGAGCGTGATAGATTAGGAACGCATGCTCTCCACTGAGTTGAACTTTCATTTCACTTTGTGTGTGTTCGTTAGTCTGTTTCAATCGTTTTTTGTTAGCAAATTTTTGTGGTGCTTGCCACCATTGCGTATGAAAGAAGACCCATTCATGTTTGGTATCGTTCTGTCAGTCAGAGACCCCACAATCCAGTGACATCAATCGACCACAGTTCGTTGCATTCTGGCGCAAAGTATTAATGAAGAAACACAGCACCCTATTTCCTACACACTGTCAGCCAGACAGCTAGTATCACATTACGCATAGGGAGGAAAGCTTGTGTGAGGTTAGAGCGAGGAAGCTGGCAGCTGTCGGCTGCAGTGTGCTGATTAATCGAAGTGCGGCCGTCTCAAACCCTTCTCCTCGCCCTTTCCTCTACGACCGATAAGCGGGCAGGGGTTATTGCCCTTGTCTTCAACTAAGTATTGCTCTGTGGACAAGTGTGTGCTACAAGAGCAGGGTGAAGGAGAGGAGAGCTCCATGCATCTTGAAGACAAGGGATCTCCTCAGAGCAGGCACCACTGAATAAGGAATTCCATGTTCATCACTGACTACCGAAGGCCAAGGGAAAAACGGCGGTCAGCTGGTGCCCACAACAAATCATACACACTTCGCTTGAGATTTCAGCCTCCAATCAAAATATTTTTATGCACAGACTTTGCGCAGGAGTACACCGTACCAAGATATACCTAGAACAGATGGAAACGGTCACATGTTGAGAATACGTCGTCCCCTGGACGAGCACCCTCCACTGGACCCTGTAGGATGGCCTTGGGCAGGGAGCCATGATGTTATACATGCCCGTGTCAGGCAAGCTTACAGTGTCTGATTACTGATGATGATGATGATGATGATGATGATGATCATCATCATCATCATCATCATCCTCATCATCATCATCTTCATCATAATCGTGGTCGTCGTGGACGTCGTCGTCGTCATCGTCATCATCATCATCATCATCATCATCAATTATCCTCATCGCCAACATCATCATCATCTCATTGTCATAGTTAATGACAACACACACACACAATAGTGCAAAAATGACGTCATCACTTTCTGGGAACTTAATTTCCCCTAGTTAACTAGTACACAAGTTTGATACATGCCTCTGCTTGGACTACAACAAAAATGTTGGGTCAGAAATGTGTAAGCCTTGTTTGTTCGGCCCTTTAACTAAGTGTCTCGAATGGGACAGAAAAAAAAAAGCTGTGCGCCATTTATTTCAGCTGCGCAAATATCTTCGT
>CM065732.1:55343652-55351152 GCA_033310375.1 Conus canariensis
CTATGCACAAAAAGAAACGCATATTTTTATTTCAGTCATTTCATGCGTCATTTAGCATTCAAAATATTACAACCGCTGAAGAAATAAGACATCAGTCTACTGTTATGTCTATTCATTATGTCTGACTATTCACACTGGACAGAGTTCCCTGCGATAAGGGGCACGTTTCTGTAAAAATTTCCCTTAATATCTTCAGCGAAAAAATATGCGTTTCTTTTTGTGCACAGTATATATGCGAGTGGAACAATATGTGTATTAACTGATCCCATGGTTAATTTTCTCGTACACCACTGCATGGCAGGGTTTGCTGTGTGACAGTAAAGTCAGTGTGGGATTCTAGCCATTCTACAAGTTTTGTTTCATTGGATATTTTTCTTTTTTCAGCCAACGTATTGAAGGTATAAATGAAGGGATTGATAGCAGAGTTCAAAGGCAATATAAATACAGCCAGTGCCACATTCACCTCCGTAGGAATGGACGTACCAGCCAGTGCCAACATCCCACACAGTCCAATTGGAAACCAGCACATGAAATCTGATACCGCGACAGTGATCAATCGCCGGGCTACGGCCATGTCCCGTGACACTTTTGTAGTATTGACTTTGAAGGCGTTTTTTTGTATTGACCAGTAGATGAAGGCTTGGCCAGCAGAAATGAATAAAAACAGAACAAAATTTAGGATGATCAATACACTTACAGAATAAAATCTTCCTTTGAAATTTTGGCTTGTAATGGGCAGTGGAATACAGATACCTGTCCGGCTATAAAATTCCCAGTGCGACATCATCGGGAGTAAAGGCAGCAAGGCCAGTGACCAGCCCACTATCCAAATCAGGAGACAGGCCACAGCTGCTGACATTCTGTCAAATCGGAAAGTGCTGAATGGAAAGCGAAGGACAAGAAAACGATCCAGTGTGATCAGCCAGATGATCAGAGCTGACACTTCGCTGGACAACAGAGACAGAAAACCGGCCACCTTACAGGTCACACTGTTTTTCCATATGTCATCATAGTGGAGATACCTGCCACGGAAATGCTCGTCAGCTACTCCTATGATCAATATATAGACACCCATTAGAAAGTCGGCCAGCGTAAGGTTGAGGACAAACACACTGAAGCCACTTGAAGATGTTGTCTTTACCAACAAACGTGCGCAGAAACAGAAGACATTACCAGTCACTGACAGACAGGCGATCAGCCACAGAAAAGCACGGTATGACCAGGACTGTAATAAATCATCACATGACGATATTTCATCTCTTGGAGAATGGCATGAGGAATGAAAGTTACTTGGGAGCATTTGTCTGCAGCATATTTTATAGTTTTGTGTTGATATAGCCTGCAAATAGACAAGTCCTTTGAACATGTCTGGTGGGTAATGTGTAACTGGACTGCCATCAATGTACAGTTCACTTAATCGTGGGGTGAACTGAAATCCATTGGGACTAATGGTATGTACAGTTGTAAAAGTTAAGTTGAGCTTCTGTATCCGTGGAAAGGAAGAGAAGACTTTAGTATCCAACACTGTCAGTGAAGTAAATGACAGGTCAACCAGCGTGAGAAAGGTTTGCTCGGTAACAGATGAGGAGTCCCCGTGGAGAGAGGCGGGGGGATTCTTGGACAGTGACAATGTCTGTAAACTGCTCAACGCGAGAAATGAAGTCATGTTCAGTTGTGTCAGCTTGTTCTCACTGAGGTCAAGAAATCTCAAATTTAGCATTTCAGTATGAGGCAAGAAGGTCAAGAAACATCTGACAAGAACAAGGTGAATAAGGTAGACTTGGTGCTTTACATCAGATGGTGTCATTGTAGAACCAGAAGCATCCAGAGAGCGAATGTTCGGAAATAGTGTCACAGAGAAGGGCTGGGGGCAAAAGAACGTGTGACTTTGACACAGACAGCCCACAGGACAAGTTGTATCACACACTATTTCATCATCACCCATTGGACAGTGAGGCCAGCCATCACACATGTGGTCAGTGTGTATACAGATCGTAGATGCTCTGCACCTGAAAAATCCTGAACATGTGTCCTCGCAGCCATCTTCGTCCTTCTGGTCTATGCAATCATACATTTCATTACATCGTGTGAAGACAGGTAGACAGTCATTGAAGTCACCAGGACAACGAAAATGACTGTCAGGACAGGACTCATTATTATTCATTGGTATTGACTTAAAACGTCTGATGCCATCAAAATTGATCAGGGTAGGTGAACGGGAAAATGAGAAATCCATGATGCTTCCTTTGTAGGTACTGCAGCTGTGTTCCTCTGATTCATCCCAGCATTGGGGTATTTGATCACACACCTTGTCATAGGAAAGACACTGACCATTACTGCATGTAAACGTATTAATACAAACAGGATATTGGCAGATTGATTCATCACTCTTGTCCTGGCAGTCGTGGACAAAATTACATACCAAAGCGTATGACATCTTCGTGACGTCATCACTGCATGTAAACATGGGAATTAAGATGGTGGAATAATTTGAAAAGTAATGTCCATTGACGTACAATGAGGTATTAGAATAATAACAAGATGTATGCTGTTGACCACACACTCCCAATTGGCGGAAGCCACACTCAAGGAATGTGTATGTCACCTGGCCATCATGGCAGACTGTCAAGGACACTTGTCGCCAGAAAAATACAATCTGAGTGATGTTCAGTGTTATTGGTTTAATACGAAATGATTGCTCATCAGTCCTGTTTGTTTGGAATTCACACACTACTCTTTTTGACAATGGAGTTTTACGAAATGGCAACACACACTGAAATGGACGGTGTGAGGGTTTCGAAATAAAAAAACAATACGTTAGTCCAGTAAAATGCTGTAGATAACGGGTTCGAAATGTATGGTGAAACACGAGTCTGTCCTGGAAAGCTGTGTTTCTATACATAGACGGTAATGACACATCACCTGACCGCACACCAACATAGTGATCCATAAAGCGGAATACATGCACTGCAGTCATGTTAAAAATCACGATCACCCAATCATAAACACACTTCGGAAAACTGGCTATGCCCCTCAGGCTCTGACAATACTTGCCACTGGCATCTATTCTGTCACTGTCAGATACAGGTACAGTTCCAATGAATTTGTAGCAACGTCCACAGAGTGCCACCATCCCTGACAGTCCGGACTGCTGTAGGGACAGTGTCCTGCTTCATCCCGCCCTTCCTCACACTCTGTCTTCAAGTTACAGTCCACGTGGTGACGAAAAGTGGAATAATGGTTCACTGAACAGTTCCATAAATCATTGGGTGTTTTCTCAGGTGCTTTACTGTAAGGAAAGAAGGAGAAGAAAAGTTGGAAGCAGCCCATCTTGACGCATGGTTTCCTTGGAACTTGAAGACTGAGTTGTGTTGCATTTAAAACATAAGCAAAATCAGATTTTGTTTGTGACCTACTCCAAACTTTAGTTCGCGTGTCTTCAAAATGTCGAAACAAATAGATAGATTTAAGACTTTGTGGGGGTTCTTTGAAACTTACCATGACCACATTTCCAGTTGGTATTGATACATATTCAGTTACGAATTCGGGGCCTTCAGGACTCGAATTTGATCTCATTGTCATATACCCAGATGATGCGGATATCATCACGACGAATAGTGCTCCTGATTCCTCTTTCACTTTAGACTGTGCAACTTTGAACATAACACTTTAAGAATGTTAGAACCTCACAACAGAAAGACAATAAATGAAACAAGTCTTCAGATAACTGAACTGCCCATGAGCCAAACAACTAGCAAAGAAGCCAGCCAACCTTCAAATCATTCAACAAACCACCCAACTGACCGTCCAGTTCATCGATTTAGGATGAAGATCCCCTCTTTTGGTACTGATAGCTGTCAAATTGCTCATTTCATGAAATCAGCAAGATTTTCTATACTTTATTGTGCAGAAAATCTGTGTTTTCATGAAGTGAGCGAAAACGACTGACTGTTTATATCGCGAAATAAACAACAATTTGAGGGGGGGGGGGGGGTGCTCTCTCTCTCTCTCTGTCTCTCTGTCTCTGTCTCTCTGTCTCTGTCTCTGTCTGTCTGTCTGTCTGTCTGTCTGTCTGTCTGTCTCTCTCTCTCTCTCTCTCTCTCTCTCTCTCTCTCTCTCTCTCTCATGTGTACATGTATGTGCGCGCGCGCGTGTGTGTGTATGTGTGCTTGCACGCGCGTTTGTGTGTTGCAGATATGCCACAGCGACTAGACGGATTAGTTACGAATTACTTTATTAAGTTGTAGAAAAATTGAAACAAAACAAAACAAAATAAAACAAACGCGCGCGCGCGCGCGCACACACCACACACACAACACACACACACACACACACACACACACACACACACACAACACACACACACACACACACACACACACACACACACACACACACACACACACACACACACACACACACACAACACCAATTCATTATTTGAAAAGTAACGAGCTTGATTTTTGATACTTACAAGACACTCACGTAACTGTAAATTAACATATCGTATGGGAACAGCATTAGGGTGGTAAAATATTTGACTGCTAAGGGACGAACTAAAGTACAGAACAGACAATCTTGGATGCCAAACATGTCGTGGAAAATGTAAAAAGATCAACACAAAGCCAATTCAGTGAATTCATATGCACTGAATAATACTGTAGACAAATATTTAGTCATTTTAACATTCACACATAGAAATGTCTATTTCTTCGAGCCTTCATCTGTGTTCTAAATAATAGACTTGATGTCATCGCTGGTCAACGCAGCCATGGTCCTGGAAATATAAGAACAATTATTTGAGAAACAGACATTTTGTTAAAAATGAACAATGTTTTGGATAAATTCTTGAACGATAATTGTAATGATAATGTGTCTAACAAAGTTGAATGGGGAATGTGCAAAGTTGAAAAAAAAAAATCTATCTCCAGCAAATTGGGGAAAGCATTATCATGCCAAAAAGACATGAATCCAAAACGCTGCACCTGTAAATCTCACATGTAGAACTAATTAAAGACCATTGAACAAAGAGAATCAGGTCAAATTCAGGGGACTTAGACAAATGTCAAATCAGAGCAGTTCTTCAAAGCGAAAAGTCTCTGGGCAAATAAAATATACAATAAATCGAACATGGTAAACATATTACCAAATATTTCGGTAATTTACAAAAATCTAGATCACCAAAAGACATTATGATTAGACTTTGTTGTTTTTGAAGAATCAAGGGAAACAATGAATTATCAATCAGAAGGATGCTATGGCATAGCAAGTTAATCATTATAATGATCTGTGTAAGCGAGGCACACCGGCGATCTGAAAATACACAGGACGAAACTACTGTGTTCCTGGATTGTTCACTCTTAGACGAGGAAAATGCTGCCAGGTGAGAAGGTCTGGCCACAGCGGAAGAAACCACCAATATCCAAAAGAAACTGCAAAACGGTTTAGCTCCTGAATACGACGGTTTTAACGTAGGATTCGTTAATTTTGGAGGTTAGTTTGTAGGAACAGTCACCAACTCTTCCACATGGTCTTTTATAAAGGTAATTTTTTCACACCCCACAGACAAGGAGCGTTCATTTTAAGCTACAAATACATTATTGTGAAAATTCTGGCAAATGCATGCAATAACTTTCCCACAAGATTGATTCAGCTGGCCCTGCTTGTTAATGAGATTCTTAACAAATGAAAACACTACAGATTTAATGAGTCTGAAATGTGACACAGCAATTGTCCATACTGGCAATGGAGGTCATCCTGAAAGCAGCCATGAACCATACAAAGTCAGCAGACCTCCAGAAATGGATTACAAAAATGGCCACCTGTAAAAGCCTTCCACCAAGAAGTTGAACCACAACGAATACTACATTAGACAAGTTATTTGCTTCATCAAGGATGAGTTTTAATCCAAAGAAATCAAAAAACCTTTCCCTGAAGAAAAGTAGCCGGAATGGCCATGTTCACTGTAGCAAACCAAATCATCCCAACAGTGAAACTAGAACCAGCAAAAGCCTGGGAAGCCTGAGTCAACAGAAATGAAGCAAAAGTCAAAGAAAAAGAAGAAAAAACCAAGTGCCGCGAAGAGGTACAGGTGTTCAAGAGTGAGGCATCGAATGAGGCTGCGGGATGCACTCGGCATTTGCCTGACGGTGGCGTTTTCCGCCGGTGATTCTGCAGTCATGAAATATGAGCTAGTGCACCCACGGAAACGCAGCCGTGGAGATTCTGTCGTGTTTTATCCAGTGGCCATTATGCAATGGCATCTGCCAGGCAGCAATTATTTCTCTTGATGTCTTAATGAACGCCCTGTGCATGCCTGCACACTATGTGAGCACAGCACAGGCTTCCAAGGGTTGCAGGATTGCTCCCAGCTGATCTGCTTGGTAGTTGAAGACAGTACTTCTCTGGGTCCCAACGGCACCTTTGGGTATATTCTTTTCTTGGCTGGGTCAACAGAAATAGTCACAAGAAAAACAAGAAGAGCAAAGTGAGGAGAAGAGCTAGAGGTGTTTAAGAAACAAGAGGATGCCAAGAAAATGCAGAAGGCATCAACCGAGGCCAACAGAGGCAGTTGACCATGTGGGAAAGCACACTCCAATGAAGCTTCAGCTGGAGTGACACATGGCACATAGCGCATCTTAAGATCAGCTTCATTCTCAGATCTGTGTCTAGTTTCCTGCCCTCGATTTCGAACCCGTGGGAATTTGAGAAATCAGACGACCCTGAGTTCTCGCGTTGTCAGTGCCAACAGTATCATACATCCTTGGTTCATTCCGAGCGGTGGCAACCCAGAAAAAGGTACATATGGAGGCCCAACAAAGTAATTACACATGTGGTTAGCACTGCAGGGGGCCGCAACTCATGATCTTGATCAGCAACAACACCAAGAGCATGGCGCTGGGGTTTACTGTATGGAGTAGATGACTCAGGGAGCACAGCAGACCCTCCACAGTGGAAGAGCCATTCAGAGATAATTACAAAGAGAAGGAGACTACACCTAGAAGCAGTTCATTCTGGGTTAATTGACTGTACCATTATGTCATATGAGAACAGAACGGAGCGAGCGCATGTCTGACTGAAACGCATCCAAGTTCAACCACCAGGCTGAGATACTTTTGCCTCCAAACCAAAATCTATATCACAGATGTTTGAGCAAGGAGGGTCGTAAGTTCATCATCCT
Organism: Conus canariensis; assembly: GCA_033310375.1. Classification (NCBI taxonomy): domain Eukaryota; kingdom Metazoa; phylum Mollusca; class Gastropoda; order Neogastropoda; family Conidae; genus Conus; species Conus canariensis. Next base: position 55,350,833 of record CM065732.1, read on the forward strand.
ATGATCTCATGAAACGTGTGTGTGTGTGTGTGTGTGTGTGTGTGTGTGTGTGTGTGTGTGTGTGTGTGTGTGTGTGTGTGTGTGGTGTGTGTGTGAAAGAAAGAAAGAAGAGAGAGAGAGAGAGAGAGAGAGAGAGAGAGAGAACCAACCAGCCCAGCCAAACCAGCCCAGCCCAGAGAGAGAGAGAGAGGAGAGAGAGAGAGAGAGAGAGAGAGAGAGAGAGAGAGAGAGAGAGAGAGAGAAAAGAGGATGCGTGTAAGTGACAAATAGGCAGCCAAAACAGATGAACACAATACAGGGCATGGAAATAAAAGACATTT
>CM065732.1:55356152-55381152 GCA_033310375.1 Conus canariensis
GCGCGCGCGCACACACACACACATACAGATACAGAGATGAATACATGCGTGCAGGTAAAGAGAATCTCTCTCTCTCTCTCTCGCTCTCTCTCTCTCTCTTTTTTTTTTTTTCCCCTCCCTTCCCCTGTTCATCTGCCTCCCTGTCTGTAATAGCCCTATTTCCAATATGGTATTATGTTTGCATTTGTGCATTAATTAGCAGGTAATCAAAGCCCCGTGCTCTCCAGTGCGGTTGTCGTTTATAAAGATTATGTTTTCCCTCTATTCTTATGTTTGTTTATTAGTTGGTTTTGTTTTTTTTTCTTTTTTTTTTTTTTTTTTTTTTTCTTCGTACACAGTACGCCTTTTGTGCGTGTGGTTTCTTCATGTATGGAACGCGGTGTATTGCAAAGAATTGGTTCCCCTTTTATCCAGCCCACCTCAGTTTCATTTACCTTTTATCAACAGCAATGGAGTTCTGTTGCTATAATTGTTGTTGTTGTTACTTCCAAGGTGAAATGGTTTCTCACAGACAAAAATTATGGACTAATTTATTACTTTTATGTGAAATACCACATTATGTTTTTCAATTTGTATAAGAAGTAAATTATTTATGCAAATGCCTTACGATTTAACATGGCATCAATAATGATATCGTCCCTGAATTGCCAGGGACTAGGAGACCTTCAGAAGAGAAGAGACGTATTTCATTTTCTTAGAAAAAAAGTCATACTGTATTTACTGCCTTCAGGATACTCACTTCAATGAAAAACTTGAAAGATATGTAACGTCTGAATGGGGATATAGATGTTTCTTCTCCTCCTTTAAGTCAAATGCAAGGGGAGTTGCAATATTATTTAATAATAATTTCGAATTTAAAATCAACGAAATAGAAAGGGATTCAAACGGAAACTATATCATTATGTCCATGACAACCTTCGAGAAGAAGATTCTACTGGTAAATATTTACGGTCCTAATAAAGATAATCCTGAATTTTACGAAAACTTAAAGGGCAAAATACAGAAATATGAAGATCATGCACTTGTTTTAGTTGGTGACTGGAACCTTGTCCTCGATCCCTATTTAGATTATGATAATTATAGCAATATAAATAATCCAAAGGCAAAACAATGTGTTGAAAACATGATGGCTGACTTCGCTCTGTCAGACGTTTGGCGTGACAATAATCCACAAGTAAAACGCTATACATGGCACAGATCATCGCCTTTAAAGCAGAGTAGGTTAGATTTCTTTCTTATCTCAGAAGACCTTATGTTGAATTTTGAAGATGCAGATATTACACCTGGATATCGAACAGATCATTCAATGGTTGTTCTGAAATTGAAATTTGGGAAAACTATTAAACACAACACATTCTGGAAATTTAATTGTGAATTGTTAAAAGACAAACAATTTGTAGACGAAGTACATAATTCAATCGATGAAATCATCTGCGAATATTCGAAAGAACAGTATGACGTAGAAACACTCTCTCGAATCCCACTTAAAGATGTTGAACTTACTGTATCAGATAAAGTTTTTATTGACTTTTTGCTCATGAAAATAAGATCGAAAACTATTGCATATGCTACTATGAGGAAAAAAAAGGCTTTAAAAAAAGAAGATGATTTATTAAAAGAAATCGCTGTATTAGAAAAAGAAAATAAAACAGAGGATGACTTTAAATTGTTAAAAGAAAAACAACAACAACTAGTGACACTCAGAGAGAAGAAAATACAGGGAGTTATATTAAGATCAAGAGCTAAATGGATCGCTGAAGGGGAAAAAATATCAAACTACTTTTGTAATTTAGAAAAGAGGCACTGTGTTAATAAAAGTATGACAAAATTGGTGGACAGCAATGGAACACTTATAGATGAGCCAAATAAGATAAAGAAAGAAGTTCATTTATTTTATAAACGACTGTATTCCAAAAGAAATCTAGATACATGTGACGTAAAAGACTTAATACAAGAGTGTCCAAAACTATCTAGAGAAGAACAAGATTCCTTAAATGGAGAAATAAATTTAGAAGAAGCTGGCTTTGCTTTGAAAAACATGAAACATGGTAAAAGTCCTGGTTCAGACGGTTTTGGAGCTGAATTTTATAAATTTTTCTGGAAAAAACTTGGTCCTTTTGTAATTCGTGCTCTAAATCAGTTAGTGAAGGATGGGGAACTGTCAACCACTCAAAAAGAAGGAATAATCACCTGCATACCTAAACCGGATAAATCGAGAGAGAATATAAAAAACTGGAGACCTATTTCAATTTTAAATGTTCTGTATAAAATTGGGTCTGCATGCATCGCAAATAGAATAAAAAAGGTTCTTCCGAGCCTAATAAGTGAAGATCAGACAGGTTTCATTGCAAATAGATATCTTGGGGATAACATACGGCTTATTTATGACCTAATAAACTATCTGGAAGTGAGACAATTACCCGGACTTTTACTCTGTTTAGATTTTGAGAAAGCTTTTGATTCTCTGGACTGGGAATTTTTGTTTAATATTTTGAGAGAATATGGTTTTGAAAATAGCATATGTAATTGGATACAAACATTTTACAAAAACATAAAATCAACTGTTATAGTTAACGGTCAAACTTCGGATTGGTTTCACATTGAAAGAGGCTGTAGACAGGGAGATCCACTTTCGCCTTATCTATTCATACTATGTGTAGAAATCTTAGCAATCATGATAAGAGAAGATAAAGATATAAAAGGTGTTAAAATAAACAACAAAGAACTTAAAATATCACAATTTGCCGATGATACACAATTAATGAATAATGGAGATCGAATATCTTTTGAAAGATCTGTCCAATTAATAGAGAGATTTGGAAAGTTTTCAGGACTTTTCCTAAATGCAGATAAAACACAAGCAATATGGCTAGGTTGTAAGAAAGGCTCAAAAATAAAATATATGCAACATTTAAATATACAATGGAACCCTGATAAGTTTAAAATGTTGGGAATATGGTTCACAAATGATGTAAAAAACTGTGAAAAGATTAATTATGCTGAAAAATTATCAGAAATAACAGCCTTGTTTAAAATATGGATGAAAAGAAACATTACACCTCTTGGACGAGTTGCTGTGTTAAAATCTTTGATTTTATCTAAATTGATTCATCTATAGATTTTACTTCCAAATCCACCAGATGACTTCATAAATGATTGTCAGAGAATGTGTTTTTGGTTTGTTTGGAATGGTAAACGGGATAAAATAAGTAGAAAAATTGCAATAAAAAGCATAAAGGAGGGGGGGTTAGGCATACCCGATATTAGAAAGCATATCAATGCTCTAAAACTTACCTGGCTGAGAAGATTTAAAACAACAAAACACAAGTGGAGAAATATTGCCTGTGTAATGTATCCTTTTTTTCGAAGAAATAGAAAAACATGGTCCTTGTTATCCTTTGGATAAATACAATAATGTATTCTGGAACCATACATTCATGGCATATAGAGATTTTTGTAGACACCTGAAAGCAAAAACACAATCGGATGTACTGTCCGAGCCAGTCTTTCATAATGATAAATTTAAAATTGGTAATAATGTAATCAAATATAATTGGACTTGGAAAGGGGTTTACTGTGTTTCACATTTTTTAAAAAACGACGGAAGTTTTCTAAGTTTAAACGAATTTAATAGAAAATATGATATGGGTGTATGCTTCTTGGCTTACTACGGCTGTGTAAGTTCTATTAGAAAATATATACAGCAAACTGGTCTTAATATATCAATTAATCAAAATATAAAAGAAAAACCAAGAGCTCTAAAAATAATATACTCTATATCCAAGGGATCAAGACTGTACTATGACCTTTTCACATTTGACAGCAAACTTCCTAATTCGTGCCAGAAATGGACCGAAAAACTGGGAACAGAAATTTCTTGGGAAAAGGTTTTCAACCAAATTCATAAAATACAAGAAATAAAACTTAAATGGCTGCAGCTTCGTATCGTACACAGGATTCTTGGAACTAACGTAGTTTTAAAGGAAATGGGGATAGTGGGGAATAACAATTGTGATTTCTGTAGAGAAATTAAGGACAACATAGAGCATATTTTCTGGGAGTGTGATTACTCTAAACAGCTTTGGGAAAAATTGGAGAGATTGCTAAAATCAAAGTGCTTTCCAGGTACGAACTTTACATTTCGTGAGAAAGTTATACTTTTTGGATATGATGAAATCATATCTACAGACTCGGTTTTAGACTTAATAATTCTTTTAGGAAAACAGTATATCTATAAATGCAAGTTTGACCATTGTCTTCCTGATATAGTCTCCTTCCAAAGGTACCTACTTTCACGTTATAAAATCGAAAAATACAATGCAGATATAAATTGGAATGGACATGTTTTTAAAACAAGATGGTTACCATGTTTACCACTTATAGAAACGGCATGAGAAGAAAAAAAAAAGGGGAAATAGAAGAAGGAAAAAGATGAAAGAAATATGAAAATTATAATTATGTAAAGTGATATTTTCTCCTGTAAATGTTGCATTGATAAAACAATACTTTGGGTTGGATTCATCAGTGATTACAAAGATTAGAGTGCATTGACAATTATGAACATACATGTATACAAATGTCTTTATTCTTGCTGATGTTGCTGTTTACATCTATATATTGATTGATAGCTGTTCGTCACATAGATGTACGTGTACGTGTTTTGTTTTGTTTTGTTTTGTTTTTTTTAATATATAGCCCTTTTTTCTTTGTGTATGTTTGGTAAAACAAAAAATATTACTCTTTATGTACAAATGTTATGTTTTTTGTACGTTGATTAAAACGAATTAAAAAAGTTAAAAAAAAAAAAAAAGTTTTCTTTAAAAAATCTTAAAAAAAAAAAAAAAAAAAAAAAAACAACCAGCCGTGTCTCCCTGATGAGTCCGATCCAGCGGACGAAAGGCCTAGGAGCAGGCAATACAAATAGATGTGCCTTAGAGAGGGATTGCGATGGTTCCCTCAGGCGGCTAGTGAAGGGTTTCTCATATTTATAACATTCCCCATGTTCTTCATCTTCGATTTTTTTTTCTTTCTAAAAGTTTAAATCTTTGCCAAGCCATTACTATAACGACTGAAGAATTGTTTGCCTGCGCTTGTTTTTCCCCCACTACTTAATTGTTCAGCATTATATATATATATATATATATATATATACATACATACATACATACATATATATATATATATATATATTATATATATATATATATATATATATATATATATATATATATATATACTCAGAGGCATAAAAAACGCGAAAACAAACTGTATATAAATTTTGATGTAATTTGGCCAACGATTCCTTTGAACTGGTAATAGAAAGTGAGAAAAAGCAATCAAACACCGCAAAAGTGTCTTTTCAAAGTTCATTCTGGTAGAAAATAAGGTCACATGAACTTGACCTTGACCCTGTGTTAACAGCAGAATGTCAGTATCTGGTGTGACCACCTCGAGCATTGATCACAGCTGTGCACCTGCGGTACATCGAGCGCACCAGAGTGTTGGTCTGCCTCTGGGGGACTTGCCACCACACCTGGCCCACAGCGACAGCAAGCTGAGCTGCTGTCTGGGGTCTGGGGTTGAGCTGGTTCAACTGCCTCTGAAGGGCATCCCAGAAATGCTCTATTGGGTTAAGGTCGGGAGAACGGGCTGTGTGAGGCAGCAGATAGATGTTGTTCTACCTCAGGAAGTTCTGCGTAGCACGGGCAGTGTGCGGCCTTGCGTTGTCCTGCTGAAACAGGTTCTGTGGATGCCGCTGGAAATGCGGCAGGATGTGGGGCCTCAGAACTTGGTCGATGTAATGAACAGCAGTGACCCCGTTACCACGTCCTGGACCCACATTCTGGAAGATGACTGGCCCAATACAGCGATTCATGCCGATAGCCCCCCATATCATGATGCTTTCACCACCCCATGGGTCCCTTTCGGTGATGTTGGCATCCGTGAAGCGTTCCCCCGCTCTTCTCCAGATCCGGATGCGGCCATCGCCTGGGTCGACGCAGAACCGGCTTTCATCACTGAAGAGGACTCGGCCCCAGTCCCGATGGCGCCAATGCACGTGGATCTGTGCCCACTGCAGACGGTTCTGGCGATGCTGGAGTGTCAGGATAGGTCGCCGGGCTGGACGCCTGCATTGGAGACCAACTGTGTTCAGTCGGCGACGCACGGTCCTGCTGCTGATTGGCCTGCCATGGTTGCCGACGGTGTTCCTGGCTGTGTTGGCAGCGGTTTGGTAAGGCTCCCGTCGATGCTGACGCAGAAGATGGCGGTCTTGGGCTGCTGTGGTGACCCTCGCTCTGCCGCTCCTCGGTCTGTCATCAGTGGTGTTTCTTGCTTGAAAGCGGTCCAGAAGGCGATAGACGGTGGAAATGTGGACTCCGAATGCGATAGCGACCTGCCTCATTGGAACCCCGGCCTGCAGTTGCCCCATTGCTATGCAACAATCTTGACGAGAAAGTCTCGGCATTATGTTGGCGCCACTGGAAGGGATAATTTGAACTTTTTGGGGTTTGGAAATTAATAGCCCCACAATCGGGGCCACATTGAGTTGCAATTCACATTGATGCACGTGGCGTAGGTAGTCCACATGGCAAATGCACTCCTCGTGCCAAAAACGCTGACCCGGCAACATTCACCCACTGTTACGAGGTTACAACCGGCCAAGACACCACGTACTGCTAATGTTGCACGTGCCAACGACATTGCTTACGTCCTGTTCACAATGTGAACAATCGTGCACTGTCTCTATTTTTCGCGTTTTTTTATGCCTCTGAGTATATATACATACTTGAGAAGAAATGTACGAATAAAGATGTTTGTGCTTCCAACCCCCCTGATTATACTCGAAACCCCCCAAACCAAATCCGAAACAAAGAACTACGCACTTGTGACTTCGAGTTTACTTTACGCTCAACATCTAAGTCATATAACATATTGTACGCTTTGCAAGGTATTCTCTGTTCCATTTATAAGCACATTAATCAATAGCGAGTGCACTTTACAGCAGAGTTTACATATAAGGGACATCTGTTAGTTTCGCCATATGTAAGGTAATCATTTGGTGTCCAGATGTCTTCCCCTAGGAATTTCTTTAAAGCGTAAGATTGAACTGTTTCACACTGTATAGCTTCCTTATCTAATCCCTATAACTCTGCTCCACATTGGACCATAGGTTCAATTTGAGAATAAAATGATTGCATAAATGAGACGAACGAATTATTTTTGAGGAGATACATTTTTTTGTTTTATCATAATCAGACAAACGTATTTTTTTAGCTGAATTTGCAAGAGCTTTGCATGCAAAAACAAAACTTATTCGGGTGGAGAATAATATTCCCGAATATTTGTAACCGTTGACAACAGACATTCTGCAGCCGTCATAAAGCCATCTTTGTCTTACACTTAAAAATCAGCCTTTTCAAAACACTATGGTATTTCTTTATTCAAGTTAGCTTTTAACTGAAGTGAAGCAGACGCTCGTTGTAAATAGTTTAATTGTGTCTGCAGTCCTACTACAGTCTCAGACAATAACACTACGTCATCTGCTGATAAGAGAATGAATAATTCAAAGGATCATGAGAAAACGTAACACCGTATCTTCCATTATTCATTATTTCAACTTCCAGCGCATTAATGAACAAGGAAAATAAAGTAGGACTGCATGCATCACCCTATCTTAACCCGGCTGTACAGTTAATGCAATCTGTCAAATTTGCACCTCTTCGAACTCTTACTTTAACTACATCATATATTCTTCTAACGGATTTGTACAACTTTCCATTAACACCGGTTTGTTTTTTTTTAAACAAAATTGGCCAAAGAAGGTGTCAGTTAATAGAGTCAAACGCGTTTTCAAAATCTGTAAATGCGATGTACAATTTTTGATTGTAAGAAAACTGCTTCTGAACAAGAGCTAACAAGTAAAGCACATGAGTTGAGTATTCTTTCTTAACACCGGACTGATGTTGACATATGTTATTTTCATCCACCCATTCTTGTAATCGGTTGTTAATAATAGTGCTAAGTACTTTGCTGTTAATATCACCAAGAGAAATCCCACTATAATTTCTCGGATTATTGACGTCACCCTTCTTGAAAATAGAACGACAGTGTTAGCTCTTGTTCAGAAGCAGTTTTCTTACAGTCACGAACAGTGTCCCAAAATCTCTTTTGACTTTTTATCGACAGTACCAATTTATCCTATACAAATTTATTGAACTGCTTTTGCTTCTTTTTCAGTAAATGTTTATACTCCTATCTTGAGATTACATATCTTTGATTAGCTTCAGAATCTTTTAAATGACGACCTGCTCTCAATAATCGTCTGACATTTTTCTTTGTCATTGTACACTCCCAATCAAACCAATCGCCAGGTGATTTAGCTTTGTTGCGAAATGTACAAACGTTCATACATTCAGCACATTCTTTTAATATGATTGTTAAACACATAAGACGCATGACTAACATCAGTATCAATCAAATCCATTGCCATACTCAATTCTGCACGCATTTCATTAGAACAAAGAGTTTCTCGGCAACAATGCTAACGTTCTTCAATCCACACATGTTTTTCTATTACAAAATCAACATCATATTTATCAATATTAAATTTTCCACATGGAAAGCCAACACGAATATTAATAGGAAAGCGATCCGATTCTATACGTTCCAGAACAGAAAATTCAGATATGTCATACACAAGGGCAAGAAGGTCGTTCGAAATGAAAAATCGTTAACACTATTTCCGGAATCAAATATGTATGTATAGCAACCATTTCGGTCGCTCTTACACACATAATTCAGTATAGACATTCCCATAGCAGCGCACATATTTAAAAGTAATTTGCCATAGTTATTCAAATGACGGCCGTCAGAATAACGATTTAAACTAATTGACTTTTTTTTATTGTGCATCAATGTTATTATCTGCAACAAAATCATAAGATGTATTTGATGTCCTGCTGTTCAAATCACCATACAAAACTTAACATAAACGTGTCTACCTAATGAGCAATCAACTAAACAATTTTCCGTTAAACTGTTTCCATTATCAACATTAAAATGGACATAAACCCGGTGAAGTTTCTGGTGACGCATATGACGAGAGCATCCAATGTCAAGCAGTTTTATGAGTAGATGCTCTCAACTTTTATAAGACCAAAAAGGCCCAAATAAGACGCCATGCCTGGTGTTCTCGATTGGCGATTGACTTTGTTTGTTTCCAACAAAAGTTAACAACATCATGGCCACAATCCAAAACAATGTTTTGCCCTGTTCCATCTCCCCATTGCCAAACTGACTTGACATTAGAAAATATACGTACCAACAACAGCGTTTATAGAAATGACATGGCAGTAATATTATCTATGTTCTATATAGCATGCGTGGTAGTGCGCGCGCGCGCGCGTATGTGTGTGTGTGTGTGTGTGTGTGTGTGTGTGTGTGTGTGTGTGTGTGTGTGTGTGTATGTGTGTGTGTGTGTGTGTGTGTGTGTGTGTGTGTGTGTGTGTGTATGTGTGTGATGTAACTGTGTATATTAACTGCTCTCTCTCTCTCTCTCTCTCTCTCTCTCTCTCTCTCTCTCCATGTGTGTGTGTGTGTGTGTGTGTGTGTGTGTGTGTGTGTGTGTGTGTGTGTGTGCATGCACGTGCATGTGTGTGTGTGTGTGTGTGTGTGTGTGTGTGTGTGTGTGTGTGTGTGTGTTCATTCAATTTGTCTAGAAGTAGAATGTGAGAAATTAGTATTGTAACTGAAAAACATAAATCAATCAATGTTACAGTTGGTGTACCATTAGCCTGATTTATGGCAGTTTGATGGAATCCAGATACGGGTAAACAAGAGAGAGAGAGAGAGAGAGAGAGAGAGAGAGAGAGAGAGAGAGAGAGAGAGAGAGAGAGAGAGAGAGAACAACTACAACAAGAAACGTTTAACACAGAACAACAGTCCCAATCAAAGAAGAACGAGGGATTGAAGACACATGATGCTGTTACATAGGTATGGACATTGTGAGTTTAGTTGACATTTCCGTGTATTAGTGATTGAGAGAGAATGGATACGTTTGTAAAGAGTATCAAACAGATTTCAGGATACTTTTTTTTTATATTGTTTTTAAGTCGCATGTCAAATGCAATATAAAAGCTAGGCAAATAATACGACAATCTTTTTTTGGATTCAGTGCTATAGACACTTGTGGATTAGTTTTTCGATCTGTTGGCCTATGTGGAAGATATTTCCTTCTAAGCACACCACATCTGCTTGTTAAACAGGAAATGAGCTTCATGTTAAATAATACCTCTATAAAAACTGAGCAGAGCCTATGTACACATTTGTGAGCATCGTTCGTTCTTCAATTTAACGTCTATTCACGTAAAGTGATTTTAGACAGGGTTAGGGAAGTAGCGTGTGTATGCATGCATGCATGCATGCATGTGTGTGTGTGTGTGTGTGTGTGTGTGTGTGTGTGTGTGTGTGTGTGTGTGTGTGTGTGTGTGTGTGTGTGTGTTGATGGACCGATAAGAGATTTGTTACGAGCAGTTAGCTACATACAGTGATTTATAGTAAAATTCTATACAATTAACACTAGCCCAAAGCAAGTATTAAAACATAAAGGTGTACAGGATATCTGGTATAACCAAAATGTTAAGCGCTCATATCTGTAGGAACACTTGTTACAAAAAAGAGCCCACTGGACTAATCATCAAGGAATTAACAAAAGAAACAAGATCTGGTAAGTTCTGGAAAATACACGTGCCATCAAGTTGCAGGCAGTCAGGATTTTCATTTTTGAAATATGCGCAATGGAAAAGAAGATGCTGGGTTGTGAAACTTTCAACTGCTCCGCAGATGCAATTTAAATTTTTGCAAAATTTTGTACGGAAAGCGTTTAGCTTAAGACTGTAAAACAGGGATTCAAGTTTTCGGTTATTTATTTATTTTTTAAAGTACGTTTGTGTTGGCCAGTTGATAAGTAATCTTTCCACTTTTAGCTGCATTGCTAGAAGAAAAAGTAGCTGACTGGGATTTGTCACAACAGAGCAATTTGGAGTGAGGTAGATGTATTTTAATAAGAACCAAGTTTTTGTAGGCTTCATAAGCCTTTTCAATACACGTCTTTTTTAAGAGACCATATCCTTCGTATAAACACAGAGGAATGTTGATTTCTATGGATTCATCGGACTTTCGTGCTCCTTTTCTGACAGCCCGATCAGCCCACTCATTACCAGAAATCCCACAGTGAGACGGGATCCAGCAAAAATCAACTGTTGTACCTCTTGATATAAGAATACTGACAAGATGTTTTATTTCTAAAATCACCTCACCTCGATTTTTTACAGCAATAGATTCAAGGCCTTGTAGGACAGATTTAGAATCCACACAGAAAAGTGTTTTGTAGATAGTAAGTGGAGTATCAACAAGAAAGTTAAGCGTCATTAGAATTGCCACCAGCTCAGCCGTGAAGATAGAATGCCCCTTCCCGAGATGAAAAGATTTTTCAACTTTAAGGGTAGGAATTACAAAACCACTTCCAGCTTTTTCATTTAACAGTGATCCATTGGTGAAAACTTTAAGGTGATGTGAAAAATTACTATCGATATGAGATTTGGCAAGAGAGAGCAATATATTATCGTTAACATTCTTTTGTAGATCAGTATATCTATAATCAAAACATGCGGTGTGCAATTCCAAATTTGGAATCGGGGATACAGGAAAACGATCAGCAATATTCTTGGGATCAATCTCAGCGTCTTTCAATAATTTTGAGGAATATGTCATTACAGTTGTATTAGATTTAATAGATCTAGCTCGCTTCGGGAAATGGAAATCTGATTGTAAAGCTAATTCATCTTGGCTTGAGTTCTGAACAGCTGAGCTACGTAAGATGAATTTAGCACAGGCCAAGTTTCTATAGTCGTCAAGGGGCAGAACTCCGGCTTCGTAATACGTTCCTGATGCACTGGCATGAAATGGGACGCCTAGTGCGAGTCTAAATGCCTTGCAGTCTATGCTTTGCAACTTTTTAAGTAAATAGTTTGGTGCACTGAAGAACACTTCTTGTGCGTATGATAATTTTGATCTTACTAGAGATGTCGAAAGGTGTACTAAAGTTTGTGTATCTGCGCCCCAATTTTGTTTACTGATTACTTTAAGAAGATTAAGAGATTTGCTGGCTTCGTTGATAATATATTCAATATGGTTGTTCCAAGTTAATTTAGAGGTAATATTTACTCCTAAGAATTTTATCTCGGTGACATAATTCAATACATTGTTATCTACCTTAAAAGTAGGAATATTGCAAATACTTCCACCAGCATCAAATAACATCATGTGGGTTTTTTCTGCCGATAAACTAAGGCCGTTTTCAAACATGAATATTGCTATATTATCTAGGTCTCGCTGATATGTTTTTTTTTTAAGTAACGTTCATCCACATGCAAATATCGTCAGCATATTACACCAAGGAACAGTTTTCAGATAAATGCTTTGGGAGATCGCATATCAGAATATTAAAAAGTAGTGGAGCGATGACCGATCACTGAGGAATCCCCATTCGTAAATATCTCTTGCTGGAATAAACATTTTGTATCTTTGTTTCTGTACTTCTATTGGTCAGAAATGCTTTGATATAGTTATATACGTGACCAGAAAGACCAATGGTTTTCAGTTTATATAAAAGTCTCTCATGCCAAACATGATCATACGCTTTTCTGACATCAAAGAAAGGGCGAGGATATTTTTCTTCTTCGTGCAAATTGTTGTTTTACATGATTCGTCAATTTTACCAGATGGTCTATTGTTGATCTGCCTTTTCTAAAGCCTGCTTGTGTAGCCGGAATTATACCACATTTCTCACAGTGATATACAAGCCTACTCAAAATAATTCTTTCCATTAACTTTCACGTGGAGAGGTGAGGGCAATCGGATGGTAACTATTTATGTTGGATCTAGGTTTGCCCTGCTTTAAGATCGGTACGACTACAGATTTTTTGCATTGAAAGTGCATCCAGACGAACTGATTTTTTTTGGTAATAATATTATTGTATTTCTTAATTCCTGTAGAATGATATCCGCGTTTAGATAATGGTCATTTTTTTCTTCTGGATCACAGTACATATCATTATTCTTTGAGTTTTCCCTCATAGCTTTGCATTTATCAGAAAGGCTATTTGTGGAACTATTCTTTGCAAATAGATCTGTTGGCTCAACAAATCCTCCTAGACGAGCTTGCAAATGAAATAACATCAGGTGGTAGGAAGGGCTTTTCTTTGGGATATTCTGAAATATTTCTTCTACTCTATGTTGATGACTTAAGCCTGATTCATACAGCGGTCACCGGACGCCAAAATTAATTAAATGACTTTTAGATTGAATTTTACAGCAAATATGGACAAGACGAGAATCATGCTTTTTTCTGAAATGATGGTTATTTAGCATACTGTAAAAAGGTGGTTTAGGACATTCACATTAAATGGTCAACAGCTACAAATACCTGATCTCAAATTTCCATCACAGTTCATTTTCAATGAAGCACTTAATGGTGTTTATTCTGGAGGGGAAACAAGCTTCAGCAGATATTTTCAGATCTTTTAGACTGCTTGGTATATTCATGCCTGTAGCATTTTTCCAAAATAAAGAAGTGAGAAAAAGAAGTCTGAAAAAGATAGATAAGATTGAACAAGTTTATTTCCTACAAGTAAAAGTTCTAAATTGATACAGTTCATTAGCTCACTGACAGGAAAGTTCTAAATCTTTCCGACAAAACCCTAAATGGTATTATGTGTAATGAGCTTGGACGCCATGCTCTATATCTTACATCTGCAGTAAAATGCTTGAAATATTTGTTGAAATTACCCGAGCAATCTAATGATATACATTCCTAGCAAAGGTACAGAGTTGTCTACGAAGAAGGTAATCACGTAGATAAACCACATCAAGACTCTTCTGTGTACGTTTGGTTTTGGTCAAGTTTGGTCGTCAAGCTGTAGTCATGAGTCTTCTGTTCATTTTTAAAGATAGCATTCGTTTCTGTTTAGTAAAAAATAGGTACATCACTTAGAACCTGTAACTGTTTCTCAATATTCATGTGTTCCATCGCTGCTTAGAACAAAAAAGAAATATCAGGATGTTTTCTTTATGCGTTTGCAGAAAACTAGACCAGTAAAGAATAAACCAGACGTTTCTGCTCTGAAAGCACATATAGATACCGATATAGACGTGCAAAATCAGAAGTGGTTGATAGCCGGCGATTTCAACGAACATGCTCCCTTCTGGGACAGTTGTTGCTCTAAATTTAGTTCAAATCGCCTGGTAGAAAATATTCTTGATTCTGGCCTTTACCTTCTAAATGATGGGCGTGTCACCAGACTGCCAGATGTTCCTAACCAAAGACCCTCAGCAATTTATCTTTCTTTCATCTCCCCATCTTTAGCTCTTAGCTGTTCCTGGCAGGTTGATAAAGACACTTTGGGAAGTGACCACGTCCCTATTATTATATCCCTCAGAGGTTTTACATTTGCACAAGACAACACAGTTTGATAAAACTCCAAAATATAATTACAAACGAGCTGACTGGGAGAAATTCAAATCTATTTTAATGTCTTTTAATGTAACAACTCTAAAACCAGGATGTTGAAACTATGTACACACATTTTTCTGAATCGGTCTTGTACGCTGCAACCAAATCCATTCCAAAAACTGACCACAAGAGAAGATCAGTTCATAGCGGGAATGTGTGGTGGACGGAATCCCGCAAACGTGCTGTTGATGAAAAAAAACTAAAATACAAAGAATATGTTAAAGACAAGCCGAAAAACAATGTCACTATGAAACGGGCCAAGAATATGAGCAGCAGAGTCATTGATCAAGCTAAACGGGACCACTGGTCGTCCTTTTGTCTCACCGAAGTCTCTGATCATCACGACGTTAACAAAGTTTGGACAAAGGTCCATGAAATGAAACAGGGAGTGAATCTTCCAATTTATCCAGTTACTTTAGAAAATGAGCAGTTTCCAACTGCTGCTCAAAAAGCCGAAGCGTTCGCAGATCTATTTGCAAAGAATAGTTCCACAAATAGCCTTTCTGATAAATGCAAAGCTATAAGGGAAAACTCAAAGAATAACGATATGTACTGTGATCCAGAAGAAAAAAATGACCATTATCTAAACGCGGATATCACTCTACAGGAATTAAGAAATGCAATAATTTTATTACCAACCAAAAAAAAAAAAAAAACGTCAGTTGGTCTGGATGCACTTTCAATGCAATGAGATGTTAAAACACCTGCCCGAAAATTTTGTATCGTTTCTTCATAACATCATAACAAAATGCTGGCAAGATGGAAGTATCCATTCTGTTCGGAAAGAATCTGTAGTCGTACCGATCTTAAAGCAGGGCAAACCTAGATCCAACATAAATAGTTACTGTCCGATTGCCCTCACCTCTCACACGTGAAAGTTAATGGAAAGAATTATTTTAAGTAGGCTTATATATCACTGTGAGAAATGTGGTATAATTCCGGCTACACAAGCAGGCTTTAGAAAAGGCAGATCAACAATAGACCATCTGGTAAAATTGACGAATCATGTAAAACAACAATTTGCACGAAGAAAAAAATGTCCTCGCCCCTTTCTTTGATGTCAGAAAGGCGTATGATCATGTTTGGCATGAGAGACCTTTATATAAATGCCCCTTTTCCTTAAAGTCAAGTATAAAATTAATTTTCACCCTTTTTGGATTTAAACACCAGTCACTGATCTCCACAGAATGTGTATTTTGCATTTTCAGCCTTTGGACATTAAACAGATTTTAATCTACCATGTTATTTCAAACTCTAATTTCATTGAGTATAGCAGTTTGTTTGTTTGCGTATTTGATTTGTTTGAGACATTTTCGCACTTATGCAGTCAGATCTGCAGTTTAGAAATTTTCCTTTCAGCTGATTTCGAAGTGCTTTTCATCAACAGGAAACCAGGATGAAGCCGGCAGCCTGATGGACTCTGGATAGAGAGAAACAATTGTCTCTTAATGTGCTGCTGACCTCACTCTGGAGAAATAATTAACTAACAAAGCACTACGTGTTGAAGGATTACTTTTCGTGCCCCAATTCACTGAACAGAGGTCTATTTTCTTTTGATTGTGTATTTTAACTTAGTGCACTCCTTATCTGAAATGAATTTGGGTCCAAGATTCTTTATTCAATTCAAGACATGCTGCTCAAATCAAACCGGCCATAAGTGCTGTCATTTCATCAAAGTCATTTCCCTTTACAGATTAAAAAAAAATCAAACACCCCAAAACTGCTTCAAAATTATCCGCCCGAAAAATTTTACATTTCATGACAAATTTTGCATAAGATGAAAAAGGCCTAGAGGTTTGTATTCAGGGGCATGTGTTCATATACGGATCTGAAGATGAAGCTGACTTTAAAAGGTGTCATGTGCTGTGTCATTACAGCTGAGGTTTCTTTGGATTGCGTTTTCCATGCAGTCCACTGTCCTTGTTGGTCTTTTTGAACTGCCTTCTGTATTCTCTTGGCATCCTCTTCTTTCTTCTTCTCCTCTGTTACCACGTCTCTCTCTCTGTGATTTCCTTTTTGCTTTTGACCACCATTTTGTTTCTGTTGACCCCAGCCCCTGTTTATTGGTCTGTGTGTGAGGTTTTTGTTTCACGTCTACTGCCCCCTGAACGTTCCGTTTTCTGCCAGTCTTTAGGTTGGGCTAGAGTGATCTCACAACACTGTCTTTGGAGTCCTCAAGCGTGACCTAACTTTAACGACTTTGTACTCCAATGAGAATGGGTTTCAGAGGCAGCCTCAGCTTTGCTTGGCTTCAGTAGAGTGCAACGCCAGTGGGATCAGGTAGGCCACAAAAGCCCTTTACCTTGGTATTTGTTTAGTTCTGTTTCTATTGATTCCACTCTATTAGTGCTGATATTGTACATCAGTGCCAGAGAAGCTTCAGGATCAACATGAACTAATGACACCAGCCTTGCGTTTACCAAAGATCCCACATTGGTCCATTATCTGCAGACCTTTTTCAGCCATTTGTTTGACTTCCTTTTCCCTCCTTGTGTTTTTAAGGAGCCATCATACCACGTCCAAAGGCTCTTGACTTGTTCATCTGTCACTGCTGGAATGGTTTGGATAGCTACAGTGAACATAACTGATTTAGCTACTTTTCATTTCTGCAGAGAGGGGCTTAGTGATTTCTTTGGCTTGAAATTCATCCTGGACGAAAAAAAGAACTAACTTGTCTTACTCTTTCACCATTTTCTGTGTTCATCTTCTGTGATGGAAAGTGCTGTTGTATCACCTATGAAGGCTTTTAGAGGTGAGCATTCGGTGTTCATCCGTGAGGTCCATTATCAACACAAACAGTATTGGAGAAATTGCACGACCCGTTGCTACGCCAACTTCCAGATTGATCCAAACTGCTATGTGTTCTTTTGGGAGAATCGTCTTGTATGGAGCTGCTCCATATGCATTTGCCTGATCGAGCCATACCATCTCGAGGTCTAGTTGCTCTGCCCTAACTCTTTGGTTGTTTCCCACATCATAGTTGCATGTTCTGTACAGCAAGAGAAGCCTACATACCTCCTTTTTGGACTGAAAAATGCAAGTACTCGTTTTCTATCAAGTACTTGGTTAATCTGGCAGCTATAACAGAAGAAACATTTCCCTCGATGGTCCGAAGTAATATTGTTCTGAACTGGTTGATGTAACTCTTCGGGAATATACACTCCATGAGGTATCATCCGTTGGCCACTGATATTCAAATCCTTCTATCATCATTTTTATCAATTTATGGAGTCACCCAAATACATTTGGACATTTGTATTCAGCAGATGTGATATTCTATTTGGTTCAGGAGCAGATTTGGCTCTGGTTTCCTTACTTCATCCAGGGTCCTGGGTTTGTATTTGAATCTGGTTTCTTGCACTTCAAGCTTCAACAAGGCCTGGTATTTAACTGTTGATTCGCTATGAGAGTGGGAATATGGATGTTTTCCTGAGATGCTGCTCAGGAGTTCCTTTGTCTACTGTGAGCATCCGAGATTGTGGCCACTCGATTAGTTTCCTGGGTGAGCTGGAAGGGTCTCTAAAGAAGCAATCTTGGGTTTTCTTCTTTTTGCTACTTCTCCTTCTTAATGATTCTGCTTTCCTGAGTGTTGCGCTTTCAGGTCTTCCCAGAGCTTTTCCAACCTTTTCATCTCAGCATCTGAGGCAGCTTAATTTATTCAACTCTTCTTTTTCCTTTAAGTGTCATCCATCTTTTGCTGGCGTCTGTATATTTGAGGAAGGTTTGGTTGTTTCACTCAATAGGCATCCCTACGGGTTCCAGATGTGGCTAGTTTGTACGTAGGTGTGCTCTTTCCTATCAGGCCTATTAGTTTTGGAGCCATATGATCATCCAGTTTCTCCGATTTCACTTTTGCACTTTTGGTGGTAAATTGTTTCTGGACTTTGTCATTGAGAGCCTTTACATAACAAGTTTTTTCTTTCTTTTATCACGCAGTAATCGTTATCAAACTCTTAAAAATGAATTTATGAGGGTAATTTTCTTAAATGTATGTGATAAACTTGAAGTGAGTTTTGAAAATTCCTGGAAAAGAAAAATACCTGTTACGCAAATAATTTTAAACCCTGTAAGATCACGACTGTGAACTAAGTGTCCCAGTTCAAGCAATGTTTTCTCCACCAAGACTGTGGTCATAAAAATGAAACAGTAGACGAGAATGGGAATTGACCCCACCAGCAATTGACTAAATACTGGTCCTGCGATGGCAGATGAGGTGTGCTCCAAAGTGAACTCTTACAAACAGTGCATGGGGAGTACAATATGCTTGTCTTACCTATGGAATGTGGGGATAACATGAATTTGAAAAGAATATCAGATCCAAAAAGAAAGAGAATATGAAAATAATGTGGAGGGATTTCCAATTGCGTGCAATATATATAAAAGGTCATTATAGGTCCCACTGAGGAAGAGGTCCCAAGGCCTCGAAATATTTGGAAACAAAATCCAGCTTCTTGTGTTTTTGTGTTTTTCTTTTTGTCTATATATATATATATATATATATATATATATATATATATACACATATGTGTGTGTGTGTGTGTGTGTGTGTGTGTGTAAGAGAGAGAGAGAGAGAGAGAGAGAGAGAGAGAGAGAGAGAGAGAGACTTAATGTCATTTGCTTGAAAAATATCAATGGTCATGTTTGTCAGTTTGTTTTCAAACATGTCAGTGTTTAAACGTGGACCTAACAGTTTCTCCTGTCGATTTCACAAGGCAAAGGCCAAATGTAGACTTCTACCAAGCAAATATTGTCTGTACACTTTTCACCAACACGTATAGCTAGCGAAAAAGAAAGTTGTAAAAAGGCAGTTTTGCTTCCTTGTCACTGACAAATTTTATCATCATGTTAAATTCCATGACAGCAAAGTATGTCGGGGCTGGTGACGGCATAAGTAGCACTACCTTGACTCGTGAATCCTGTTGTGTGTTTGGGCCTGTCAGTCCATGTACAAGCTATTGTTTATGAAGGTAATACATATATAAAGCAGTTTTCTTTGTCACTCACACTTTGAAGTTGTAATCTTGCCGCTTAAAAAAAAAAAAACAAAACGTTAAGGCATGGTAGCGGTGTCAAGCCAAGCCACTTTAAACGAGTACAGGGCATTGACAGTTCCAAGTGGGATAGAAAACACCACAAGCAGCATATGTTTGCATCATGGCAGGTCATTCAGATGCACGTCTTTCGTAAGAGACTTTTTTTCAGATGAACCAAGAAACAAGTATCTGATGTGAAATAGGAAATGTATTGCTTGACACCATTGGGTAAAAGGGTAAATTTGATTACATTCTTTTGTGTAAAATACATGCTCAAATCCTAGGCGTAGATTGTTTCCAAAGAGATCATACGCAGTTACTTACAGACCCTTCTCTTCAAGTTGACGATCAATTCTCTTTGGATGAATATTACTTTTGACTAAGAATTCACAATCTCTTCCTAATTTGAAAGACGTAGAGCCCACATTTTCGAATGTAGCGACTGTTTGCATTATAAAATTATTCTATGAAAGGCCCTGAGTAATGTTTTCTGTGAAGAAATCTACACTGTTATACAACTGGACAGAGACGACAGACCATTGTTTGCGCAATGCCGATTGATGCGTTCCGGGACTGTGACAAGGAAATACACATCCAGTTTTGTTCAGATGGTAAACTCTTTAACATTCAACGATTTCAGGCCAAGATGAAAGTATTTGATGGCCCTTCTGAGAGAGTTCCTCTATGCTGATGACTGTGCACTGTCCGCGCACTCACATGAAGATATCTAGTGCATCACAGATCACTTTGTAGGGGATTGGCAACACTTAGGACTTACAGTCTTGGTAAGACCGAGGCCATGTTCAGCCTTCAACACCCGGAGCTGGTAGTGCTCCACCACCACCGGTCGTCATCAACAAAACTGTGGACAAGTTCTGCTATCTGGGCAGCACTGTAAGCAGTAACGGATCGCTGGATGCAGAAGTGATATTAAGCATCTCAAAGGCCACCTGCTTGCCATTGTCAGACTCTCAAAAAAGTCTGTGGCAAGAACTTGGCATCTAATTGCACACAAACGTCGCCATATACAGAGCTGTGGTTCTGAGTGCTCTCCTTCACTGTTGTGAGACTTGGACCACGTACCACCGACACATCCAAGAACTCAAACAGTTCCCTCAACGATGCTTGAACAAGATCTGCAGCATTAAATGGCAAGACAGAATGTCCAATGTACACGTCCAGAAGGAGTGTGGCCTGCCCAGAATTGAGTGTACACTCATCAAAAGCCAGTTCCGATGGACAGGACAACGTTGTCCGTATGGAGGACAGCAGAATTCCGAAGATGCTGCTCTATGGATAACTGAAGTAAGGACAATGTAACCAAGGTAGGCCTCTCAAGAAATACAAAGACACCTTGAAGGCCAACCTTCGAAGCTGAAACATCGACACTTCTTCCCGGCAGATGTTGCCCTTGCCAGAACACAGTGGAAGCAACGGTGTACCCAGGGTACAAAAACGTTTAAGCGGAACAGAGCTATCAAGGAGAAGAGGAATCAGCGAAAACCGGGCCCATCATTGCAGGACTTCACTCCATGCAAAGCGTGTAGATGTCTCTCTGCCTCAAAAATTGGTCTTCATGCCCACATAAGGACCCACATAGCAGATGACCTGTCTCGCCTGCTCATCCGTCAGGATGAATCGACGGGAGAATCCATGATCAGGCACAGGTAACCATGCAAACAGGCAAAAGAATAAACAGATAAAGCGACAGATGTTTGGTGCAACAATTGTAATGTTTCCTTACAAAAATGTTTTAGCGTCAGCAAGCCATTAATACTAGCAGCAAAAAACATGAAAACCATAACTGACGTCCTATATAAAGAACTGTCTTCACATATGGCGTCAAACAGTTTTAGCACTGATACCACAATCAGATCCTGACTGACTCAGAGAGAAGGCCACACACCCAGCCCATCCACGCACACACACACACACACACACACACACACACACACACACACACACACACACACACACACACCACGCACGCACGCACGCACGAAAGCACGAAAGCACACATGCATACTCACACACACACACACACACACACACACACACACACACACACACACACACACACACACACACACACACACACACTCACTCACTCACTCACTCACTCAGACTGTGGTCGGACGCATGAGGCAGTCATCCAGGGGAACCAGTAAGCGGACAACGTTCTGTCATGACTCCAGCTCCTGTACAGGGTTTGAACGACACGCTGCGTGGTCTGTTGCTCGTTGAGCTTTCAACGTTCTCTTCATATTTCGTCCTGCTTTGATAAAGTTTGTTTACCAGATGTCTTTTTCTTGAGAATGGAATAAAATTCAGGTGTCTTTTTCCACCTGGCCCTCTGAAAAGAAATCGTTGAATCTCAAAAGCTGAGCGAGAGAGAGAGAGAGAGAGAGAGAGAGAGAGAGAGAGAGAGAGAGAAGAGAGAGAGAGACAGAGAGAGAGAGGCAGAGAGAGAGACAGAGAGAGAGACAGAGAGAGAGAGAAAATACTTTGACTTTGTAGTGAGTGTGCGATGAGAGAGAGAGAGAGAGAGAGAGAGAGAGAGAGAGAGAGAGAGAGAGAGAGAGAGAGAGAGAGAGAGTTCTGTTTTAGAGCGCTTTATAACAACCATAATTGTAGAGGCTGGAAATGCAGACAGCAGAAAGTTCGTTTGAAATTGCAAAACAAAAACTCATCTGTTCTTGTGTTTCTCAAAGCGACATTTAGCAATATTAATACAAATACTGCTCATATGTCTTTCTACATTTGACTTCGCTAGGAATATAAAAAAAACTCTTTTGATTCTGCACTGACTGAGAAAAGCCCTGTAAATAATAAGCGAGCTAACACATCAAGTATTTATCTACTGTGGTACTGCTCACTGCAGAATGTTTACCAGGTCATTTGACTGTTTCCTTTTTCAATTTCAACTGTGAAATGCGCATATATAAGCAACTCAACTCTGACCTCGTTTGTCATGAAATGAATCAAGTATTGGGACAGATGAACGAAACACACTGGACAAGAACACGTGTTTTGTTACTCCAGAATAAGGATTGAAAGGCCCTTTAACTTTTATTATATAATGGTCATGACACAGATATGCTGTACTTGGCTTTTGCACTGACAGTATCACTCACACTGCATATCTTTGAAACGTGAATATGATACAGGTTTTAGGAAAAAAAAGATAAAACCTTGTCATTTTGCAAATGTATTGTTTGATCTCATAAGTATGCTAATTCTTAACCATACCATTCTGAATATAATTTAAACGAAATATGCCACCTGAAGCAACATTTCAACCTTGTTTTTTTTTCTAGAACAATCACAATAATAATGGTTGTACTCAAAAGTATCAGAGAGAAAGACATCTTTCATGTGCATCCAAAAATATACACATATACAAACATATACATCTTCAAATGGAGTTTGTTTCCAGGAATCAGCCATACAAATCTAAATCGTGTGGATAAAAAAGAACCCGAAATTTAGACATGATAAAACGGACTTACCGTCAGCATTCACTTCAATAGCTTTGGTCAGATATGCAGCGTCTGAAACAAAAAAGTACAAATATTGGTAATGTCCCATCAGTAAGTAATAGTTTCACTGTAATATGAATGGTGAACACAAGGAACTTTTACAGCAAAAGCCAACAAGGTAGGATAGAAAAAAAAACTTTTTTTTTTTTTTTTGGGGGGGGAGGGGTCTGATTTGTGTCTAGAAGCAAAAGGAAAACAGCCGGCAATCACAAACATGCACCAAAGGCGCACTATCTGGTTTGTATGTGAGTTTTTGAGTATGTGATAACATTGTAGGAGGGCGCACCAATACCATCCCCACAACTGGGCCCCTTAAAATCAACGATGCGTGTCCAGGGATAGAATATATCATGAACCAAAACAACACAGAAAGCACATTTCTGCAGGCTAATGTGTCATCGTGTGGCTCCATAGAACCACAGTTTTCAGCAAAAACCAGAGTGGTGTTTGGACTCTGTGGTGGTTCCATGACATTCTGTCATCTGCATGTGAAAGTGACACAGGGTATGTATGTACGTGCTCATGTTCGACGGCTGGCATATTGGTGTGGCTTCAGTGACTGGGATGTTATCATACCCTGCAATACAGCAATATTCCGTTTAACATGTCGTAGGCATAGTCTTGATGACATGTTTATCTATTCGTGTGCTAGCATCATGCAGATAATAAACTTGCATAATCCAAGGATTACAATTGATATTCAGGCACTGGCAGGTCATAATGTAGTAGTGCAATATGCAACAGAATATTCTGGGTATGTGACTGTACCATATTTGTTTGACCATACTCCCTTTAGCCAGGAAATCAAAGTAGATTATAAATGTGTCATCATGGTAAGTGTTCAACAGTCATGTAATTCTTACTCATTATGGGGAGAAGGAAGGAATTTTGAAGTGATTTATAGAAAAAACAACAATTCTCAGGAACAGATTGCACGTATGTGTATTGAACGTTCCAATCCAGCTTCTTTATTTCTCACCTCAAGTATTAGAATTCATTTCACAGATAATAATGTACATTTTATCAAAACGAGTTTTGGTGCTTTCTTGGCAAATGATCGTCCTCATAAGAGACCAAACGGATTGTTTAACTGTTCGGTAAATAATTACTTCAAATTTCAACCGTTCTTGTATTGCAATCTAAAGACGGAATGTGAAGATGGGCAGGATGAAGCCGAACACTGTCCGTTTAGCAGTCCTGGCTGTCAGGGGATGGTGGCTTCACGCAACAAATGTTTCAAGTTGACGAACTCTGATAAACCATTGAAAATCATGGATTTAGTTCGTCTGTGTGAGAAAATAGGTCAAAGAAGGGCTACAGTAAAAAGTAGAAAGGAACAAGAAGATGTCCTTCATATATTAAAAAACTACTGTAAATTCAAAGTAAGTGTGGGTTACACTTCAGGATGGCACTCAATACCATTTACATACGGAAAGTTTCGATTCTGGTCCGACAACACGATAATCTACAATCTGAATCACTTCAGGCATGATACTGAACTCCAATATAGACCATCAAGGGTAAATAAGTTTGGATTTTGGTCTTCAAGTGGTCTGCTTGCACATGGATTCACATGGCAGTTTACAAGTAGGTCAGCATTATGTGAAATGGAGTCAAAGCCACTAGGCTGGTTTTCGCCTGACATTTTGCTCGCGTATTCGCAGTTACCTTTGTCTAACTTCAGAAAGACTCGACAAAGCATTTTGATTTGTACAGACAGTCCCATGATCCACATGTTCATGTCCTGTAATTCCAACAATCACTGTAGGAATGCAAACTACTCACAGTCGGTTTCTTTTCTCAATTTAAGAGATAAACAGAACCACCAAGTGCGGTTTTCTAGTAGACATGCAAAA
>CM065732.1:55386152-55476152 GCA_033310375.1 Conus canariensis
CAACAGCGGTAAAACAATATTCTCCCTGAGCCCATCCACGCTATTACATATGAAATTATGAATCACACCCAATTCCCAGAGAAATAAACCAATCTAAGCGATCCAACACGGACTCCATGGGCCCCCTTAGGACATACTAAATAATCTAGGAAATGGCCAATTTCACAAGGAAATGTCTCCACACAATAACCAGTAGTAATACACATCTCTCAGAGGGGAAAAAAAAACAACAACAACAAAAAAACTTATCAATTCTTAGCGGTTCACAGTTCCAGCATGTTCACACAAGAGAATCGGCTCGCAGCCACAATCCTTCACATTATTACCCCTCTTTGCACCGTCAATTATAATCATATATCAAAACAACATGATTTGTTCGCCAAAATTTCCATCCAGCACCTCACTCTCATGTCATCTCTTGTCAGATAACCCAGTGGTTAATCCTTGTTATGCCAACACAACCACACTTCATACAATATTACATGCTGCACATCGTCCGTTTTTATCCTATCAACTGCTAAGCTACTCGCCTTAAACTTTACCTTTCCCTTCTTTCTGCTTACTAAAATTCATAACTGGGTTGCCTCCCCACAACCTAAGATATCTTTCTCCAACCCCGTTCTGTCACAACTACATACATCCCTGCACGTGTGACGACTGTCACTTTCTTACAAAACTTCTAACCATATGGACTCACTGTCCTGTGCCAAATGCGTACGCCACAGATACAGTCTGCACGCGCACGACACCCGCGTCGAGAACCCTAACTCGTAACGAAAGTGACAAGACACCAATATAAGTTGAATAGTCACGACCGTACTCCAGTATAAACCACTCGACCATAAATTGGCCTTAGCCCTACTACACAGTTAACCGATTCCAATGCTGTGCAGGTCAACTACGAAATCGTAAATCAATTTCAACGAACTATTATTATTTATGACTGAAATTGAGCACAATCCCTTTATGATTCACGCAGACACATCCGCACCTGACTCATATTATGATCCTCAACAAAAAGCAACCTCGTATTACCTTCTCATTGAACACACGGAAATTAACCTAGACAAACCACAAACAATATCTACATCACCGCCCATCAACGGTTATTATATCGAACCCACATTGTCTAGCCAAACTGTCACATGACAATCGAACTCAGGAACCACTATGTACACTACTTACATAATATACCGAAAAGAGGTAACAACACAAACCGGCTGACAACAAATTCCAATCACGGAACCAAGACAACATCATACCAGACAACCAGTATACGCAACGAACACCATACAACTAATCCCAACCTGAGACAACTACAGTACAACTCGCCATAATACAAGACAACACAACGAACTACAGCACAACGAACCTAACAGATCACCAACCTGGACATACAGACGATCAACCACACCAGTTCTGCAACTGACTGACAGTGGCTGCCAACAAGGACGACACCGACTCAGCACAGGCCAAGGGCACCCAAACCCGACGAGGACCTGGCACTAACTATATGACTCGAAGTCACTCTTCAAAAACTAACGGCGCTGCCGCCGCACCTACAAGGAGCACGTCCTCCGACGAACACCAGGGACCGAAGTGAAGCTACCCCAACACATTCCGCCCTGGTCGGAATCAAGCGAACTCTACTCACCACACAAAACAACGATTGGTCAGAGCAGTGTATCCCTCCGCAGAGCTGACACGCCTGACCAACGGACTAGTTATTGCTCGTGCAACAACACGACAATTTACCACAACAACTCACAGACTTGACAACACAACAACTGCCGATATCCTGCCCCGCCTTCTCTGGTGTAGAACCAAAGTAACAAAAGGGTAACAATTGGGAACGAAACCAACCTCCCGCTTCCATTCCATTCCTTCAATAAGTGAAGACTGGAATGAAAGAATATTGTATGTCCTATTTCCCCAGCCTCCTACCTAGCCTAATCTTTCTACCTAACCCTGAGGAACTTAACCCAACTCTAGCTAACTAAACCCCAACCTCACATACGCGCGAGCGCGCGCGCACGCGCGCACACACACACATACACACACACACTCGCACGCATACTCGCACACGCTCTCTATCTTGAACCACCACTACTCTTAAACACATGGACATACTGATTTAGTACCGCCGATCGGTGACAGTTGAAGCCTGCACAAATGCATTCCGTATAAAGCAAATATCCCACCAGAGCAGGTCTTTGAACATTTTGATCCTGATATACGTCCCAGAAAAAGTTGAAACAAAAACCCATGAACATCATCAAAAAACGAACGAACATAACATAATCTTCAGTAATATCCTATATTCATATTCTATTCTGCTTTAATTCATAATTTCTTATCTTCGTTCTTTTCATCAGAAGTGTGTTATTCTTACCACTTGGACATAGTATATAACGTTATGCACAAACTTGTGATTAAACTGGACAAAGCGACCCAAACAGCTCAGATCAGTTTGTCACGCTCCGTCTTAGAAACTACGTACACCCTTATTTGTAGTCCAGCATGAGGACACAAGTCGCAACAAACTCATATTCCAGACAGACACATGGATAATTTGAGTACGTTGCTGCTTCATTCATTGGGTTTTGGTGTTGTAATCTTAGGCTTGTTTAACTTAGCACTGACGATGTTTCCTTTATGGTATGATAATCGGTGCTGAGATGACCAGTCACAATCTTCATATAAGTACCTAGGGACAGAAGCTAGGAACTGTGTAGGAAAGTGTGTACTCACCAAAGATTGATCAATAGCAGTGTAGGGCCGAAAGGGAGATCATTTCAGGGGCAGCACCAACATCAGCACAGTTCAGACTGAAACCTAACTAGAAAGACATAAAAATGTTTATGAAAAAAAATGAGGCTCCTTCTTGTTCTATTTCACACATTCAATCAAAGCATGGACCCCTAAAACGCGTCAGGAAAGACTTGAAATTAAAGATGTGTGCTATCATTGTAAAATACTAAAGATCAGAGGTGTTTATCTTATCGCCTATAGACAAGTGTTCCAAACCACAAAATAATCTTTCAGACCATGAGGCATCAATTAGGAACAGAAAACTACGTTGGTTTGGTCAGGAAGCAAGATACTAAACCTATGCTAAAGTAAACTGTGTGAGGTCTTGTGAAGGAGGGTGATATAGAGAGAAAGAGAGAAACCATGATGAACTCACGACATTGCAGAACTGACTGCAAGACGATTGACAGATACCCAGGCCTTGATAAACAACTGTCTGAGCTGGTAAAATATTGTCGACAATGTGACATCTCATCGAATCAAGACAGAATGAAGGGGAAGGAGGAAAAGACAAGATTGCACTGTATGCAGAACAAAGGCTTTTCAAGACATATAGAAGATACCAACAACATATGAGATACGTACATTTTTGCAACCGAAATACTACTTCTTTTTGCCCAAACCGCAATTTGACACTTATGACAGAGGAAAATATAAGTGTGTTGTGTGTGTGTGTGTGTGTGTGTGTGTGTGTGTGTGTGTGTGTGTGTGCGGGGTGTGTGTGTGTGTGTGTGTGTGTGTGTGTGTGTGTGTGTGTGTGTGCGTGTGTGCGTGTGTGTGTGTGTGTGTGTGTGTGTGTGTGTGTGTGTGTGTGTGTGTGTGTGTGTGTGTGTTGCAGGTGTTCATAAGTTTTCATCAACATTGTCGAAGAAAATCTAACATTTTCGACAAATCGCAGGATTGTGCCACTTTTTGTTGTAACTATCACCTGTTACAACACATCATTTTTGAATTGCCGCAATACCAAAATGTTGCCAACACTGAAAAATCTGTGAGTGGATTATACGAACTTTGACAAACATCACGGTCCTTTTTTTGAAAGGCCAGCTTGATGTCAGATCAAAGGTCAAATCTTTCCGCAGAAAGTGTAATTTGTCAAGTGTCTATGTTATATATGTATATGAACTGACTTGTTATGTCGAACTTGGTTTGGTTAAGTCTGCACAAATGTATTCCTTATAAAGCAAATATCACACCAGGACAGGTCTTCACATCAATTTTGTCAATGTGCCTAGATCCCTGAAACAAAAACCCATGAACGTCACCAAAGAATGAACGAACAGAAAAAAACATATCCTTCAGTAATATTATATATTCATATTCTGTTCTGCTTTCAGCTTTAACCTTTGGTTCTTGTTTTGCATCAGAAGTGTGTTTTTCTTACCATTTGGACATAGTAAAGGTATGCACAAATTTGTGATGGAACTGGACAAAGCGCCCAAACAGTTCAGATCAGTTTGTCACCCTCCGTATTAGAAACTACGTACACCCTTATTTGTAGTCCAGCATGAGTACACAAGTCGCAACAAACTCATATTCCAGACAGACACATGGATGATTGCTACTTCATTCATTGGGTTTGATGCTGTAATTTTAGTCTTTTTCAACTTAGCACTGACGATGTTTCCTTTATGGTATAATAATCGGCGCTGAGATGACCCGTCACAACAACAGCATTAGTCTTCACATTAGTACCTAGGGACAGAAGTTAGAAACTGTGTAGGGAGGTGCGTACTCACCAAAGACAGAATTAAGGGAGAGAAGGAAAAGACAAGATTGCACTGAATGCAGAACAAAGGCATTTCAAGACAAATAAAAGTTTACACCAACATATGAGATAAGTGCATTTTTGCAATCAAGAACACTACTTGCTTTTGCCAAACCACAATTTGACACTTCTGACAGAGGATAAAATAACTCTCTATCTGTGTGTGTGTGGGGGGGGGGGGTGCGTGCAAGTGTGTGTGTGTGTGTGTATATGTGTGTGTGTGTGTGTGTGTGTGTGTGTGTGTGTGTGTGTGTGTGTGTGTGTGTGTGTGTGTGTGTGTGTGTATGTGTGGTGCTGTTGTAGTGTTGTGCAATCCACGATCCTGAGACACACCCAGAACTCATTCCTATTGAATGCTGTGACAGGAATGTGAATCACCAGCGACTCATCCTGTTGCGTGATGTTGACCGTATTTTCACAGGAAAACACTTATAAGAAATACTGGATCTTTTGTTTGTGACTCTGTGTATTCACAGCATATCACTTTGAAGTGGCTCTGTATAATATAGTACATTGATCGTGCGTTTGAATTCTACTTTCCATTTCCATTTACGGGGATGGTCGATGGTATGTTGTGCAAGAAGAGTTCACATTCAATGGAACAATCTACACACATTACACTTAGCTATCTATTTAGATGCATATAATTGATTCGGCCAGTGCGAATATTCCATTGTGATTATAACTCTTGTGCTCTATTTGTGTTGAAGCACATGGAGGGCAGGCGGGATTTTTTTCTTTTGTTTTTGTCTCAGTTCTGTTTCTGTCTCGGTTCTGCTTTGTCCTGATTTTTTTTTCTTGGAATGGTGGTTCTCTTATTTTTCTTTAGTATATAACTGGTTTCGTGTTTAATGTTTTCTGATGGATTTGTTGTGTATGGGGTACTCATATAACATGTGATAGAAACTGTAGCATAAGTATCCGTTTTGCACTTCGTGAAAATAAAAGTAAGCCAGCACCCATGGACACTCCTAAGATTGCTGTCAAGTTTATTAAAGTTTGAATAAGATTTTACAACATCTGAAATGTCAGACTGTTAAAGTGTGTAAACGAGAGAGACAGAGAGAGAGAGAGAGAGAGAGAGAGAGAGAGAGAGAGAGAGAGAGAGAGAGAGAGAGAGAGTATGGCACCTGTCTTTATATAACATAAGAATAATTCATAAAGTGTAACATTTTATGTGGATACATTATACACTAAGCGTCAGATCAGGCCGAAGTAGGCCAAAGCAGATGAAACATCGTTCAGATTCGTGCGTTACGTTTCTTTGGACAAGTTGTCCACGAACTCTGACTCTCAGAATACTGCATTGCTTATACAACTGACAGTGGTAGTTTTGACAGATAAAATCAGAATGTGAGTGTTAGTGCTTTGGACAACAAAGCCGTTAGTTCAAGATAACAACGACAAGAACAAGAACAACAATAAGGTCAAGAACAACAACAACAACAACAACAACAACAAGATAAGCAACAACAACAACAACAACAACGACGACGACGACGGCGACGACGACGACGACAACGACGACGACAACAACAACAAAAACACCAGCACCACCAGCAACAACAGGAGCAAGGTCATCAACAACAACAACACTGCATTCCGGATAATCCAGGATATTCTTATTTGATTCATCCCATAAGCCAAAGTTCACATTTCATCATGTTGATCTAAATACACACTGTCCAACCCTCTTTTGAGATGTCTGCAAGCTTTCCAGCGTGTGTGATTCTGATCTTCACTCTTTGCTGGCGTACGTTGGTAACACACAACTGAAAGTGATCTATGCCAGTGGCGGACAGCGTCATAATTCTGTCCCCATTACGGGGAAACATTTTAAAGCAGCATTTTTCTATGTTCCAGAATGTAAGTGTATGTTAGATAGGGGGCACACCAATAGAAAACTGGAAACCATTATATTCACAAAGGATGTTTTCTTTTTATTTCAAACCTCTTTTGCCTCAAAAGATCACTGCAGACACTTACAAGTTTTTGGCTTTGTTTTTGTCTGGTGTAGGCCTGATTCTTATTACTTAGTGGGTTCAAACTGTGATTTCTCATCCTGTGCGGTGACTCTTAAACTATCAAATGATCTTGCAGCTTCATTGACACGTATGAATTCAATGTAAATTAGAAGCAAGTTGTCTGATATAAAAGATGGGACAGCATGTCTTTCATTATGCTGGTGATCCTGGATGGGTTTTGACAGTTTTATAAATATTCTCAGAATTGTAGCAAGACCATCTGCTGCTCCTTGTGAACAATGCAAGTTATCTTTCCACTTGATTTAGATATTTTTGTGTTTATTCATGGGTTCTGAATAGCATTCATCACACAGACCAGCCGATGCAAAAAGTTATCTTTGTCATCAAGTATAATGTATAGTACAAGACGAGGTGGCACTGGTCGCTGTTGATGACGACCAAAAGAAAACCTCGCAGCCGAACACAGGGGTACAATATATCAATGAACTTCTTAGCTGCTCTCTCTCTCTCTCTCTCTCTCTCTCTCTCTCTCTCTCTCTCTCTCTTCTGTATCTCTCTCTCTCTCTCTCTCTCTCTCTCTCTCTCTCTCTCTCTCTCTTCTTCTTCTTCTTCTTCTTCTTCTTCTTCTTCTTCTTCTTCTTCTTCTTCTTCTTCTTCTTCTTCGTCTTCTCTCCAGTAATGTCCACCTGCCGAGTATTCGGCAATTATTGACATTATTATTTTATATTATATTATTCTCTCTCTCTCTCTCTCTCTCTCTCTCTCTCTCTCTCTCTCTCTCTCTCTCTTGTTATAATCAGCTCTGTATTGTGTAGTAGTGTTCTGTGTTAGAATCTTCAGTACCCGAAGGGATAAAAGCAAATGAAAAAAAATCGCATTTATCTGTTACCCATTGGAATAAAAATCATCAATGTACGAATGAATCACTTAATCAACTAGCCACTTAATCAGACAAACGATCAATGTGTGTGTGTGTGTGTGTGTGTGTGTGTGTGTGTGTGTGTGTGTGTGTGTGTGTGTGTGTGTAACTCTCACAAAACATAATGTAACTGAGCTGCTCACCAGCAGGCTCAACAAACCTGTTCAGAAAGAGCTAGGCAGTATCTTCAATACGTTCTTCAAGATTGATGTCAGCCTCACGGGACAAACCTGTTCAGGAGCTAGGCAGTATCCTCATTAAGCTCTTAAAGAGTGACGTCAGGCCCACGTGACAAACCAGTTCAGGAGCTAGGCAATACCTCATAAGATTTTGAATATTGATGTCACCCTCACAGGACAAACCTGTTCAGGAGCTAGGCAGTATCCTTCCTCATCAAGCTCTTCAAGATTGACGTCAGTCTCACGGGACAAACCTGTTCAGGAAAAAGGCAGTATCTTCATTAAGCTCTTGAAGGATGACGTCAGCCTCACGGGACAAACCTGTTCAGGAGCTAGGCAGTATCCTCATTAAACTCTTGAAGAATGACGTCAGTCTCACAGGATCAGGAGCAAGGCAGTATCCTCAACAAGCTCTTCAAAACTGATGTCAGCCTCACGGGACAAACCTGTTCAGGAGCTAGGCAGTATACCCATTACGTTCTTGAAAATTGATGTCAGTCTCATGGGGCACACCTGTTCAGGAGCTTGGCAGTATCCTCACTAAGCTCTTGGAGAATGACGTCAGCTTCATGGGTAGCAAACCTGTTCAGGAGCTAAGCAGTACCCTCATTAAGCTCTTAAGAATGACGTCAGCCTCACGGGTAACAAACGTGTTCAGATGGAGCTAGGCCGTCTTCTCAGGAAGCACATGAAGATTGACGTCATCCTCACAGCTGTAGGACCACGCCATAGTTGAACTGGTCAGGGTGGTCAGCTCCTTGTGGACTTGGGTCACAGAGGGGTATTATCTCCTTGCTAATTGAATGTTCCTATCTTCAACATCCCTTGTATAGATTATCAAAGGTAATCTCTCTCTCTCTCTCTCTCTCTCTCTCTCTCTCTCTCTCTCTCTGTGCGTGCGCGCGTGCGCGCGCGCGCGCGCGTGCGCGTGTGTGTGTGTGTGGTGCTGTTGTAGTGTTGTGTAATCCACGATCCTGAGACACACCCAGAACTCATTCCTATTGAATGCTGTGACAGGAATGTGAATCACCAGCGACTCATCCTGTTGGGTGATGTTGACCGTATTTTCACAGGAAAACACTTATAAGAATTACTGGATCTTTTGTTTGTGACTATGTGTATTCACAGCATATCACTTTGAAGTAGCTCTGTATAATATAGTACACTGATCGTGCGTTTGAATTCTACTTTCCATTTCCATTTATGGGGATGGTCGATGGTATGTTGTGCAAGAAGAGTTCACATTCAATGGAACAATCTACACACATTACACTTAGCTATCTATTTAGATGCATATAGTTGATTCGGCCAGTGCGAATATTCCATTGTGATTATAACTCTTGTGCTCTATTTGTGTTGAAGCACATG
The DNA here is from genome assembly GCA_033310375.1 of Conus canariensis. NCBI lineage: Eukaryota > Metazoa > Mollusca > Gastropoda > Neogastropoda > Conidae > Conus > Conus canariensis. The sequence goes on from CM065732.1 coordinate 55,395,183, forward strand.
GAGGGCAGGCGGGATTTTTTTCTTTTGTTTTTGTCTCAGTTCTGTTTCTGTCTCGGTTCTGCTTTGTCCTGATTTTTTTTCTGGGAATGGTGGTTCTCTTATTTTTTTCTTTAGTATATAACTGGTTTCGTGTTTAATGTTTTCTGATGGATTTGTTGTATATGGAGTACTCATATAAAATGTGATAGAAACTGTAGCATAAGTATCCGTTTTGCACTTCGTGAAAATAAAAGTAAGCCAGCACCTATGGACACTCCTAAGATTGCTGTCATGTTTCTTAAAGTTTGAATAAGATTTTAGAATATCTGAAATGTCAGACTGTTAAAGTGTGTAAACGAGAGAGAGAGAGAGAGAGAGAGAGAGAGAGAGAGAGAGAGAGAGAGAGAGAGAGAGAGAGAGAGAGAGAGTATGGCACCTGCTTTATATAACATAAGAATAATTCATAAAGTATAACATTTTATGTGGATACATTATACACTAAGCGTAAGATCAGGCCGAAGTAGGCCAAAGCAGATGAAACATCGTTCAGATTCGTGCGTTACGTTTCTTTGGACAAGTTGTCCACGAACTCTGACTCTCAGAATACTGCATTGCTTATACAACTGACAGTGGTAGTTTTGACAGATAAAATCAGAATGTGAGTGTTAGTGCTTTGGACAACAAAGCCGTTAGTTCAAGAGAATAACAACGACAAGAACAAGAACAACAATAAGATCAAGAACAACAACAACAACAACAACAAGATAAGCAACAACAACAAGAACAACAACGACGACGACGACGGCGACGACGACGACGACGACAACGACGACGACAACAACAACAAAAACACCAGCACCACCAGCAACAACAGGAGCAAGGTCATCAACAACAACAACCCTGCATTCCGGATAATCCAGGATATTCTTATTTGGTTCATCCCATAAGCCAAAGTTCACATTTCATCATGTTGATCTAAATACACACTGTCCAACCCTCTTTTGAGATGTCTGCAAGCTTTCCAGCGTGTGTGATTCTGATCTTCACTCTTTGCTGGCGTACGTTGGTAACACACAACTGAAAGTGATCTATGCCAGTGGCGGACAGCGTCATAATTCTGTCCCCATTACGGGGAAACATTTTAAAGCAGCATTTTTCTATGTTCCAGAATGTAAGTGTATGTTAGATAGGGGGCACACCAATAGAAAACTGGAAACCATTGTATTCACAAAGGACGTTTTCTTTTTATTTCAAACCTCTTTTGCCTCAAAAGATCACTGCAGACACTTACAAGTTTTTGGTTTTGTTTTTGTCTGGTGTAGGCCTGATTCTTATTGCTTAGTGGGTTCAAACTGTGATTTCTCATCCTGCGCAGTGACTCTTAAACTATCAAATGATCTTGCAGCTTCATTGACACGTATGAATTCAATGTAAATTAGAAGCAAGTTGTCTGATATGAAAGATGGGACAGCATGTCTTTCATTATGCTGGTGATCCTGGATGGGTTTTGACAGTGTTATAAATATTCTCAGAATTATAGCAAGACCATCTGCTGCTCTTTGTGAACAATGCAAGTTATCTTTCCACTTGATTTAGATATTTTTTGTGTTTATTCATGGGTTCTGAATAGCATTCATCACACAGACCAGCCGATGCAAAAAAGTTATCTTTGTCATCAAGTATAAGGTATAGTACAAGACGAGGTGGCACTGGTCGCTGTTGATGACGACCAAAAAAAAACCTCGCAGCCGAACACAGGGGTACAATATATCAATGAACTTCTTAGCTGCTCTCTCTCTCTCTCTCTCTCTCTCTCTCTCTCTCTCTCTCTCTCTCTCTCTTCTTCTTCTTCTTCTTCTTCTTCTTCTTCTTCTTCTTCTTCTTCTTCTTCTTCTTCTTCTTCCAGTAATGTCCACCTGCCGAGTATTCGGCAATTATTGACATTATTATTTTATATTATATTATTCTCTCTCTCTCTCTCTCTCTCTCTCTCTCTCTCTCTCTCTCTCTCTCTCTCTCTCTTCTTGTTATAATCAGCTCTGTATTGTGTAGTAGTGTTCTGTGTTAGAATCTTCAGTACCCGAAGGGATAAAAGCAAAATGAAAAAAAAATCGCATTTATCTGTTACCCATGGGAATAAAAATCATCAATGAACGAATGAATCACTTAATCAACTAGCCACTTAATCAGACAAACGATCAATGTGTGTGTGTGTGTGTGTGTGTGTGTGTGTGTGTGTGTGTGTGTGTGTGTGTGTGTGTGTGTGGTGTGTGTGTGTGTGTAACTCTCACAAAACATAATGTAACTGAGCTGCTCACCAGCAGGCTCAACAAACCTGTTCAGAAAGAGCTAGGCAATATCTTCAATACGTTCTTCAAGATTGATGTCAGCCTCACGGGACAAACCTGTTCAGGAGCTAGGCAGTATCCTCATTAAGCTCTTAAAGAGTGACGTCAGGCCCACGTGACAAACCAGTTCAGGAGCTAGGCAATACCGCATAAGATTTTGAATATTGATGTCACCCTCACGGGACAAACCTGTTCAGGAGCTAGGCAGTATCCTCATCAAGCTCTTCAAGATTGACGTCAGTCTCACGGGACAAACCTGTTCAGGAAAAAGGCAGTATCTTCATTAAGCTCTTGAAGGATGACGTCAGCCTCACGGGACAAACCTGTTCAGGAGCTAGGCAGTATCCTCATTAAACTCTTGAAGAATGACGTCAGCCTCACGGGATCAGGAGCAAGGCAGTATCCTCAACAAGCTCTTCAAGACTGATGTCAGCCTCACGGGACAAACCTGTTCAGGAGCTAGGCAGCATCCTCATTAAACTCTTGAAGAATGACGTCAGTCTCACGGGATCACGAGGTAGACAGTATCCTCATTAAGCTCTTCAAGACTGATGTCAGCCTCACGGGACAAACCTGTTCAGGAGCTAGGCAGTATACCCATTACGTTCTTGAAGATTGATGTCAGTCTCATGGGGCACACCTGTTCAGGAGCTTGGCAGTATCCTCACTAAGCTCTTGGAGAATGACGTCAGCTTCATGGGACAAATCTGTTCAGGAGCTACGCAGTATCCTCATTAAGCTCTTGAAGAATGACGTCAGCCTCACGGGTAGCAAACCTGTTCAGGAGCTAAGCAGTACCCTCATTAAGCTCTTAAGAATGACGTCAGCCTCACGGGTAACAAACGTGTTCAGATGGAGCTAGGCAGTCTTCTCAGGAAGCACATGAAGATTGACGTCATCCTCACAGCTGTAGGACCACGCCATAGTTGAACTGGTCAGGGTGGTCAGCTCCTTGTGGACTTCGGTCACAGAGGGGTATTATCTCCGTGCTAATTGAATGTTCCTGTCTTCAACATCCCTTGTATAGATTATCAAAGGTAATCTCTCTCTCTCTCTCTCTCTCCTCTCTCTCTCTCTCTCTGTGCGCGCGCGCGCGCGCGCGCGCGCGCGCGTGTGTGTGTGTGTGTGTGAACCAACACTTCGTGCCAACCAACTCACACGATGTCCTGTACACTGATAATCAAGTCGGTCACCCAGGGGCTGTTGATATTCAATCTTCTTCACGAATGTTAGTATAGTCTGATGACCAAGCGCGCGCGCGCGGGCGCGTGTGTGTGTGTGTGTGTGTGTGTGTGTGTGTGTGTGTGTGTGTGTGTGTGTGTGTGTGTGAGTGAGTGTGTGTGTGTGTGTGTAGTGTGTGTGTGTGTGTGTGTGTGTGTGTGTGTGTGTGTGTGTGTGTGTGTGTGTGTGTGTGTGTGAAAACCAACACTTCGTGCCAACCAACTCTCTCCACTGTCCTGTACACTGATAGAAAACGGTTTATCAAGTCAGTCACACAGATGCGCTGATATTCAATCTTCTTCACGAATTTTAGTATTGTCAGATAGCCAAGTGTGTGTGTGTATGTGTGTGTGTGTGTGTGTGTGTGTGTGTGTGTGTGTGTGTGTGTGTGTGTGTGTGTGTGTGTGTGTGACATAGCTTGCAAACAGCAGACAGATCTGTTGTCAGTGGCAAAAGATTAAGGTTTTATAGAATGGAGAGAATATTCGTTGATGTTTTAAGTGTAAAGTACTAATGGAAGATTCCCACCCGAATTGAATTCCCTCTTCTTCTTCTTCTTCTTCTTCTTCTTCTTCTTCTTCTTCTTCTTCTTCTTCTTCTTCTTCTATCTGTTGTTGCAATTGTTGTTGTTCTTGTTACTGTTGCTTTTCTTGTTGCTATTGTTGTTATCAATGATTTACCAAACGATAAACAGATAATCATGTAAGTAACTACTCGTCTGTAGTCATTAAGTCTCTCATGTATACTTGCACAATGTATCCTAGAGAACAAAATGTTCTATCCAAGGGATCGTGACAGCAATTCTGTGACAACAGTCTGAACAAATCAGTCACATATGGATAATGACATATAATGGCTGAGAGTTGTTTCAATTGTAAACGTTTGCTGCAGATTTCCCCACAGTAATCAGATATCTTAAGCGTTTGTAACCATTTAATTAATTTTTGTATTTGTTTCTTTCTTGAAACTTTTGTTCTTGGAAAGGAGTGTCTGGGATTTAAACACTTCCAGTATTTTGTCTTCCTGTGCTTGACCCTTTATCTGTGTAACGACAGTCCATAGGTAAAGAAATGGATGGAGAGCAGAGTTGAGAGGTAACAGGTACACAACCATGACATCACGAATTGTATTGAACACAGTGACACCAGCTGAAGCTAACATCCAAACTAGACCAAAAGGCAGCCAGCAGAAAGCGTTTGCAGTGACTATTTTCCCAGTGAGGTGAACTGAGGAATACACTGATCTCAGGGCAGAACTCAGTGCTATTCTGTATTCTGGAGTTCGTCTGTAGATGACAAGAAGAAGACCCGTGCTCACGGAGCCCAGAATAAAATTGATAACCACAACAACTGTGAACCACTTGAATCCTTGATTACAGTGGTGACAATGAAACACAGCCAGACGACACAGACCAGACTGACCATGTAGGCCCCAGTGTGACAAACCAGGAATAAACGGTATCACTGACAACACGATTCCTACACACCACGCTGCACAACACGCTATGGTTGCTGAACGTTTACTGGCCATCCTGAATTCACTGGGATGACACAGGATGATGACATGGTCCACACTGATCAGTAAGGTGATGAGAACTGACACTTTGCTGTACACTAAGGACAGAAAGCCACTCACCTTGCAGGTCACACTGTTGGTCCATTCTTTTTCCAGTTGGATGTAGTCTCCATGCAACGCTGTATCTGTTATAGCAGTGATGCAGACGTGACAGCCCATACACAGATTTACTAAATGTAATTGGAAAATGACGACAGAAAAACGGCTTCCAAACACGTTCTTGGGTCCCAATGACACAGCAAAACAAACCAAATGTCCAATTTCAGCAGACGTACCAACAAGGTAAATAAAGATCCGATCCGTTTGTGTTGGTATCAATGTTTCACAGGACTGAAATACTGGCTGAGGCGTTACACATTTTAATCTGCTTGACTCCCGAGGAAGCACACTCACACAGCAAAGTCTGTAGTTTGAGGAATGGACGTATTTCAAATGTGGTTTTCCATAGAAAATATCAAGCGGGAAGGCGTTCACTGGGGTCCCTTTTACGTCCAGTTCAGTCAGTCGTGGTGTATTTCTAAAACCCATTGACCGTAACTCCTCCACCGCAGAGAAGGAGATATTGAAATGTTCCAATCTGGGTAGATATATTGACAAAATACTGCTGAGAACACTGAAGCGTGTCTCGGATATATCCACTCGTTGAAGTGAGAACTGAACATATTTCAGTAGGCTGTTAGTCATTTCGAAAAGAGGGTTGTTTCCCATGTATAAAGTTCTCAAATTTGGCAACAGAAGAAAATCTGCAATTCTGAGAGCTCTCACTCGATTATTTGAAACATCGATGAACTGCAAATTGGTAAGATTCATCACAGAAATGTTGAACAAGGAAAAATTTAGACATGATCAAACGAACGAGATACCCATTGTGGACGACATCATGCAACACCATACCTGAACCCTGGGCGTCCAGGGAGCGTAGTTCAGGAAACAGACTGGCAGCGAAAGGTTTTCTACACAGAAACAGGTGACCTTGGCACAGGCAGTGTTCAGGACAGGTCCTGTCACACATCAGTTCATCATCTTGCTGTGGGCACTGACCCCAGCCATCACACAGATGATATCTGTGTACACACACCCTAGAAGCTCGACAATGGTAAAAACCAGGGCAGTTTGATCTGTCACAGGCTTGTTCATCTTCTCCATAAACACAATCAGAAAATCCGTTACATCTGGTGTAGACAGGGAGACAGTACACCCACTGACTTAGACAACGGTAGTGACTGTCTGGACAGGCTGCGTCAGCTCTCATCACCTGCTGAGTGAAGTAGCCAGTGCCATCTAAATTGATATACAGTGGCTCCCTTTTCTGGCCATAGTATTCAAGAGGATACATTTGTATATAACTATAACAGTCAATCTCATCAGAACTGTCCACGCAGTCAGAGAGGTTCATTACAGTGTTGACTGTCCAACACAGACTGGCCGTTCACACACCCAAATCCGACACGTGAGGGGTGGACACAGAAAGACTCGTCACTTTCTTCTGGACAATGCTGTCTGAAGTCACACAGCAGAGTGTAATGCACTGTTGTGATGCCATCATCACATCTGAACATTGTGTCTGTGCACATAAAGCTTCTGGAAGAAAACACTGTCACGTTGTGCTCACCATTTGCTGTCAACATCGTGTCGTCCTGTGGAACCATGACTCTTCGGCAGTAACTGACAAGGTCGCACAACAGGAAGAGATGAGTTAGGTGGTTGCCTGGACAAATCCATAACAACTGCAGTGTGTTGTTGAAGGTGGGTGAAGGTGATGGTGAGGGTGTCAGTATCACAGGCGGAGGGAAAATACTAGGGGTGAATGATGGCAGTTCACACACAGCTGTATGAAATTTAAGAAGCTCTGAAACCTCATTCAGCAACCCCCACCTCTGTAGTGCTGTCATCATGACAGTTCTTGAGGGCAGATATATGCGGCGCATTCTGAAATGGTAAATGTTATAGATCAGCGTGTAGTCAGACCAAGCCTGAAATTTGCTATACATGAAGGGCAAAGATCTACAGCTTGACCAGATACCTATAGCTACTCGCCAATCAAAATGATTTTTAAAGATGTCTGTGAAATGTACCTTTTCCTCACATGTTCTTATTGAAGCTAGTCTTCCGCCCCTCATCTGGCATTGATAATGGAATATTTTATACTCAGCCTCTACCTCGAGTTGAACCAACTGAAAACATTTGTTTCGTGAAGCCACCAGACCCTGGCAGCCAGGACTACTGAAGAGACAGTGTTCTGTTTCATCACGTCCATCTTCACACTCTGGCTTTAAGTTACAGTGCATGTGATCTTGAAATTTGGAGTAATGATCCACAGAACAGTTGTATAATCTGCTGGGCAGCCTTTGGGGTGATAATTCTTATCAATAGAAGAGAAATATAATCTGAAATAAGTTCTTTGGTAAACAGGTCGGCGAATATAAATTTCAAGACACGAAGTTTCAAAAACAAAAACTGGTAAGAAAGGATCAAAGGGTAAGTCTTCTTCAGACTGGTGTTGTGAATGTGGCATTTTGTATACCACTGTCACGTGGTGCTGAGGATTATCTCCGGTTCCCTGCTGCATGCTGATGAGGACAACACACGTGGGTGGCACCCTCAGAGTTTCTCTGTACACAGCCCTGGCGGAAAACAGTCTCACTGGCAGTATCACACATCCAGAATACTGCTGAACATATTTTATGATGAAATTATGGAGACGAGCTGCCTGAATATCAAGTTTTATCATGGGAATATCAATGTTCATTATCAATAGAAAGTTTCTATTAGACCCAATGAACATATCTTGAATTACATATTCGTTGCTTTTAATACATAATTTATCTATACACATTTTCCAGTGCCGGAAATCACATTCATACCCTAATCGTTTGACTCGAGCAAGCACATTCATGCCATGTGGGACTTGTACACGCAGCTTACAGAAAGATGTGGCATCCTCACACACCCCGTACACCAGTCCCTGATGGGCTGTAAACTGGGGTAAATTGTTCTCACAGTCTGACACATTGACCTGCAGGAATATGTGTTGTGTGTTTTTCTGATTCAGGAGATATTCTACACCTGGACAGATGGAGCTGATATTCACCTGACCAGAGTGATCCAGTCCTTTATGTTGTTTCGATTGGTTTGATCTGCAGTAACAAAATACCCGTAGTAATGTGTATTCGAATAATGCTTAAAACAGAACACGTGTCTATTCTATAGATTTTTCTGTAAAATTCTTCAGCTAGTAGTTCCAATGTTGTGGACACGCAACAACTGTCATAGGTAAGACTGTGTCAGTGAATAAGCATCTTGTTATAACTTGCATATAACACCGCCACCACAACACTACCAACAATAACAACAATGATAACAACACCAAAGAGTATCATGATAATGACGTTGATACGGAAATAATGAATATAATAATGATAATGATCATCATCATCAACATCAACATCAACATCATTCATCATCATCATCATCATCACATCATCTGATAATTATCATGGCAGCTATATTAATAATCATCATCATCATCATCATAAATATAATAATGCTAATAAGAATTAAAACAATAATGATAATAATAATAACAACAACAACAACAATGTGATGATAAGAATGATAATAACAACAATAGTAATAATGCTAATAACAATAATAATGCTAAATAATGCTAATAATATGCTAATAATAATAATCTAATACTAATACTAATAATATAACAATGACAGCCAACAATATAATTATTGTTTTGATGATAGTAATAACAATTATAATAATTGTTATTATTATTATTATTATTACAATTATAATGATTATAAGAATAGTAATAATTATAATAGCAATAACAGTAAAGACAAATTGATGGCAATGATGACAATGATGATGACGACGATGATGACGACGACGACGACGACAATGATGATGATGATGGATGATGAGATGATGATGATGATGATGATGATGATGATGAATGAAGATGATTGTGATGACGACGATAATACATAATAATAATAATCAATATAATAAATAATGACAATAATATGAATTGACAATAGACGACGACGACGACGACGACGATGATGATGAGAGATGAGAGATGAGATGAGATGATGATGATGATGAATGGTGTGTAATAATAATGCTAATGATAATATTAAATGATAATGCTAATGTTAATCTATCATCATCATCATCATCAATTCATCATCCATCATCATCATCATCATCATGATGATAATAATAGTAGTGTAATAATAATAATAATAATAATAATAATAATAATAATATAAATAATAAAATTTATGCTAGTACTATTACAACAACAACAAAAAAACAAGAACAACAACAACAACCACTGCTACAACTACTTCTCCTTCTTCTCCTCCTCTCCTCCTCCTCCTCCTCCTCCTCCTCCTCCTACTACTACTACTACTACTACTACTACTACTACTACTACTATGATGATGATGATGATGATGATGATGATGATGATGATGATGATGATGATGAGATGATGATGACGATGTTCTTAGTGATATTGTTGATCCTGATAAAGATGATGACGATGATGATTCTGTTCCAGCTGCTGATGGTAATGTAAATACTAAAAACAACAACAACAACAACAAGGATAATAATAATATAATAATAATAATAATAATATCATTAATGTAAAAATGATAATAGTGAAAATAAGTAATAATAATAACAATAGTAATATTAATAATAATAATAATAAAAACATAACAATACTATACTAACACTACTATATTATAATAATAATAATAATAATATAACAACAATAATAACAATAATAATAGTAATAATAATAATGATACTACTAAAAGTAATAATAATGATAACTACTACTATACTACTACTACTATACTACTTACTACTACTGATAATGGTAATAAAAATAAGAAAGATAACGATAGTAATACCAATAGATAATACTAATATTAATGATAATAGTAATAAAATAATAATAATAATTAAAAAAAAGAAAACAAAACAATACTAATGATAATGATAGTATTAGTAATAATAATGGTTATATTGCTAATGATAATGATTTTAATGAAATAATGATGATGATGATGATGATGATGATGATGATGATGATGATGATGATGATGAGTGATGATAATAAATGAATATAATAATGATAATAATAATGATAATAAAAAGTAATAACATTTATACTACTACTACTACTACTACTACTACTACTACTACTACTACTACTACTACTACTACTACTACCAATAATGGTGATGATGATGATGATTATGGTGATGGCAATAATAATAATTATAACAATAACAATGATAATAATAGTAGCAGAAGTAATAATAATAAACAACAACAACAACAACAACAACAGCAAAAAAACAAAAAAAAAACAGAAGAAGAAGAAGAAGAAGAAGAATGATAATGATAATGATGGATAGAAATAATAATAATAATAATAATAATAATAATAATAATAATAATAATAATAAAAGTAATAGTAATAACAACAATAACAATAATGATAATAGTAACAATGAAAATAATATTAATAACAATAAGATAATATAATGGATAATAATGATAATGATGTATAATGATGATTGATGATGATGATGATGATGATGATGATGATGATGATGATGATGAAAAGAAAACCATTGTCACTATTGTACATCATTGAACAGTTTAAAAACTGCATCACGCTTACACATATCATTAACAGGTTCAGAAAGTAAATTTTATCAATAAAACAAAAAAAATAGGAAACCAAAAACATACATGCACATGTGAGAAAACAGTCAAACGGAAAGTAGTAAATACATGTAAATGTACATGTGCACATAAATTTCAGTAGATGGAGTGAACGTAATGAAGATTTGGATGATTACTTCGGGTTATACTGAAATAGATATAAATTTGAATGCTTTTGATTTGGTTTGCAAATAGTTTGCGGAAGTGTAATCCATATATTGGGGCATAATTATATGGCATGGTCTCTCTTGAGCTGGTCTTTGGAATACAAAAAGTACGGTCATCTGAATCTGATGTGGGGACTAGGTAGACAGTAGATTCGGAATGCAGGCTGGAGAAGTTTCTATGAAGAAACTGTGGCATAGAAGGGATAGTTTGTATCAAATGCATGCTTCAGCAGGTGACCAAGGCACGCTTCTTAGAAGAGGTGTGACATGGTCTTACTTTTTTCCCCTTGAGTACAAGTCTTGCAACTGAATTTGGCACCTTTTTGATCTTGGTTATGGCCTTTACTGCCATCCATGAAAAGGGCTTTGCCATAGTCTACTCTAGAATCCGAATACGAATGTTTTATTCAGGGTAAAATGGAGAAGCTAAACAAGGTTTTGTTTTGGGTTTTTTTTGTTGTTTGTTTGTTTGGTTGGTTTTTTGTTTTTTTGTGTTTGTTTGTTTTTTACGCCATGCCCTCACAGAAACATTAGGAAAAGGAAAGAGACAATTAACCTGGAAGAACTCACTCCTCTTCCATCATCGCCTCCAGTCCCTCCATCATCCAGCCCCTCATTCAAAACTAAAAAAACTAAAATCTAAAAGCAATAACGTCTGGTAAGGAAATCATTATGAATGATGCTCTGCTGGCTATCCTTTCATTTACAAGCTGATTGTTATGATTCATGTGTGAATGCCGTTCATATATCTTTCTTGATGACTGATTCTTGTTTATTTAAAACATTGAGGGCACAAAAATAAAGTTAGGTTACAGTTTTGTTTTGATTAAGTACTTGTAATTGGATGCTGTAAACGCAGATGAGCTGTTTATATTTGTCAAGCAATCAGGGATGTCAATCCAGAGTTTACCATCCAATTACATAAGAGAAGATATCAAAAGGATCATTTTGGGGGAATGTGTGTGCATTATATGCTGATTGCGAAAGGTGATCACTGGAAATGTAACACTTGGATAAGCGGATGCAAGGTTCTTCATGATTTTGTGCATAGAGACAGCTTTACGAACAGGACATTTTATGTTGAAAGGGATGATATGTAAATATTCATAGCCATTAACGCGTAGAGAAGATTTGAAAAGTATAAGCTTAAGAAACGTCTGTAAACGCGTGCTGGGGTTTAACCCATCAATGCCCACCATCTCATTTTTGGCACGTATAATCATATTTCAAAATCTGCATCTGTAGTGCCTAATAATATTGCGGATTAGGCTTACAAAGGACCGCTTTGCCACCAAAATCAGCGCCTACGCTCCAACAATGACGAACCCCAGATGATACCAAAGAAGCCTTCTATTAGGAGCTGAGGTCAACCACAAGGACAAGCTCATCATCCTCGCGGACTTCAACGCTCGTGTGGGAAGGGACTACTCCACTTGGCCCAACGTTTTTGGACGCCAGGGCACTGGAAACTGCAACGCCAATGGTCTTCTGATGCTATCATTGTGTGCACAACATGAACTTTCCATCACCAACACCATCTTCCAGCAGGCAGACAAATTCAAGAACACGTTGATGCACCCCCGTTCCAAACCATGGCACATGCTTGACTATGTGATTGTTCGCCATAGGGACAGACGCCGATGTTCTAATTACATGCTGCATGAGGGGAGCTGACTGCTGGTCAGATCACCACCTGATCAGGAGCAAGATGAACATCCAGCTTGCCTGAAGCACAAATCGACGAGATATAACCCCCCAAGAAAGCTGAACATTGCTCGTCTGTGTAACAGCAGAGATATACTGCAAGAAAGGATCCAGGAATGTCTGACGAACATCAACCTCACTGGAGAAGGCACTGGCGGAAATGGAAAGCTTTCGAAGAATCCCTATACAACGCTGCTCCTGACATCCTGGGCTTTATTAAACACAAATATAGAGACTGGTCTGTTAAAAACGATCCAGAGATCAACAAGCTCATAGACATGCTCCACTATACCATAGAGATCACCTAGCGACAAGACCTGCGAGAAGAAACAACAGAAGTAGAGCAAGCAGACAGCTCATTCAACAGAAGCTTTGGCAGATGAAGAACGATTGGTGGGAAAAGAAAGCAGAAAGCCTGCAAGCCGCGGCTGACATGAACGACATGAAGACATTTCAAAAGGGCCTTCGCACTATCTATGGACCAAAGTCTGCTGGATCAACATCCATTCGTGCTTCTAATCAGACCACATTGCTGACAGATAAGACTGACATTCTTGCTTGCTGGGCTGATCACGTCAATGCTCTTTTGAAAAGTGTCTTGTCAACATCTGAAGAACTAATCGCAGCGCTCCAACAACTGCCAGTGAAGGAATCTCTGGCAGACCCACCCTCCAGTGAGAGACGGCAAAGACTCTGAAGCAGACCACGTCCGTTAAAGCACCAGGAGCAGATGGAATTCCAGCGGACATCTACACGAATGGAGGCAAGGTACTCCTGGAAAAGCTGACCAGCCTCTTCCAGTCCATATGGGGAAATGGAGAAGTGCCCCAAGACTTCAAAGACGCCTCATTATTGTACAGGACTACAAGAGGAAGGGTGATAAAGCTTCTGTGACAATTATCGTGGGGGTTCCCTCTTGTGTATTGCAGGAAAGATTCTTGCCAGGGTCATCTTGAACAGACTCATCACCCACATAGCCGACTCCATCGTCCCTGAATCACAGTGCGGGTTTCGCACAGGCGGAGGCACAACCGACATAGTATTTGTTTATCCGCCAGCTACAGAAGAAGTGTCGTGAGCAGAATCAGGAACTCCACAGGTGTTTGTTGATCTCACCATGGCCTTTGACACCGTTAATCGGACTGGCATGTGGAAGATCCTTCACAAGTTTAGCTGCCCGGAAAAAGCTCATCTCACTGATGGTTTCATTCCATGATGGCATGAAGGCGAGGGTGCAAGAAAATGGAGACATCTCTAACCCATTCCCAGTGATTAATGGAGTGAAGCAGGGATGCATTTTAGCTTTCACCCTCTTTTCCATTCTGTTCGCTGCAATGCTGATTGATGCATTCCGGGACTGTGACAAAGGGGTATGCAATCCAGTTACGTTCAGATGGCAAAGTCTTTAACCTTCGACGACTTCAAGCCAAGACCAAAGTATTTGATGCCCTTCTGAGAGAGTCCCCGTTGACATCCAGTGCACCACAGATCGCTATGCAAGGGCCTGTCAACGCTTTGGACTTACAATCAGTCTTGGTAAGGCCGAGGCCATGTTCCAACCTTCACCGTCTGCTGTAGGCAGTGTTCCACCATCACCTATCGTCATCAACAACACAGAGATCAAAACTGTGGACAAGTTCTCTATTCGGGCATTACTGTACGCAGCAATGGATATCTGGATGCAGAAGTGATGGTGCGCATCTCAAAGGCCAGCTCTGCCTTTGGCAGACTCTCAAAGAGTCTATGGCAAGACCAAGGCATCACATTGCGCACAAAGGTTGCCGTGTACAGAGCTGTGGTTCAGAGTGCTCTCCTCTACTGTTTTGAATCTTGGACCACGTACCGCCGACACATCCAACAACACAAACAGTTCTATCAGCATGCTTGCCCAAGATCTGCAGCATCAAATGGCTAGACAAAGAGTGCCCAACCTACAGATCCTGAAGAAGTGTGGCTTACCCAGCATTGAGTATACACTCATCAAAAGCTAGCTCCGATGGACAGGACATATTGTCCGTATGGAGGACAGTATAATTCCAAAAATGCTGCTCCATGGACAACTGAAGGAAGGACAACGTGACCAAGGAAGGCCTCTCAAGAGATACACAGACACCTTGAAGGCCAACCTCAGAAGCTGCAACATCGACACTGCTTCCTGTGAAGATGTTGCCCTTGACAGAACATAGTGGAAGCAACAGTGTACCCAGGGCACTAAGACATTTGAGCGCAACAGAGCAGCTGCCATCCAGGAAAGGCGGAATCAGAGAAAACGGGGCCCATCCTTGCTGGACTCCATTGCATGCAACGTCTGTGGAAGACTTTGTGCCTCAAGAATTGGTCTGTATTTCCACATTAGGACCCACATCAGCAGATGACCTGCCTGCCTACTCATCCGTCGGACACGACGGGAGAATCCATCATCTGTGGTGCCTATGTCACTGTGACCCAGCTGCTTTGTGTAAATCAGGGATCATCACGTGCATACAGGCATTGTTTTTGTCTATATTTTTTTGGTACAAAAACATCTCTGTAATACGAAGCTCTATTTCGCAGTTGAAGATTTCAAGAGGCCCTTGACTCGGTAAATCAAAATGATCTGTGGAATGTACTTCGTAACATGGGTGTTGATAGCAAATTGTACATGGCTATTAAAGGTGGCTGCAACTCGATGCTTGCATGTGCGTGTGTGAAGAGTGAGTATGCAGATTATTTTGATGGTCCAAATGGAGTAACACACGGTTACCTGTTGAGTCCTCAGTTATTTTGGTTTTCATAAACGATCTGGCCATGGAATTGTCCAGGAAAGGAAAAATGGTATCCAGATAATACCTAGAGCAGTTGAATCATTTTTACTGCTGTTCTCTCTTATGTTCTCTCTCTCTTTCTCTCTGTCTCTGTCGTCTGTCTGTCTGTCTGTCTGTTCTGTCTGTCTGTCTCTCTCTCTCTCTCTCTCTCTCTCTCTCTCTCTCTCTCTCTCTCTCTACATGCTGAAGATGTTCTTCTTTCCAGAACAGTTGTAGGTTTGCAAATCAACCAAATGTATTGAAAGAAGAAGCGGATCGCTTATGTGTATCAGTTAACTTGGATAAGACGAATATAGAGATCTTTAGAATGGGCTGCCATCTATCAGTGCACGAAAATGTTTTATGGAAATGCAGATGTTTAAGTAGTTAATTCATATAAATGTTTAGGAATAATATTTTCAACATAATTGATTTCAATTACCCATGGGAAGAACATCTTAGAAAAGGGAAAAAAAGGTACTAAAGGTCCTATTGAAATTCCGAAATCCCTAAGAAAACTGAATTGTACAGACGTTGTATATTTTGGAAAATGTACAGATAAAACCTCTTCTAACATAATTATGCAGCTGAAATAATTTGGGGCTTGCATGAGAATTCACGGTGGAAAAAGTGCGTATGTAGGCCATGAAGCATTTCCTTAAGGCACCAATTCATTCATCGAAAACTGTTTTATATGGAGAAATGGGCAGATACCCCTTGTTATAAGTACATTTGTGAAATGTGTAAAGTACGGGTTGAGGATATTGAAGCTACCCCAGTCCCGTTTGATCAGGCAAGCCTATGATATAATGCTTTTAGAATGGAAAAAAAGGTAAAGGAAACCGAGCTCATAAAGTAAAAAAAAAATTCTTTCAGAACAGGGTTTTGGAATCATGTGGATGACCCAGGATGCAGGAAATGAGCAGAATTTAAAGACAGGCTTATTTGTTTATTTAAACAGTGTTGGCACTGAGATATAAAAAGTAAAGAAAAATATCGTTGTTTTTTTTCTGATTTAAGAAACGTGTTTTATTCTGAAGAGTTTGTACGCGGAACATCCACAGAGTCACCTTGTCCTGCATGTGGATACATTATTGACGATGAAGAACACTTCCTGTTTCATTGTACTGCATGTAATGAAGTGCGGACAAATTGTCCATTTTTTTCCAGTCAGATATCGCTAAAAGACAAGATGTTGTTGTCTTGTTATCATCAAATGACGAACTTGTGATTAAATCAGTTGCGAATTTTTTTCCCGGAAGCCTTGAAAACTAGACAGATAAAGGATAGTCAAAATTAAGACAGTGCGTTGTAAGAGATATATGAATGAATAATATCATTCATCGCATGTGGAGTTCAGCAAGATACAATATGATCATTTGATTGAGTGGATGGTCGAGTCAGTCTTACAATTACTGATTGCTGTTGTTGTTGTTCTTCTTCTTCTTCTTCTTTTCTTTTCTTTTCTTTTTTTTACGTTACTGTATAAAAACTAAATCAAATCGTAAAATCTCCGTATGTGTGCGACGACATACGGAGACGTTACAATTTTATTTCTTTTTGTTAACCTTTGATTTGATACCCACTGGGAATAAATTGTACTTTTTTGTTTGTACTTTCTGTTTGCCTGGAAAGGAAGAGGTAAATGTTATTTTTCTGCCCCCCCCCCCCCCCCCCCCCCCTTTGTCAAAATATTTCTTTGGCAATAACAATGAAACATGTAAGTGTCAAGTGTGAAAGTCTCTCTCTCTCTCTCTCTCTCTCTCTCTCTCTTTCTCTCTCTCACTCTCTTCTCTCTCTCTGTCTTTGTGTGTGTGTGTGTGTGTGTGTGTGTGTGTGTGTGTGTGTGTGTGTGTGTGTGTGTGTGTGTTCGTTCTTTAATTTAATGTCTATCCACTTTTACAGTGATCTTAGACAAAACAAGAGACAAACGAACAGGCATACAAACAAACAAAGACAAAACAGAAAAACACATGTAAAAGGGGCCGGTGAGTGCATGTGTGTGTGTGTGTGTGTGTGGTTGGGGGGGGGGGGGCAATAAATGTGTGTGTTGTTTTAAAAATGTCATTAAACGTGTATGGAGTGTGGAGGTAGTGTAGTATACTAATCTTTGCATGCATAGTCTATTTAATTAATGAGATACCAATAAGTGACCATCACTTTAACCCCATTCTAATCTACTGGCATAACGGTAAATTGCTTCAGCCTGGATTCATATCTGAAAATTTTTAAAGAAACAGAACATCTTTAACCATTGAAATAATAAGAAAATAAATCAAACAAATAACTCGAGAATCAAAGTAAATGTCCAACTGGACTCTTAACAATTGCCCTAACAACTTCTATAGCCTTCGCTTCGTTCCCAAAAATGTCCCAAAAATTCGCGATTGATGGGTTCAAACTTAATAACCAAGTAGGTAAATATTTTTTGTTTAGTATTTCTGCAAAGGAAGATGACATGGAATAGTAGAATATTTTGGCCACAAATGCAAGTGACATTTTTACAATATTTTGTTTTGTATGCATCAAGTCTGAGTCTAAAGATCAGACTCTTCAAAGGTCGTTCCTGGTGGAGATTGTGTCCGGTTTTATATTTTACAAGCTTCTTAAAGAATTTTCCCTTGTTGTCCTTTATTATGTTTGGACACTCTTTTTGTCTTACTATCACCGAATCCCATGATGCTTTACCTAAAAGGCTATAATTTTCATACAAGGATAAAGGAATATTTATTTTTGTAAAGCTCTTTTCCTTAGCTGCACCCTTTTTGGCTAACCGATCAACCCTTTCATTTGCTGCTAAACCACAATGTGATGGACTCCAACAAAAGTCAATAGAAGAACCACGTAAAGACAAAAGATGAATTAAATGGTATATCTCAGATATCATTTCTCCTCTCACTCTTGTATGAGAATATTTTAAAGTTTGTAAGACAGATTTTGAATCGACACAAAATAATATTTGACATATCGAATATGGAAAACTAAGAAGATAATTCAGTGCCATAATAATAGCAATTAGCTCTGCTGTGAATGCAGAGAAATTTTTCCCAATGTGATACGATTTCTCTATTTTTAATGATGAAATAATGAATGCAGCACCTGATAATTGGTTTTCAAGTAGAGAACTGTCTGTATATATTTTAAGATGATTTATATAGTTTTCGTTTATATGTGCCTTGACATATGTTGGCAGCATGGTCCCATCACTTTTCCTTAAATCTGTATAATTAATATCGAAATTAGCCTTACTAAGCTCCCATTGAGGAATATTACTGTAACTCGTTTGAGGAGCTACTATTTAGGGTTCAACACCAGCATCTGTAAATAATTGGGACGTATAGGAGCCTATAGTTTTTACAGAGTCAAAACTCTGTGCTCGCTTTGGAAAATGTATTTCTGATATTAAACCAGTTTCCTTGATACATTAATTTTGCGTTGAATGACTCCTTAATATATATTTTGCTGAAGCAAGTTTCATATTTTCGGCAAAAGGCAAAATTCCTATTTCTGTGTATGTTTTTATTGTTGAGGCATGGACAGGGACACCGAGAGCTATCTTATAAGCTTTGCTATATCGATACTTTGCATCTTTGTTATCAAATATTTTGGAGCTGAAAAGATATTTCCTGAGCATAAGATAATTTTGATCTCACAAGCGCAGTTGCTAAATGCATAAGTACCTTACTATCTTTTCCCCACGACTGTCGACTTATCATTTTAAATAAATTTAATCCTTTTCTGGCTTTTGTCAGAATATTTTCCAAATGGTAGTTCCAATTCAATTTAGAAGTCAGGCTTACTCCTAGAAATTTAACAACTTTCTTATATTCAAGCGGCATTCCATTTATTTGAAAAGAGGGTAGAGGTTTAGGATCATACCCAGAGTTGAAGAGAACCATATGCGATTTTTCATATGAAAGGGTTAGTCCGTTGTCAATCATGTATTTGCTGATTTTGTCTAGTTAATTTTGATATACCTTTTTATATAGTTAATTGATCTAATCGGTGTAAGCTTTTTTAGAGTGACTTTCATCCATATGCAAATATCATCCGCATATTGTGCTAGCTCGACATTGTTTGGGACCACTTTTGGAAGATCATGCATCAAAATGTTGAAAAGGATTGGGGCTATTACACCTCCTTGTGGGATTCCCATCTGTGTACGTCTTTGATTAGAGTAGGCATTACCAACCTTAGTCTGTATTGTTCTTTCACTTAAAAATGCCTTTATATAGTTATACATACAACCTGAAATACCTATTAATCTTAGTTTGTTTAGAAGTTTTGAATGCCAAACTTGGTCATATGCCTTTCTAATGTCAAAAAAGTGGCAAGTGCGTTTTTCCTACGTGAAAACTAATATTTAATCTTTGTGGTAATTTTTACTAAATGATCAACTGATGATTTACCTTTTCTAAAACCCGCCTGTTGTATTGGTATTATACCATTTTTCCACAGAAATGTTCAAGCCTTTTTAGAACTATTCTTTCCATAAGTTTTCCCACATGTGATGTAAGAGCGACAGGTCTGTAATTATTTTCATCTGATTTTGACTTTCTCTCCTTGGGAATAGGCGTAACAGTAGATTGTTTCCATAAAGATGGCTGAATCCCTTCAAACCAATATTTTTGAAAACATGAACTTAGAAAAAGTTTTATATTAACTGGTAAATGCTTTATCATTTCATTGGAAATTGCATCTGGTCCCACTGATTTTTTCTTTGATCCAAGGTTTAAAATTGCATCTTTTGTTTCCTGAAAAGTAATAGGAGCATTTGTATAGTGATTGTTATTGGGACTTTTTTCATTGTCTTCGTTTTCGTCCATTTTCTCTCTAAGCTGTTTTTGTTCTTCTGAGAGGCCTTCGAAGTTACTATTTGTTTTTGCAAATGCATCTGCAAATGCTTCAGCTTTTTCAAAATTGGAAGGAAATTCGTTATTTTCCAATTTTAAGGGGTACCCAGGAAGACTTATTCCATTTTTCATTTCTTTTATTTTTTTCCAAGTTTTCTGGCGATCTTTGTGATTTTGAACCTCATTTTCACAGAAATTTGACCAATATTCTTTCTTTGCCTTTTCATTCACTCTATTACTGTGATTTTTTGCTTTGTTTTTTTTTTCAGCAATCTTTTCTGGATCTGTTTTATTTTTAGATACATTTTATAAGCCTCCATTTTTTGTTCTCTTGCTTCTTCACAGGAAACATTCCACCAAACATTTCCTGTATATTTTCTTGTTTTATCAGGATTACATTTAGGGACTGAAAGCTCAGCTACTCGCAAAACAGTATCAACAAATTTCATGTAGCTTGTATCAACATCATCAACCATCATCTCCTCGCAATTGCAAATAGAAAGCATGTTTTCAAATCTATCCCAATCAGCTTTGTTGTAGTTAAATTTTGGGATTTGATCTTTTGTGAGATCAGAAATAGTTTGTTTTACTTTGATGGAAATAACTATTGGTAAATGATCACTGCCTAGGGAGTCTTTAAATGTGTCCCATTCACAACTTGGAGCGATTGCAGCTGACATGAGAGTTAGGTCTATCGCTGAAGCCCGATGATATGAAATATCCGGGATTCGAGTGACACTACCATCATTCAGTGTACGGAGTGAAGAGTCTACTACATTTTCAAGGAATCTGTTATGCGTTATGATTTTGCACTCATTATCCCAAAAGGGGGCGTGTGAATTGAAATCACCTGCAATTAGCCACTTATCGTTTTGGTCTTGTAAAGTACGAATCCACTCTGTGTTTTAATTGTCAGGACCTTTTGGCAAATAAACTGACAATATGTTCAGCGCGCGTGTGTGTGTGTGTGTGTGTGTGTGTGTGTGTGTGGTGTGTGTGTGTGTGTGTGCGTGCGTGTGTGCGTGCGTGCGTGCGTGCGTGCGTGCGTGCGTGCGTGCGTGGTGTGTGTGTGTGTGTGTGTGTGATAGATAGATAGATAGATAGATAGAGAGAGAGAGAGAGATAGATAGATAGATAGATAAACAAATAAAGAGAGAGAGAGAGAGAGAGAGAGAGAGAGAGAAGAGAGAGAGAGAGAGATATTTGGGTTTTCATAGTGTATAATTTTATCATTGACTGCAGGACACATTTCCTTGTTTTAATGAAGACAAGGAACGATTGGATTGACTGATTGAGTGATTGATCGATTGATTGATCGACACAGTCTCTTTTTCTACTTTTAATGGATTTTTCACGGTTCATGAAGTAGTATGTACATGTTGAAAGATTAAAATGACTTTGAGGACGCTGACATCTTTATTGAACCACCTCCATCACCAAGGTATCAATGAGGATAGTGCAGACGAAGATGAAGAGGTGCTATCTTCAACCTGCACCGACATCAGCTCCGTCACTATCCAGAGATACGGTGAAAAGCAGTTCGATGAAATTGAGGATCATGCTGCCGCAGATAATTCATACAAAGCAAAGTAATCAGGTTTGGCTACAAAATGCGGATGCTGAGTACAAACTTAGTCTACGTCGTCCAGTTTGACCCTATCAAAGTGCAAGAGAAGGTGCAAGAGGACACCAAGCTGAATACCCAGGCCTTGGTATGGGGTCCAGTTGTTCCTGAGTTCAATGCAGAAGCTGAAGCTGTTGGATGTGCTGATGTACTTTGATTATGTAACTGGATGTTATGAGCACAGAAACTACTACGTACTACATTTGCAAGTATTCAACAATTTTCAGTACTTCAATGATATCGACAGATGTGTCACATATATTGATGATGGCGACGATCGCATGTTTGTCAGAGCAGTTATTGATGGATAGTTACTTGTTTGATTCACTTCCATCATTCAATTGTTCAGATGCGAACGATGTACTGAGAATAAAAGCAAAAGCCATGTGTTTGACACCAGTGGAAATGATGTAAGTGAAAACATACTCCACAGGTGCAAAAACCAAACGGCCGAGCCATTCACAACATGGATCCCGGAGAGGAACCGACGTCAGAACCCACAATACGAAATCGGAACCCAGATAAGTGCCTCCGGATATTTACTACGGAAATGGGCTTGATATAGGGGTTAAAACACCTTTCAGCCACATAACCCAGGTTCCTAGGCACGGGTTCCCCTGGTATTTGGATATCCGATAACCAGAAACGGAAGGAAGGAAGGAAGGAAGGATGGAAAGAAACGGAAGGAAAGGATCGGACAAATCTTCTTCTGACAATATCACTGAAGTACTGAAATTTGTTTAATACATGCCAGTATAGTATATAGTAGTCTTTGTGCTCATAACATCCAATTACATCATCTAGTACATCATCATAGATCAGCCTGAAGCTGTTGGATGTGCTGACAGACGAGAACACAGCATGTACAGGAACGTATCATCAAATTGCTGGAAAACTGCTCTGTTAGAGACGTGACAGAGATGATGAAGACCTTGCAACTGACACAAATAATGGCCTCACTTTTGTTCACTGGAACGATAACAACATCGTGAATGTTGTGCTTAACATGGTTGGCACGCATCCACTTCAGACAGCAAGGAGGTCATCAAGGGCTGAGACAAAGCAAGTCATCATTCCTCAACCCTTCATGGTCCACCATGACAACCATACTAGGATGACGTGGACCGCACAGATCAAAATGTAGAAAAAAAAGTACAGAGCTGTCATTCGCTGCAAGACGTGGTGCGGCCCATGTCTGCCTATTGCCTAGACCTTAGCATTCTACAAGCCTGGCACCTCTACAGGAGCACTGATGCAGCCAAAGAAAACCCTACAGACCTTCTCTCCATTCACAGGGGTTATTGTCAGAGTGTGCCTTGACGAACTTGTTAAGCAGGACCTTGTCGTCCAAGAGGATTTTTCTCTCTAGACAAGCGTATTCGCCAGAAATCAGATTTGACTGCTGACCATCTGAAGCAAAGCTGGTCTACACAAATGAGGTGTGCATCATGTGTGAAGAAGACCTTGCACTGCTGTGTCAAGTGCAAAGTCGGTCTCCATGACAAATGCTTCCAGCAGTTCCAGCAGTACCACACTCAGTAAAACACTTGACATGTTTCTGTGGTGCTGAAATCACCCATGACAACGACAGATGGACAGAACAAAAAGCACAACAGGAAATAAATCATTCCTCATGTATATTTTCCTTGACTGTTATGATTTTGCTATTCCCTGTAGATATCTAAGAGCATTTTTGTGCAAAATAGTATATGTCTTTTTCCATTTTTTTTTTTGCATAATTATTACTTTTGGTTTCAATAAAAGTTCATTACTTTCAGCATTTATATTCTTGTGTTCTTACTTTGTAAACAGAAAACCCATACCCATTTGTGCCCACCATCCCATTTTGGGATGCCAGCATTCTATTGCCTAGATAAGAAATTTCACAGTTTCAATCAAAATTAGAGCCATGCATGTTACTTGTGGTCGATTTTCCATAATGTCACCCAGAATATACTTTGGAAAACACCAATGGATTAAGCCAATTTGACAGGCTGAGTTCTAGCAAGCTAAGCATACCCAATGTTAGATTGTATATGTGCATTGAAAAAAGTCTGAGTATGTTGATCAAGTAAATGTTTAATTCTGTTCAGCTTTGTTTTTCTTTTTATCATCTGGGATACATAAGAAACATTATCAGACCAAGATAATTATTTTTTTTTATATAATGAGACAACGAAGGTTGTGGAAATCAGTTTCCTCCAAACCTTAATCATTTAATTTTAACCCGAGTGATTTAGTGTTTTTGTCGGGTTAAAACCAGCACCAATTCGGATTTTGGGGATGAAGCTTTAAGTAAGTGAGTTTTGACCTTTCACAAGGCTATCAACATCTGTTTTTGCGAATCATTGCACACTGCATTCGCATGTTTACTTTTATTGTGAACAGTAGTAACATTTTTATATTTATTGTGAACTGTAGTGTCAATGACAAACAGTTCGCACGAAGTTATCAATACAAGAGTGATAATATAAATTGAAAAGGGAATGACATGTGGAGCTGATCCTTGAGGAACTCTGTATTTTAGTTGCAATAACCAGAATGTATCAGAATGTTTTAAATCAGTTGTTTTCTGTTATTCAAGAAGGACGAAACAAATTTGATAGGTTCACTGGATCAACCACATAATGAAAGTCTTTTTTTTTTTCAAACAGAAGATATTTGTCAATAATATCAAAATCAACAAAAAGCACTCCTGTGAACAAATCATTACGAATGTTTAAATGTCACTGTTCAATAAGACTTGTTAGTGCAGTACGGCAGGAGTGCTTTTCTCAAAATCTGCTTTGGTTTGAATGGAATAAGTCAATCAATAAAATTTGACTGGACATGTTGTTTATGATGCCTCTCTAGAAGTTCAGATGGGGAAAATAAATCTGATACTAGTCTATAGTTTAACAGCTCATTTGAATCACCGGATACAAGAAATGGTAGTCCTTTGGCTCCTTCGAAAGCTTGTGGATAGTACAGTTTATTGATATAAAGGATGTAAATATATGTGGGAGCTCAGATATAATAGGTGTAAGTATTTCAAGTTGTCGATAGTATCTACACCGCATGAATTAGATTGTTTCAATAAGCATAATTCATATACACTTCCTGAACGCTTAGATATTGACATTTAAGATTGGGTAGTATACACTTATATTCACAAAACACGTTCGACGATGTCAAATTATTGTTTTCTGTGTAATAAAAAATGCTTTTTCAGCCATTGTTGAAAAATTGTTATTGTGTTGTTCAGAGGGTAGACATGTGCAATATTTCCCCAGACAGTTCATTAATGCCTTTCCAGATGCATTTTGTATTTTTTTTAGAAGAAATAATTCCACTAATGTACTTTTTTCGAAACAATTCTTTCAGAGGCAGTTACTCTATCTCTTTGTCTTTCAACTGAATACTTTTACCTGTTGACTTTAGTAAATATGACTTTTAATAGCTGCATCAATTTCTTCGGTTAGCCATTATGGTTCACCTTCAGTTCTAACACGTTTAAAGTCTACGCGGCGCATGGCTGTCAAGGACAAGAGAAAGATGCATACCAATCTACACGTACGTTGTCATGGTCGTATACTGATCAACTTCCGAAAAGTTTGCAAAACACAAGTCAGATATAAACTTACCAGTTCTAAGTGTTTTGTTTTTTTTATACATGTACTGATGTGCATATTATGTTAAGTTTGTATTCAAAAATTCTTTCCCATTTGTCATGAGGTTTAAAAGAATCAATACCATAATCTTCCAGCAAAATAACCTCCATTGAGTAACTGTAGACACCATCCATCAAACTCATAAAATCATTCTATACGTTCTTCTGGTTTATTGTACAGAAAACCTTCAAACACTGGTTTTGTCTCTTTTAAACGGATATGTGCATTGTACTTGTCAAGCATTCAACATTGCCCTTGTCAAACATATTTTACTGTTTTCAGTTTACTGATTTATGCACATATGCAATTAAAACTATTTCCTGTTTAACCGCAGCATCTCTTCTGATCAGACTGTATCCTAAAATCGATATCCTGTTATCTGGTACTACAATTGATCATAGTGATTCAGAAAAAAACGAAAACAATGAAAACGATCATCTAAGTTTGATAAAGTGAAGAGTATATCTGACATTTTGTTTTACATGTGACACGCGTTAGATAACCTACTTTAAATCCAAAGTCAGTTAACCATTCATCAGCTTAAACGATGAAAATATTAACAACAGAAAAGTAAGACATTTACTTTTTTTCTTTCTTTATTTTATTTATTTGCTGTATTTTTTTATTTACTTATGTATTTATTTATTCGTTTTTTTTTGTGGTTATCATACAGACAAAAAAGTACAGATAAATTGATTTTGGAAAATAAACTTGTGAACGAAAAATGCAGCCGAACGTGAAATTTTTTAATTTGAAATTTAAACGAGACTTACCTGGAAATGAAGTTTGATGGAGATTATTTCGAGGATGCTGTTGGGGGTAGAGGTATACATGTGGAGGACGAAAGTGCGCGCGCGCCCCAGACTTCAGCTAAGTGGGATCCTTGAGAACAAACTCGGAAGGGAGGGTTCAATGGAAGTACCTCGAGTTGCTGATGGGTGGACACATGTATACCTCTACCCAACAGCATCCTCGAAATAATCTCTATTAAACTTCAACTGCCAGGTAAGTCTCGTTTAATTTTCAAATCATTTCTCGTCTGCTGACTGGTCAGACGTTTACATGTGGAGATTTTAGCGTCGGGGATCACACATTATTCCTTAACACGTCAGGCTCTGAAAGGCAATCAGCTCATAATGTGAGTTACTTCCCTTCGTCTACAAATGCGTTCAGCACAGACTGAGAAAAAAAAAACTTTTAGTCTTTGTAAAACCACCATTTCTATCTTCATTTTGTTTAATGATCCAGTGGTAGAATCTTGAAACAGTGGTCCTGCTTGACCATCCACCTGCTTGAAGGATGTTGTCTATTGGCACACCTCTGCTTAATGCTGCAAAAGTACTAGCAGTCCGAGTGCTGTGAGCCAAGTACTTCGCTATGTCTATTCCAGCTATAAGCAGCACATATTTCATGCAACTAGAAATGGTGTCTCTTTTCACAGGTGCAAAAGGCTTTATGCAACTAATAAAAGGTGCTTTCCCAGTTCGTAAGTGAGCAGTGTTTTTCCAAATGCTGTCGAAGGTGGTGAACCAGACACAATCTTTTGTTTTCAAAACAAGGTATGACTGAAGGGGTTAAGTGAATTCCTGGTTTGGTTTGTTTTAAAAGACAGCTAAATACAAGTACACATTCAGACTCATGGATTTTTACATCATCAACAGTAAGGCTATGGAGAGTCTGTTCTCTCTGACCAGAGAGTAAAGCAAGTAACATAAGTGTTCTGAGTGTGAGTTTCAAAAAACTGAGCTGTTCTGCATCTGGCCACTGTGCTAACATATCAATGACTGTGTGTACACCCTATGTGTCACAGTACTTTGGAAGTGATGATCTATTTTTGAACGCACCTTTGACAATTTCACAGACTACAGGATGTTGACCTATTACTTTTGCGTTATCAGGACAAAGGTATGCTGAAACAGCACTCCTAGCTAGCTAGGTTAACTGTACTATAACTAGCACCTGCAGCATACAGTTCTGCCAAAAAAATTGCCGCATGCACATGAGAACAAGTAGTGATTTTCTTTCTGCTTAAAAAGTTCTGCCATTTTTTTAATGTCGGTGTTGTAGGACTTATGGGTGCCGGGTCTCCATGAATTCATGATTAGAGCAACTGAAGTTTTTGATAAACCAGAAGTTAAAGAAATTTTTGTCGAGATCTTGCAGACAAGCAGGTTTAGCCGACGTTTTTGAATGAGAGGATGAACTGCTCTGAGGTCACTGGGTAGGTGAAGAAGATGGCGTCTGCACATGAGTTGTACTGGAGGGCAGCAGAGAAGATGTTGAAAAACAGCGAACCACGGTTGTGTCGGCCAGTTGGATACCACAATTATCTCCTCTGAATGGTCTCTCCGGATCTTCTGCAGCACCCGACCTATGATGCTGAAAGGTGGAAATGCACACCACTATAAATGCTCCCAAGAGATTTTAAAAAAGCATCGATTGCTTCAGCTTCTGGATCCGGCTTGTATGAAATGTATTGCCGCATTTGAAAGTTCAACCTGGAAGCAAAGAGGTCAATATCTGGAGAAACCCTGAGCTGTTGCGTTGGAAGGCAGACTGCAGAGCCTGTTCATCAAATTTCCTCTCTGCATCTGTGTTCTGATGCCTGGGATCCTTGTCAGTTGTGCTGTTCTGCTTCCCTGGAATGCGCGCTACACTGATCCATATAGTCTTAGAAATGCATCATGACCAAATTGTAAATGTGATGTCATTACAAGCATCTGAATGGCTTGTTCCTATGCGATTGATACAGCTGACAGCTGTTGTATTGTTTATCATTATCCGGACATGTTTGTTTTCCAGCTGTCCCTGAAATGACTGCAAAGCAAGTAAAACAGCTTTCAATTCCAAATAATTAATGTGAAAGACCCTTTCATGCGGCAACCAAAGTCCACCTGAAGCTATATCTTTACATGCACACCATCAACCTGTACCTCTAGCAATGGTGGTGACAACTATATCTGGTTGAGTACCGCAAATGTCATTATCTGTATCAGACACATTCACAATCCACTATTTAAGTCCCTCCTTACTCTCTTCAGACAACTGCATGAGTTGGTCAAAGTCACCTCTGCTCCTCTTCAAAGCTATGTTTTTGTCTTTCTCAAGCTGTCTGTAATAGAAAGGTCCATACTTGACAGCAGCAAAGCTAGCAACGATTTTTCCAATAACTTGAGCAACCTCACGGGTTGTGCGACTTTGCTCATCAAGAAGCTTTTGACAGCTAGATGGTATGCTGAGAGCCCTTTCAGCACTAAGAGTGACTTACATGGAGACAGAATCTATGATAACTCCAAGGTACTGAATCCTTGTTGTGAGCTGAATAACCGACTTGGTTGGGTGAATGATAAATCCTAACTTTTGAAACAAATCAGTGGTGTCTGTAACATTCCTCATGCAGTTGCTCTCTGTGAGTCCAATCAACAGAGAATCATCCAAACCGGTAGATACATGACCTTTTATTCTAAGGGAGGCATAGATAGGTTTCAATGGCTGTATGAACAAACAGGGAGCTGATGATAGGCCATTGGGTAAAGCATTGAATTTATAGAATTGATCTCTCCATTGGAATCTGAGTAGATTCCTGTGCTGTTCGTGGATTGCTACACTGTGATAGGCATCCTTTAGATCAATTGAGGCCATAAAGCATCCTTGAGCTATCAAAGTCAGGGCTGTGTTCAAAGTATCCATTTTGAAATGATGATAATTGACTTCCGTATTGAGTCTTTTTAGATGTAAAATCATGCGATAAGATCCATTTTTCTTTTCCCTGGTAAACACCGGAGAAATAACTTCACCAGGGCAATGCTCACAAGGGGAAATTACTTTCTTGGCTATCAACTTTTGAACTTCTGTATCAATGATCTTGCACTCTTTCTGATTTGTGACATTTGTTTTTGTGCAAGATAACCTGGATAACTGGTCTAAAGGACAGTCAAATTCAACCTTAAACCCAGCAATCATGCTTAAAATCTCTGGGTCTGAAGTGATTTTAGACCATGCATCTTCAAACTAATATCCCAGCAATAAACTTATGTTTCTGAGGTTTTAAAGATGGAACAAAGCTCACTTCTGCTATCAGGAGCTAGGATTCTGATGTCCACGATTCTGCTGGAACCAATGCTGCCTTTTGTTTAGTCTGTTCCTTTGGCCTAAAAAATGACCGTGTGTGCTGCAGCCATGGCCTAGACTGGAGCTGATGTGGTTGGTCTCGTCCTTCAATGTCGCAGACAAACTGTCCCCCAAAATCTGGTCTGTGATTGGGACCGATTCATCACATATCCGCGAAAACTGCTTGTTTACATGCGGTCTGATGCCACTGCGTCTATGCAACAAAATCTCGCTCGAAACGTGACCCCAAATAGCCACTGCATTCGTGCAATGCTTAACGGCTTCAGAAGTGGCCTCTGAACTGCGCAAGCCGCCGTCAAGTAGGCCTAATTCATTCGCGGCACGCACGCACGCAGTCGCCGCCTTGATGGCGGCTCTTTGAATATGTTGCATTGTTAGGTCGCATTTCATGGCCTCAGGCGGTAATTTCGACCATATTTTGTGAGTTACCGTCGGGACGACCAATTTCTGACCATTTGCCGATCTGTTGTAGGCTTCAATGTTTTTTTCTTCTGCAGATCCGGGCAAAATTTGTTTGTGAACCGACCATAAACAATTTCTGCCAGTTCTTCTCTCACTTCTTCACTTACAGGTTCGTCCGTACCACTCAATCCAGCGGCTGTCTCTTTCAGCAAGGTCAAATGTGTCTCAGAATAGTCAGCTTTTTTATTCTGCGACGCAAAAAGCTGTGCCTCTTTCCCCCCCCCCCCCCCCCCCCCCCCCCCCAATTCTTCCAGTTCCCCATCTCTCTCAGCCCCAAAAGATCACTATGGTATTCCTGTTCTGACTCTGAATCGTCTCCAGAAACTCGAGCAAACTTGGTGGGGTCAGTGGCGCCGACTTTGTATGGAAGTTTCCTCTTAGGCCTAAGTAGTCTAGGGTCTCGAAATTTTTGTTCCCGCTCGCATCTAGTTCTTGAATCAGACTTCTAACTGATTCTGGGACTGTTGTGGGCCCGCTGCTGTCCATGGGTTCTGAAAGATCCTCTGACATGGCTATTGAAAGAGCCGCAAGATAGTCACGGGAAAACCACTTTCATGCATCCGTCTGGCACTGCGTTTTGGCATCAACTGGGGCGCGCACGTATTTTTGGCCTTCACAGGATTACGTCTGACAATTCAGTGGACGAAGAATAATTCAGTTATTCAAAAGGTTTCTCTGTTTAGTCCAGAATTACGATTTTCATTGTGCACCCATTCAGTGACAACACAATTAAGATTGGCGAGGGAATGGTCTGGAGAGTTTAACTGCTTCTTCTTACATAGGACCTGCGAAGAGAAAATTTGGTTTTCAAAGAGTTTTTGGTTTTGTCAACATACTGTGTGTGTGTGCTGACATTAATTTCAAAATAAAAGATTGATCACATTTTTGCTTTCACAATCCAGTCTTTCTCTGATGGTGAAAGTCTTAATTCTTAAACTCAAAAAGTGCATGGTTTCTAAAACATGATCAGAGCAAACAACACACTTCTTAAATCAATCGTAACAGCTTTCATTTTTGGTCTCAAGTGACAAGGAGGGCAGGGCAGAAGGTATTCAATTATTGTTTTTAAAGACTTGCAGTTTCTCTCACCACAATAGGCTCCTTAGGAACCACTTGCAGCATAGTTTTGCCGTGTATGGTACTGGAATCAGTTTCTTAGGCCAAGCTCTGAGTGGAAGGTTGGAAGAATTATGATTTATTATGACAGGCATTTTACGCGTATTCTTTTGGGTCTGTAGTTGAAAGTAAAGTGTCCAGGCACGTTTTCAGTTTTAGATTTAGCGGCTAAAAGAAAGGGAAGGGACTAACGTCGATGTAAAATTCTATTCTGCATAACTGTTCATAATTGGTAATGACATCTTTGTGGTTAGAACAAAGTCTACGTAACACAAAAACTGACTAAAGGGTACATTGTTACACACTGATAGGGGTGGCATGAGTTAGAATGTAGATGTGTTAGTGTCTGTGTCTTTCTTTAAAAGACTGGTGCTGACGAATCCATCTCAAATTTTGAAAGTATATCCAGAAACGAAATTTGTTCTTCCAATGAGATTGAACAATTTGGAGTCTTTAACATTATTTCTTTCGCTTCTTCTTTCTGTTTTGTTTGTTTTACTTTTGACAGTTTCTTTGAAATGAATCAGACAGAGAAAATGGAACTTCCACGATATAAAAATGCATTTCCACACTGATGCCTGCAGTGAATTTAGAACCGGCCAAGATGATGTCAGTGCGCACAGAAGTACTTCATTCAACATCTCCTCCAGTGCAATTCCTTGAGGATTAGTGCCATGCTGATTTCAAAACCTTGACCGTGAATTAAGATCTGTACCTAGTATTAGAGTCTCCAAATCTTCTAAATTTTTCAAAAACACCAAAACCATTTTTGATGTGTAGGAACCTGGATGTATATGTATGCGTCGATGAGTACAAGGCTTTTTCTGATACCATCAGGTTTT
The DNA here is from genome assembly GCA_033310375.1 of Conus canariensis. Classification (NCBI taxonomy): domain Eukaryota; kingdom Metazoa; phylum Mollusca; class Gastropoda; order Neogastropoda; family Conidae; genus Conus; species Conus canariensis. Next base: position 55,427,401 of record CM065732.1, read on the forward strand.
TCCTGTTTCACAGTTATTAGTTCACGTGTGCTGCCGCATCATTTTTTCTAAGTCTATTCCAGACAATTTGTTTATCAAGTTGCTTCTTATTATCATAACTGCAACTGGTCCGTCATTCTTTTGAAAGATTATGAAATTATCCAAATGCCGTGGCCTGTGGGTGGTACTTCTAGTTTCTTGCAGACACAGGACATCAAAGTCATATACTTGTTTTTTCTTAATTGTTCAGGTCCTCGTTCTAACACTATAGCAGATCCAAGAACAAATCCTGAAATATTTCAAGGATATCTTTCAGCTTTTGATATATTGCTATATACCTGTCTTCTTGTCCCAACATTTTACTTATACTGACTGTTGTTTTGAGAAGATTCAATCTGAAATCCCAAAGATTGCACCCAGTGATCCCCAAGGTGCAAGCGAGACAAAGATTTTTGAGAATCAATAAAAAAAAAAGAATGTTTCGTGTTGAGGAAGCATAAGCAGTCGTCATGACAGAGCCGCGTATTAGGGAAGGGAAATGAATGTCCATACATGCAGGGAATGCCTCTACATATGAAGTCCATCAGTCTGGAGTCGCCCAAGGGCCAGACTGCGTACAGTTCGAGACTGTTTAACCAAACAGCCATTCATCCCATCAGTGCCGAATGAGAGCCTGGGGATTGGAAGAGATTCGCTCCTAAAAGGAAGGCGACAGGATAGGACGAAAAGTAATTGTTATCTGTGTTCGTTTTTGTGTTTCTTTTCTTAAGACTGAAAAGTATGCCATGGGCTATATGGCCTGCTGCCTCACACGCATTAATCTAACAGCCAGTCATCCCATCGGTACTGTATGAAAGCCTTGGGACGGGTGAGATCGACCAGTAATTTCGGTCTTGTTTCAACTGAAAGTTGTCAACTCATTATGGTCTCAGTATCAGTATCCGAGTTTCGTATTATGGTTTGTATTGTCATACTAAAAAGTAGGGGTGTTTGCCTCTATAATGCCTATTATTTGGTATCACTTGTGGTAGAACACGATTTTTATTACTTAACGTAACTGAACTTAACCAATCATCGGAGAGTACTCGAGACGTGCTATGCTGGTATTATTGCATTTGAAATCTCTCAAACAGACTCTGTTTCAACCTGAAGTGCTGAAGTGCATGTGCCGAATGGTGCACCTGATGTTTATGTAGTTTTAATTTTTTCTCCCAGCTATTTGTAACATACCTTCTCTACACAGATCTGAATCGTAGATCAATAGGTATGTCAAAGACGCATGTGAAGAGAACTGGAGCACACAAATTTCCCAATTCGTCCAAACGTGAAAAAAAAATCAAAATGCTTCCCACCAAGAAAATGGTTGGTATATGCAAATAAGAACTAAACATGTTTATGCCAATTATGCACGGGTCACTCTTTCTCATAAGAGGACTAGAACTCGCAAATGGACAGTAAAGCCTTCCAGATATTTTGAAACCTGAAACAAAATAACTCTGAAAAAAAATCCCACCGTCTCCGTAGCTGGCGTCCTTAAGAAGGAAACAGTTTTGTGTTGATTGCCCACAGGTCGCTCTATTCACACACATAAATATTAGCTAAAGGGTGAGAAAGGTCCACGGTACACACTATGTGACGAACCATTGTTATGAAACATGCCTTTTGAGTGGTGCCACTTACACTAGAGTAGTCTCCGTGAATACCTTGTTGGGAACGTCCCATCAGGTGTGATTTTTAGTTTTTAAATGACGATTAAAAAAAGAACAATTCGATCTTGTTGAAAATTCATCTAACTTTCAGAAATTTGCAGTACATTTGAAATAAACGTGTTTATTGCAATCATTGTACTTCAGAAACAACAACATGTAGATTGACTTAATCACATGACACCTGTGATACACACATTGGAAGTCAGCTGGGCAATGAAAAATACTTGGTTTCACTGAAATATCACATAATTAGCGATGTTCAAGGTCAGTTCATAACCTGTTTAGCGTGGAAACGATTTTACGATAACAATAGATGTACAATGCTCAGACAACAGTGTGTTGCTTTTATCTCTTCGTTTCTTTGACCATAAGAAGTCTGCCCAGCTATTTCTTTCCAACCAAGAAGAAGAAGAAGAAGAAGAAATTATCAATCATATAATCCTAAATGTGTGTTGACTGCTTGCCATTCCATCAGGAGGAAACAGTCTTGATGGGGACAATGGAAGAGTAATCATCAGCACAAATAATATTTGCATAAATGCACGGCCTTCCCACAATATCAAAGATCATGAAGCAAAAGGAGAGCAAACAACATTCACGAGCAAATAACCAGAACAACAAATGAAATGGCAGAGATGGAAGGTGGGGAGGAGATGAATGGAGTGGGGAGGACAAAGGAGGTAGTGGCGGTGGGGATGGGTAAAGGGGGAAGAAGGAGTGGGGAAGCAAGAACTGAGCTGAAAATCGCTTGAACCGCACTAATACCTTGCACAGATTTCATGTGTGAAAATAATGTGGATAGATTAGAGTATATCCAGACCGAGTTGAACTGCAAATATCTGAATTCGTACTGTCCCTAGTTTAATCACATTTGGGGAATACCCTTCTAGCATTTTATGTGTTTTATTTTTTATGTCGAAAGAAGACATTTTGTCGAAAATTCATTTGTTTAAATTGTCTAACACACAGGCAAACATTGCTTAGTGATTTGTTTGGTGTATTCGTGTTGATTTTGCGTCGTTTTCAGGAAATCTGCAGTCCATCTTAGTGCGATTAGGATTTTCTCTGCAATTTCCTCGTAGATAAGAAAATTATATAATTTAACATGCATACATTTATATGCTGAAACGTTAACTATGATTTCTGATACAACCCAACCTCTGAAATACTGTAGCGCACATGATCAGTTTTTTGTTGTTGCTGCAACTGGTTTCCACAATTTTTCCCATCTTCTTTTTTAACTTGTACCCGTCCCTCACCTACCCTTCCTCTGCCCTTAACTCTTCACTATCACACTGTCCCGTCATCTTCTTATATCACTTTCCTATTTCAAGTTTTATTTTCAGCGCAGCTTTTGACACGGTTTGTCACTCAATAAATCCTGTCAACAAAACAGAACTTCCAACACTGTTTTGCTCGATGATTTATGTGCCAAACAGGTTATATGGAAAATGAATATGAAGTGATTGATTGTGTACACAGTGAAGAAAGAGAGAGAGAGAGAGAGAGAGAGAGAGAGAGAGAGAGAGCGCATGCGCGCGTGCTTGAGTGCGTGCGTGCTTCCACACACACACACACACACACACACACACACACACACACACAACACACACACACACACACACATGTGTGTGTGTGTGTGTGTGTGTGTGTGTGTGTGTGTGTGTGTGTGTGTGTGTGTGTGTGTGTGTGTGTGTGTGTGTGTGTGTGTGAACACTTCAAAATCTTATTTCTTGCAGTGATGCTTCATAGTGCCAATGCATGACATTCAGTACATCTATGTCGTTGTTCTGACTCCGTTTCTTATAATGGAAAGCCAGACTACTCAGATCGATTGTTGTTCCTAAAGCGGAAAGTGTGCAGTAAGGCCAGTATCAGAATGTTAGAAATGATCCAAGAAAGGCAGTCTGTAAACATCGTTTTTCAGTACCATCATTCCCCGGCGGCTCTGCATGCCCAGAGAGAGCGAAATAGGTTTACTGTTAGTTTGTTGCAAAGTTCGGCCTCAAGTTTTCAAGCCCTGTGTTTCACCCCAGGACTGAGATCCAAATGATGTTTTCTCCGTCTTGTTATCACAAGCTGCGGTGGTCTGATCCAATAGGGAGATGATGATAAGTCCTATGTGTAATGTTCTCTGTTTGTGCGAGTTGATCCCTATCTCTCTTCCTGCATTCTCGTTCATCGCTTTCCCCCTCGTCTGTGATGCACTGGCTCTTTTTCTGTTTATTTCCCTTCGTTTCCATTCTTTCCTTTAAAACTGTTGTCCAGAACAATGCTTTGAAAAGGCATGACTTTGATTGCCTGTAGAGTGAAGCATCATGCCACACAATTCTTCGGTCTGTCACGGATTTTCCCTCCCTACTTGTATTGTCTCTATTACTTATGTGCTAAATGAAATACCCTGGGCCGTTGAAAATCAAATTTTTATGACTGATTACATTTTCCGTAGATGTCATGAATGATTAATGGCCATGAAATAGTAATGATGATATGGATTTCAATTCACATTCAAACTGATAATAAACTTTTTAGCATTCGTTCGGGAGAGGGGGAGGGAAAGATGAAAAACAACGGTAAACGACCAAAGTACCCTGTTCACACTGGGCTTTGCTCCTTTGATAGAGATGAGAATGTTCACTGAGATGTTACAACGTTTGTGTCATGGATCGAGTTGGACAATGGCGACGACTATGGTGTATGTATATATATATATATATAATATATATATATATATATATATAAACAATATAAAAATGTCCTTAAAAAATCTGAAAATGCTCAACCCCTTGGGGAGCAACATCTGTTAAAAATATTTTTTTTTAAATGAAGTATAAAAATCTACAAGCTTGTTTCAAGCCTTGCTATCATAAGGATATCTTTTTCTGGGGCACCCAACGATCTTTTATGGCGTGCGGGACTTGATTTCAACTCTGTGTGTGCAGGCGGATCTCATTTGCTGCACGTGCGGCCTGTGGTTCTTATTGGGGCCTGTTCAGATGGAATGTGCTAGCAAAGATTTCCACTTGTGCCTGCAATTGTTTACAATTTCTACTTTCGTGTTCAGAGTTGCTAAGTGTGGTTTACATAATATCAACCATTTTTCTGTTGAGCATAGATTGCATCTTTTTGAAATATTGTTGTATGTTGTTGCTCTTTTTATGATTTTCCATGATATGTTGTAGTCTATTTTTTATCTTTGAGTCTCCAAATGTATTTACTCAGCTCTGTTTGATTTTTGTATTTTTCATTTTTGAATGACTGTTTGTGGTTTGCGTATCTGGTTTTGAAAGTGTTTTCAGTAATCCCTATATATGTTTCTTTTTCATTTTCTGATGTTACCGTAGCTTGGTATACAATGTTGCTGTGAAGACATTTATTGCTTAGGGGGCACTGTTCTTTTTTAGTACAAATGTAGGAAAAGAATTCTTTAAAATCTTGACAACATCATTTCCAAAAGAACACAAACTGTCCAAAATATTCAACAAAAACACCATTAAACTATCATACTCATGTATGCCTAACCTCAAAAACATAATTGATTCATCTAACAAAAAGAAAAGCAACACAAAAGAGAAGGCTGCTGAAAGGACATCTTGCAACTGCACTAAAAAAGAACAGTGCCCCCTAAGCAATAAATGTAAGTGTGCGGCTAGCAGGCCGGTCTTACTCTTAGGGTCTTAGTAGTCTAGCCTTCCTTTTCGGTAACTGCCAAAAAATCAGAAAGAAATGGATGGGTGGGGGAGGGGGATGTGGTGCTATTGAAGCATCTTAGTAATATGACAAATAATGGTTTGTTCTCTCTCTCTCTCTCTCTTTCTCTCTCTCTCTCTCTGTCTCTCTGTCTGTCTGTCTATCTGTCTGTATGTCTGTCTGTCTCTCTCTCTCTGTCTGTCTCTCACCCCCCTCTCTCTCTCTCTCTCTCTCTCTCTCTCTCTTTGTATACTTGTATACTAACCTCTAGTGTAGTGAGTAGTTATTTGTACTAACATTAGTAGTTTAGTGACGGCAAGTCTGAAAATGGTGCAATGCACTAAGAACTTCTCCGTCAATAAACAAAAGTCAGTGTCAGTGGTCAGTCTCTCTCTCTCTCTCTCTCTCTCTCTCTCTCTCTCTCTCTCTCTCTCTCTCTCAAGAGTTAAGGGAGGGATGTTCAAGCTTGCTCAGTTGCTTGATCGGAAATTTCCCTTTCGGTGACCAAAAAAAGTTTGATTTTTCGGGTTTACTTTGTGGTTGCAGATGCCATGTTCGTGTTGGTCATTCTGGCCGTGTGAAGACATGGGAAGAGGTTAAAATCTGCTACTCCTGGATTCGACATGACCTGATCCAGATCTTTGTCCGCACATGCCCAGAATGTTCGACGCGCATTCCTGTGAAAAGACCACCTGCAGGGAAGCCGATCATCTCACTGGGTTTCATGACTCGCATGCAAATGGATCTGATAGACATGACCAGCAGGCCTGACGGTAACTACACATGGATTCTCCACATGCGAGATCACTTCAGCAAATTCAGCTGGTCGCATCCGTTGACGTCTAAACGAGCTGCGAAAGTTGCTGAAAAACTTGTCCAAACATTCAGTTTGTTCGGGTCCCCTAGGCCTCTTCATACTGACAACGGACGAGAATTTGTGGTCAGGGTGATTGATGAGTTGATGTTAAGGTGGCCAGGGCTGGTCATCATCCATGGCAGACCACGGCATCCACAATCCCAGGGATGTGTGGAAAGGGGCAATGGAGATCTGGAGTTGAAACTTGGCAAGTGGATGGCAGAAAATCTGAATACAGGGTGGGCTCTTGCTCGAACCTGGCCTCAAGGGGGCAGGGCGTTGAGGAGTCGTTGTCCTTCCCCTAGATTAGATTTTGTTTTGTCCCCTTCCCCAGGACTGATAGCCCCAACCTCTTCCTGCTCTGATCTAGCAGAGGGGCATGGCGTTGGGGAGTCACTAGTCCCTCCCTCTCTCATTACTATCTAATTCTTTATCTTTCCTATCGTTTTATTTGGATTTTTCCCCTTTCCCCTCCGAGTGTGGGATCGACTTCACCTCCGTCACTCAACTAGTGTAGGTGGTGGAGTGGATTACCGCTCAGTCCTAATAAACATTTGTTTTCTTGATTATTTTTTGGGTTGTTTTTTGTGTGTGTTTTTCTGATTAGATTAATTGTTTATTGCATTGAGTTTTAGTATATTGTGTGTATTGTTTGAATACTTCCCCGTCTCCAGCTTTACGGGAGACAGTTGCCATTAGGGTGCTGTCTGAGGGCCTCTTTCGCTTTTGCTGATTTCCTCTTTCTATACCGGACCTGTCTATTCTTTCATTTCTTTTTCACCCTCTATACAAAACAATCTACAAACCGTCTCTTCAATAGGCGCCTATCTAGTTTTTTTTTCATCATTGTCATCTTTTAGGTAGGATTTCCGTTAGTGTACGTTTTCTCCCCCTCTTTTTAATTGTTCGTTGATTCATTTGTTTTGTAATTTTGTATTCACTTATATGTATATGCCTTATTTGTAATAAAGCATTTCCCTAGGTAGGGAAAAGAAAAGGTAAAAGAAACAATAATTCACGTGGCCTGACCAGTGTGATTGGTGTCGCTGGTGGCTATAGACGTAGGGCGATTATTGGTTGAATGGACGGACGTTGTCCATTGGTCAGCAAACAAGGGCTGGTAATGCGTAGAGTTAGACGAGTACTCACTGAATGTGAGCGCAGGAGGGAAAAATAAGGAATAGGAAGGAGATGGCTTGGGGACACTGACCAGACAGGTTGTTGGAAGAATGAGTTCCACCTGCAATTCACCATTACCAGGTGAGGTATAGACAGATGGGGAGAGGAAAAAAAAGAGAGTTAAGAAAAGGGAAAAAGGGAAAAGAATTTATAATTATTCAGATTTTGAAATAGATTACTTACACGGACTTCATTCGTGTTTCAGTCCTTCCCAGTGCTGTGGCAGCACCAGTTAGGCGACTGAGGCAGTCGCACAAATATTTGGGCTACAGTGCTGCGGCAGCACCTAATCGTCTCCAGGGTTGGAGAATCGAGCTGTAGAAGACAACGACTGCACCAGTCGTGAGAAAACAAAGCATTTGTCATGTTGACCCATAATGATTTTTAATTGTCCCCCTGATGAACTCAGATGATACTAAGGAAGAAACAAAAGTTGACTGCAGGATTCGTTGTAAAATGAAAAAATAATAAAGTTTATAAAAACCTTTTGGTGGTAGTAGAATCCATTAGTGAGAACACTGACGTTTCAAGCCTTAGGCCCGTTGTCAAAGTGAAAGGAGAGGACAGTGTAGACAGGAAAGCCTCTGTGAGAATTGGGTGAGAACATTTCATTTAATGATCAAGTTGGACCAAAATAAAGTCACTGATCACTGTTCAGGTGTATTGAGTTCACACAGACACACACCACAGTTCACACAAAGACACCAACACACACACGCGCGCACACCCCCCCCCCTCCCCCCTTTCCCCACCACAATCCCCACAAAACACAACACCACACACACACACACAACACCCACCCCACACCCCACACCCACACCACACACACACACAAAAGGAGGGGAATAAATGGAAATATTCACTATTTTGCCTACTGAAAGAGAAAGAAACAGGGGCTAAAGAGGGACAGGACAGAGAGATTAAGGCAGAAGGGCCCTGGCTCAGCTAGACGTCAGTGACTCTGATGTTCATCCCAGCTGGCTGTGTGGTGCCCAAGCGGCTGATGACAAGGCTCTCCATGTGCTTTCTGTATACACGATCTCTGGGGTTCTGCCACACTGCTGATATCTTCGCATGACTGAAGCCCAGCTTTGCATGCTTGTTTGTAGGCTTTGTGGAGGAGCAAGCTCTCAGCTGTTACATGGGAACACAACCAGCACTGTTCAAATGGTATATTGACGACTGCCTTGGTGTGTCGGTGGGACCAAGGGAAGACTTGTTAAACTTCATCCAACACATGTCTAACTTTCACCCTGCCCTCCGATACACCCACGAAATATCATCCAAATCTATCTCCTTCCTGGACCTTTCCATCTCTGTCCACCCAGACTGTTCCAAACTCTCCACCACCGTCTTCTACAAGCCCACTGACTCACATGCATATCTCCTGTACAACTCCAGCCACCCATCCTCCGCCAGGAACAGTATACCACATTCTCAGTTCCAAAGGCTCAGGCGCATTTGTAGTAGAGAGCAGGACTTTGAGAATGAGGCTCAGAGGATGTCCACCTTTTCATAGCCCGCCAGTACCCAGAGGATATTGTGCAAACAGCACTTGAACGTGCACGCTCTACCAGCCGCACAGAAGCCCTGAGACCAAAAGCAACGGGAGAGGATGAGGATCGCGCTGTGGTAGTCATCCCATACCACCCTCACAACCTACCAGTCTGCAGAATCTCCTCCAGCAAGATCCAGACCTCAAACAAATTTTTTCCAAGCCACCACTGATTGCTTTTCAGAGGGACAAGAACCTGCGTGACATGCTTCTGAGGTCCAAGCTTAGACCGCAGGCCACCCAGTCAACCTCACCAGGGTGCAGACCTTGTGGGGACAAAAAATGCAAGACGTGCCCATTTATAGACACTGCAACTACAGTCGTGGGACCCACTGGCACATTCACTGTGAGGTCCAGTTTAAACTGCCAGTCTAGGGACTTAGTGTACGTCTTGACCTGCACCCTCTGCTCCAAGCTGTATATTGGGGAGACCTACCGCTCATTGGCCGACCGCTTTTCAGAGCACCTGAGGTCGATGAAGCTGGGCCACAACAACCCAGTCGGCCAACATTTTGTTGGTCCATATCACAGCTTCAGTCATGCGAAGATATCAGCAGTGTGGCAGAACCCCAGAGATCGTGTATACAGAAAGCACATGGAAAGCCTTGTCATCAGCCGCTTGGGCACCACACAGCCAGCTGGGATGAACATCAGAGTCACTGACGTCTAGCTGAGCCAGGGCCCTTCTGCCTTAATCTCTCTGTCCTGTCCCTCTTTAGCCCCTGTTTCTTTCTCTTTCAGTAGGCAAAATAGTGAATATTTCCATTTATTCCCCTCCTTTTGTGTGTGTGTGTGGGTGTGGGTGTGGGGTGTTGTGTGTGTGTGTGTGTGGTGTTGTGTTTTGTGGGGTTGTGGTGGGGAAAGGGGGAGGGAGGGGGGGAGTGTGTGTGCGCGCGTGTGTGTGCTGGTGTCTTTGCGTGAACTGTGGTGTGTGTCTGTGTGAACTCAATACACCTGAACAGTGATCAGTGACTTTATTTTGGTCCAACTTGATCATTAAATGAAATGTTCTCACCCAATTCTCACAGAGGCTTTCCTGTCTACACTGTCCTCTCCTTTCACTTTGACAACGGGCCTATGGCTTGAAACGTCAGTGTTCTCACTAATGGATTCTACTACCACCAAAAGGTTTTTATAAACTTTATTATTTTTTCAGATGATACTACTATATTTTGAGCCATCTTTTGATTTATCTTTGAAAATGTTTATAATGTTTCTCCAGTGAGGAGGAGAAACCGCTGAAAGAAATATCTGTGAGATAGTATGTAAAATGAGATGAAATTTGGTCCCAGCTAGTGGATCTGTGGAATGTTTGTACCTCCACTGGTGTGGAGGAACAGAAGTTGTAAATTGGAAAACAAACCTGTTGTCATTGTTTGAAAAGCTGATTATTGTTTAGTAAATTATTCCCCGGAGAGGAGGGGAGAAGAAGAGTATTGTAGTGCGCCTTCTGGTTGTTTGGAGAGATTGCGTGTGCAGGGAGTGAATGCTGGGCTGAGTGCGGGTATGCATTTATGCGCAGTGTGACAGTGTGGAACTCGTTCTTCGGACAACCTGTCTGGTCAGTGTCCCCAAGCCATCTCCTTCCTATACTTTCTTTTTCCCTCCTGCGCTCACATTCAGTGAGTACTCGTCTAACTCTACGCATTACCAGCCCTTGTTTGCTGACCAATGGACAACGTCCGTCCATTCAACCAATAATCGCCCTACGTCTATAGCCACCAGCGACACCGATCACACTGGTCAGGCCACGTGAATTATTGTTTCTTTTACCTTTCCTCTTCCCTACCTAGGGAAATGCTTTATAACAAATAAGGGCGTACGCGACGGAACGTCACATGTCGCCATGTGAGGCTACATCACATGACACCCCCCATCCCGGGGTGAAAAAAACTTTCGCCAAGAATTTTTTTTTTAAATACACATACATATCTAGTTAATATACAACTTCAGCCATCAATCATCAATTTTTCATCATTCAAGAGTTTCCATCAATGCATAGAACTAACCTTTATGCACATCATAAAGATCCAAAATCATATTCCAAAATCTTAGTTTGAGAAAAAAAAAAAACAATCAGTTTTGTTTATTTAAAAAAAAAACAACTCATACTCCATCATCACAAATCACAAGTCACACATACACGAAGAACATATAATGATACTGATTATTCCAAATGCCAATCATGTTTATATATACCAAAATGTAAACATAGTTTTTCTTGCCTTTTTTTCCCAACATCCTCACAAAATGAGAATTTCCTCATGACTCACTTGATGAGAAAAATTTGGCAAGTGAAAAGTCTTTGTTCAAGCAAAAATATACAATATAGTAGTTCACTCGAAAGTTAAACACTTTTTTTTCATTCTTCATAATGGACCGACGTGAAAAATAAACAACACTTGTAAGACATCAAATGAAGTATTCTGCACACATTCACAAAATAGCATCCTACAATGAGCCACCAATGCCAATACATATGCACTTTTGGAGAAAGATCAGTCACAACTACTTATCAATTCAGATTGACAGTAGCAGACATAACCCTGCCAAAATGTCAATAAAGTCTTTCCACAATGAAAACAAACAGCAGAATAAAAAAGTCTGTCCACAATAAAAACAAACAGCAGTTACAGCAGCACGAAGGATACTGTGCACTCAGGCACGAGACAGAAAATCTGCCATGATATTCTGAGTGCCGGGTAATGGCTCAATGTCAAACTTGAACTCCTGCAATGACAAAGCCCATCTTAACAGCTTGCTATTTTTGGTCTTGCACGACTGTGAAAACGTCAATGGCCTGTGGTCGGTTTGTAACCGAAACTGTCTTCCAGTCAGGAATCTGGCAAATTTCTCACAAGCCCAAACAATGGCAAGACACTCCCTCTCAATTGTTGAGTATCTGACTTGTGTGTTAGAGAACTTTTTACTTACATATTGGACAGGGTGTAACAATCCATTCTTTTCCTGCAGCAGTACAGCTCCCATGCCTTTGGAGCTGGCATCAGTTCTCAAAACAAAATCCTCTGAAAGAGAGGGCAAAAGTAGCACAGGGAATGAATTGAGGGTGTCTTGAACACATTCCAGAGCTTTCTGGCACTCATCTGACCAGACGATACTTTTGTTTTTTGTTCCTTTTGTTAAGTCACTCAAAGGGTCTGTCAAGGACGCAAAGTGCGGTACATATCTTCTGTAATAGGACAACAATCCAATGAGTGATCTTATCTGTTTCTTTGTACCTGGTCTCTTCAAGGCCAAGATCTTTTCTACTTTCTTTTCCTCTGGTGTCATTTTCCCAACAGAAATGACATGACCCCAAAACTCAAGAGTCTGGAATCCAGCACGAATTTTGGACGGTCTAGCCGTCAAACCAAAATTCCGGAGTTTCAAAAAACAGCTCTCAAATTCTCCAGAAGACCATTCCATGACTTTGCAGCAAGCAAAATGTCATCAAAAAAACTTACTGCTCCACACTCATGAAGTTTTAGTGCACGCATCATTCTGGCAAAAGAAGCTGGGGCGTTTTGTAATCCAAATGGCATTTTCGTCCATTGAAACAGTCCAAAAGGTGTCTGAAAAGCTGTTTTTTTCCTTGTCTGCTTCAGCCATCGGGATTTGCCAATATCCTTTAGTCAAATCTATTTTGACAAAATATTTTCCTTCTGACAGTTGACAAAGAAGTTCCTCAATGTCTGGGATATGTTCTGCATCAAACACAGTGATTTTGTTTAACTTCCTGTGATCGATGCAAAACCGCACCGAGCCATCAGGTTTGTCCACCAATACAACTGGTGAGCTGTATGGTGACGAGGACGGTTCAATAGCTTTCAACCCGAGCATAACTTGAATCTCTCTCTCGACAACCTGTTTTTTCGCAAATGGGAGAGGGTATGGTTTGACTCGGACTGGGTTTTCCGTACTCAAGTGAATAGTATGGGGTTCCATTGCTGTCACTGTCCCTGGGGTATCAGTCAGAACATCCTGAAAGTTCTTCAAAATACCTTCCAATTGTTCCTTCTGAATCAAAGACAGATCATCACACACAACAACATCACGATAAGTTTCTCCCTGGACAGAAAGAGTGGGCAGAGGTACAGTATGATCTATACTGGTAGATGTTAACAATCCCACATTTGTTGTTTGCACAGTCTTTGCTCTGTCTCTGTATGTGACATCAGGTACAAAATCAGAATCAATGATTTCTGTAGCCCGTTCTTTTTTTTAGGTCGGTTCACTGTCTCCAGTATACGGGTGGTAGCAGCCACAAGGGTTCTAGCAGACAGTGTGTTTAACTTTTGCTCTTGTCTCCTCGCTGTCTCGGTTCTTTACCTCCCTTGGTCTCTTTCTTCCCTTCTAAAACTTCACCCTAACTTCTCCACCACCAGCGCTTATCTAGTTGTCTGTATCCATTTCATATTTCACTTAAGGATAGTGTGTGTTTTCTTCCCTGTTTTAGACATATGACGTGTTCATTGTCTTCATATTTCTTTATATATGACTATGCGTTGACATGAACATGAACATTTTGGATTGATTTTCCTTTTCTGTTGCAGTTTTTTGGGTTTGCCGCAAAGATTCCCGTTTGTTTCCCTTTTAACCACACACACACACACACACACACACACACACACACACACACACACACACATATATATATATATATATATATATATATATATAAAATCAAGAAGTCGTCCACTCAGTGCCTCCCTTCTTTTATTTGTCATTCAAATTTTCGCCTTTTTCAAGGCTTCATCAGGAATCTGCATTATTGGAAAAAACACGAAACACCATCAGAATCCCAAAAGTAAAGACAAAATCAGTTTACATATGTCTATATCACACAAACACACACACACACACACACACACACACACACACACACATGGACATATACATACATATATACACACATACATATATAAACACACACATACACACACATATACATACACATATGTACCCACATATACACACATATACCACTTCACTTAATTTAAAACATGATATCATAAAACATCATTACTAACCTAAAATACATGGGAAGCGAGGGGCTCGAAAGGAAATGCAACATGCGGAAAGAATGCAACAGTGGACAGGTGAAGCAAATAGGAGTGAGGACAAGGTAGAAGAAGAAGAGACAATGAGAGAGTGAGTGGGAGCAAGACAGAGGAAAAGGGGGGACAGACAGAGAGTGAGCAACAGAGAAAAGAGGGAGGGGGGGGGGGGGAAGAAAGAAAGAGAAAGAGAGAAAAGGAGCGAGAGAAACAGAAAAGAACCACCGAGAGAGAGAGAGAGAGAGAGAGAGAGAGAGAGAGAGAGAGAGAGAGAGAAAGCCAAAATAAGAATGAGGAAAACAAACACTCACATTATCCACTTTTCTCTTCAGTTGCCTGCACTCTTCACCAAAGGAAGAAGTGTACACAGGCAAAGTAAACATGGGCGATGAACAATACTGGTCCTGATCTCCAATTCACTCTTAAAAAAAAAAAAAAAAAAAAAAAAAAAAAAAAAAAAAAAAAAAAAACAGAAGGGGGGGGGGGAGGGGAATGCAACGGCGACAGCGGTGCAGATGGGGGACAAAGAGCAAGAGAGAGAGAGAGAGAGAGAGAGTGGGAGAGAGAGGAAGAAGCGGAAAGAGATCGAGCGAGAGAAGGAGAGAGAGAGAGGGGGAGAGGGAGAGAGAGGACGACAGACAGACACACTGACGACAAACAGACAGAGAGAGAGAGAGAGAGAGAAACAAAGACAGAAAGAAAAAGGAGGGGAAAAGAGAGGGGGCAGAACGAGAGAGTGAGAGTATGAAAGCAAGAAAGAGAGAGAAAACCACAATAGAGAGACAAAAAAAAAAAAAAAAAAAAAAAAAAAAAAAAAGAGAGAGGGGGAGGGTGTGTGTGTGTGTGTGTGTGTGTGTGTGTGTGTGTGGGTGATTTGACAAACAGAAGACCAACAGATGACAGACAGAGTGAATTGGAGATCAGGACCAGTATTGTTCATCGCCCATGTTTACTTTGCCTGTGTACACTTCTTCCTTTGGTGAAGAGTGCAGGCAACTGAAGAGAAAAGTGGATAATGTGAGTGTTTGTTTTCCTCATTCTTATTTTGGCTTTCTCTCTCTCTCTCTCTCTCTCTCTCTCTCTCTCTCTCTCTCTCTCTCTCTCTCTCGGTGGTTCTTTTCTGTTTCTCTCGCTCCTTTTCTCTCTTTCTCTTTCTTTCTTCCCCCCCCCCCCCCCCTCCCTCTTTTCTCTGTTGCTCACTCTCTGTCTGTCCCCCCTTTTCCTCTGTCTTGCTCCCACTCACTCTCTCATTGTCTCTTCTTCTTCTACCTTGTCCTCACTCCTATTTGCTTCACCTGTCCACTGTTGCATTCTTTCCGCATGTTGCATTTCCTTTTGAGCCCCTCGCTTCCCATGTATTTTAGGTTAGTAATGATGTTTTATGATATCATGTTTTAAATTAAGTGAAGTGGTATATGTGTGTATATGAGGGTACATATGTGTATGTATATGTGTGTGTATGTGTGTGTTTATATATGTATGTGTGTATATATGTATGTATATGTCCATGTGTGTGTGTGTGTGTGTGTGTGTGTGTGTGTGTGTGTGTGTGTGTGTGTGTGTTTGTGTGATATAGACATATGTAAACTGATTTTGTCTTTACTTTTGGGATTCTGATGGTGTTTCGTGTTTTTTCCAATAATGCAGATTCCTGATGAAGCCTTGAAAAAGGCGAAAATTTGAATGACAAATAAAAGAAGGGAGGCACTGAGTGGACGACTTCTTGATTTTATATTGATCCAGTAATGGTTTTATCGTCCAGACTCTTTCAGCTGCTGGGAGCAGTGCCATTTTTAGCGTTGGGTTTTCTTTTTTACCTATATATATATATATATATAAAATTTATTTGCAGATTTGAAGTAAGAGCTTAATGGTGTGAGCTGTAATCAGCTACCTATTTTGGACGGTTTTGCTTGTTATCTTGCTTGTGTGTATGCGTGCGTGTGTGTGTGTGTGTGTGTGTGTGTGTGTGTGTGTGTGTGTGTGCGTGCGTGCGTGCGTGCGTGTGTGTGTGTGTGTGTGTGTGTGTGTGTGTGTGTGTGTGTGTGTTGCAAACGTGGTCGTGTACTGGTTTCCTTTATCCAAGAGGGAACAAGAACTACATGGAGAATAACATCCGCTCGCCTACTAAATATCCTTGGATACAGATTATCATTCACTCACTCACTCATTCACTCACTCACTCTCTCAATTAATCAGTCAATTTTCGTATTAATCAATCAGTTGATCAGTCATTTAATCAATCAAAAAATCAATTTCTCCCTGTGCACTTCGTGAAGGCAGTGTGTTTTAGTGTTTGTGCACTGAGGTTATACAGTGACTTTATGGGCATTGCCAGTTTCTTGGGGTGATGATTATACAGCATGGCGTGTATTTGTTTGTTTAACAGGTGCTGACGAGAGTTCTGGGTCGGAATATTTGGCTAAGGTGATGATGTCTCCCTCTTCGGGTTACATCATAGTGAAAAGAGGAAATGTTAGTATCAAAGTCTCCAAATGGTTGCAAATGTTTATAAATGTGCCTGACAGCAGTTCAATCATGGTCAGTTATAAGCAGATAGCATGGAACATTCCAGATGTGTCCTTATGGTACAATGACTTTGCAGGCGTTCGCTACGTTTGGAACATCGGATGTGAAGCCTGTAACAGCTATCTTCCTGTGGTGATGGAGACCACAAAACTGACCATTAGAGCTTTTATGTATACTCCCGCCAAGATCTGTGGCTTTCAAATTTTCTTTTCTATTTTTTCCAAGAGCAAAGTGCCTCCAATGCTAGCCAACAGTTTATGGAACTGTTCTGTGGATGATTACCCCAGCTTTCAGCATCATGTGGAATGTAACCTGAAGACGGAGTGTGAAGGTGGGCAGGATGAAACAGAACACTGTCCCTTCAGCAGTGCAGACTGTCAGGGTTTGATAGCGTTCTGTAACCAGTGTTACAAACTGGTCAGTGGTTTGCGTTATTATAAGAGTGGTCAAACAGGCCTCAACAAAAAAGCTAACGAGTACTGCAATTCACTTGGAGGCAGGCTGAGTATTCCAAAGTGTGTCCATGACTGGTGCAGCAGACTTCTATGCACAGGCCAAACACACCACCATGTGCTGCAAAACACAGTGGCTGGCTTGTACTACAGACGTGGTGTCTGGAATACTATGTATACACATAGCATTGTTAGTGAGGGTAAGGCCGTTTTTCATCATTTGATTGATACCACATTAGGAGATGTTAAGACAGACAAAGAAGTGTGCTTAATTCTGACAAATTGTAAAACGTCAGGTATCTCTTTATATCATCCAAGCTCAAGGGGAAATAAAGTAATGTGTGAGTTTGAAATAAATCAGACTGAGAACTCTTCCCACAGTTCATCCTCGATTACCTTGACCAGTGCATTGTCTATATTACGCAAGAGACAAGAATCTATAGCAACGTGCAGTGATGGTCATGTGACGTATGCAGTTTTCTTGTATGGATCCAGCCTTCATCCAGAGCATAGCTCTTGCCATCTTCCAAATCCACAGTCACACACTGACTGGTTTTCTCTTGGTCTTCACCCCACATTTGCATGTGACGATCAGTTCAGCACCATAGCATTCAGCCTGGTCTGTGACTTCCTCTCTGACTGTCAGGATAACAGCGATGAATCATTCTGTGATTATCCTCCGTGTATCAAGACGTTTACCTGCCCTGACCATCAGTGTGTGTCTTATGACAAGTTGTGTGATCTAATGCCCCATTGTTCTGATCAGTCAGATGAAGAAAACTGTGAAGCATTTAAGCCTCTGAGTCTTAAAGTACGTTTTATATCATCCCCAGCTCTGATCAATTTTGATGGCAGCAGCCAGTTTATTTCCACCCCAACGAATCCTAACGATTCCTGCCCCAACAGCCACTATCGTTGTCCTGGAGACTATGACGACTGTCTGCCTGTCTACACACGATGCAATGGGATGCACGACTGTATCGATCTCCAGGACGAAGAGGGATGTGAAGAAGTGACATGCCCCGGGTTGTTCAGGTGCAGAGCTTCAAAGGTCTGTGTTCACAGCGATCACCTATGTGACGGTTGGTCGTACTGTCCACTGCATGATGATGAATTATTGTGTGATGTGACCTGTCCTGATGGCTGTCAGTGTCAAGGTCACTCTTTTCTCTGCGATCAGCCTTTCTCCTCAGCACAGTCCCCTACAATACGCTATCTGGATGCTATGGGTTCAAGTACGACGCTGTCGGATGTGAAGGACAACGTCTATCTGATTCATCTCGTTCTGGCTCACTGTTCATTGACTATTTTGCCTTTAATCCATTTGCTAAATCTCAGGGTACTCGACCTCTCAAGAAATGAACTGCAACTTGTCAATATGACTTCTTTCCTTAGTTTGAAAAACTTACAAACGTTATCTCTGTCCAACAACCCTCTCACCCAGCTGCACACTGATCTCTCCGCTGTCACCGTGCACAGTGCCCTGGCCCAGATAGACCTGTCATTCACCAAGTTGACCCTGCTGGATGCTACAGTCTTCTCTCTGTTTCCTGGGGTCCAGAAACTGAACTTGACTTCCACTTCCATACATACAATCAGCCCAGCCGGGTTTCAATACATGCCGGCACTGAGTGAATTATATTGCGAGCATAGCCCAGTGAAAACCTTTCCAAAGAATGTTTTCAAGAATCTCCTTCATTTGTCTGCAATACATACACACAACTATAAGTTATGTTGTGGTGCAATAGTCCCACAGTATCTTGACGAGTCATCTTGCCATGCCCCAAAGGACGAAATCTCTTCCTGTGAAGATTTACTACAATCATGGGCCTACCGAGGGTTCCTGTGGCTCATCACCTGTCTGTCTCTCACTGGCAATGTCTTTTGTTTCTGTGCACGTTCCTTTGCCAGATCCATGACCTCTTCCAGTGGTTTTAGTGTGTTTGTCATCAACCTGACCATGGCCGACTTTCTGATGGGGGTCTACATAGCTCTGATTGGGGTGGCTGATGAACGGTACCGTGGTAGATATCTCCACTATGATGACACGTGGAAAAGCAGTGTGACCTGTAAGGTGGCTGGGTTTCTGTCCCTGCTGTCCAGTGAAGTGTCAGCTCTGGTCATCTGCCTCATCACTCTGGACCGTTTTATTGTCCTTCGGTTTCCATTCAGCACTCTGCGGTTTGAGAGAACATCAGCAGCACTGACTTGCCTGTTTACTTGGTTGGTTAGTTGGGTTTTAGCTGTTTTGCCTTTACTGCCGATGACCGCTCACTGGGAGTTTTACAGCCAGACGGGTATCTGTATTCCACTGCCAGTGACCAGACGGGACTTTAAAGGAAGACTATATTCTTTCAGTGTATTGATTGTCTTTAATTTCACCTTGTTTTTACTCATTTCATCTGGCCAAGCCATTGTGTACTGGTCAATACAGAGCAATGCTTTTCAAACGAGCACGACGAAAGTGTCACGTGACATGACCATAGCACGGCGGTTGATCAGTGTTGCAGTAACAGATTTCCTGTGCTGGTTTCCCATCGGACTGTGCGGAATGTTAGCGCTGTCTGATACTCCAATCCCAGGAGAAGTGAATGTTGCTCTGGCTATATTTATACTGCCGTTGAACTCCGCTATTAACCCTTTCATGTATACCTTCAACATCTTGATGGAGAAACGAAGAAAATCCTATGAAGCTAACCTCATAAAATGGCTAGAAACTAATCCCAGCACACCAGAGAGTTCACATCAAGTTTGACGCCATTTTTCATGTCCAACACAGATGTGCATTCACTAATCTTCCGTGCCATCAGCTACAAGCAATGTATGAGATAGAGGGCTTTACAGAACAAGTAATATACTTTGCAGGATAAGTAATACACACATTCTATGAAAAGGCAAATAGTGTGCATTGACAACTGCAACCACATACTCGCCCATCAAGCACCTTTTGGGTACTTGAGGATTTAGTCCTTGGATTTGTTGCCATGCCAGAATCTTCGGTCGTGTTTATCATTCTGTAATGTTGGTGAATGTTTGCTTGTAGAGTTGACAGTATCTTGCATTGTGTATTCATTACTTTGGGGGGAAAGCTGCTTTACAAAAAAATATGACTAGGTGTTGTGCTACCCATCCTGATGTTGTGTCCATGGATCTGCTTGGTGTTTAATATATTGTTTGCTTCCATGTTTCTTTCTCACACAGTCTCTTGATAGTTTGCCTTAGTCTCATACACATACACACACACACACACACACACACACACACACACACACACACACACACACACACACACACACACACGCACGCACGCACGCACGCACGCATACACACGTGCACTCAATCAGGCATACTATCCATGACAATCTCACAACCCCGCATCATTTTTACAATGTACCTTATTCCCTCTTTGGACAAGCGTTGTCTTCTTCTCTCAAACAAACAAGTGTAAGGCCGGTTGGATGGATGAGTTATTTGCGACGTTGTTTTCTTTCATAAAGACATATTTTAGTACTATTGGTTGTATTCTTTATTTACAACTTTGTCTTCTTCTCTAATGCATATATGTTTTTAAACCTGTTGGATGAAGGAGTCATTTGCCACATTGTCGTCTTATCTAATGCAGACATATTTTACTACCGTTGTTTGGAAGAGCTGTTGTGCTGTTTTCCCTTTTAGCCACCTACGGGCATACCGATGTGTTTGCCGGCTTACACGTTTGTGCTTATTCTCATTAATCTAAAACACCAACGGCTCAGTTTATTTTCTTCAATTTAACCATTGTCTTTTCCTAGTGTCCTCTTGTTATTGTTGTCTGTCTTGCAAGGGACCGCTACTTTTCTTCAGTACAATGGCAGCTCTCTGTTTTCTGTCCAACCTTTTCCTTTGTCATATTTGTCATGAGGGGGCTGTGATTTTAATTATTTCGATTTTCAATGACGGTGTGAGATAGATTCAATGAAATTAATTTTTTGAGGTGAGGACTCACAGACAGACACATCGGCACACCTCCGTGATAATGTTTTGATTACAGAGTTAATTAGACAGCGCTTGATCATGGCGACCGTGTAAAAAAAAATTGGATCTGTAGTAATTCCAACGGTATGTTTTTGGTTGGAACTTAACCTCGGAAATGGCAGCGGCAGTTCAGTAAACAAAATGTAAACAACCCACAGGCACTTGAAATCAGCTGTACTACTGAATGAAGAGCGGCAGAAGCGGTTTATCCTCGCCCGTTATCAACTTTAAATTCATGTGCTGGCAGATGGAGTACGAATGACAGTGGTGTCATGAGTGGCGATAATCAGACACAAGTTAGGCAGAAAAGACAGCTCTTCTCTACTTTAGACAGTGACATTAGTGCATGTGAAGACGGAAGTATAAAACCTGAAAAGAAACGACTGAATTTTGAACCCACCAGTTACAACATTAATATACAAGAAGCTCTCGAGAACATCAATCAAAGATTCGATAACTTCGCGACAAAAGATGCTCTACAACAAATTGCAAACGAAATGAACAAAACTGAAAGACTGTTCTACGCACAAGATGAAAGAACTGGAGGGCAGGATGTTTGAGGAAGAAACTAAGCTGGAAAAGGCACACACTGAAATCGTAACCAAAAAGAGAAAAGAAAAAAAAAACGAGAGTTAAACGAACACGATAAGGCAACAGGACAGACGATCAAGGAGAACAAGAGAAGTCTGAACGACCTGCAGCAGTACAGCAGACGGTGGAACCTGCGCGCGTACCGAGTGGACGACTGAAGACTGTGTACGGAAAGTGTGTGTAAGGTCTTCACCGACGGAGTGGGCATCGCCACCACCGCTGCGGACATCGAAGTGGCTCACAGGTCAGGGAAACGAGGTAGTGGCAAACCCAGACCTACACTGGTTAGGTTTTTCGATAAGAAGAAACGGGACTCCATAACCTCAAACAGAGGAAAACTGAAAACTACAGGACCTGTGATTGACGAGGACCTAACGTTTGCGAACTACCAACTTTCCACAAATGCGTACATTTTGCGACAATGTCAGTGTGGAGTTCAAATGGGAAAGTAATTGCCAAGCTGAAAAAAATGGACTTATCATAAAAGTGAACATTCACATGGACCTAGATGATGCCTTTCGACGGGCAATGACTTCTAACGTGCTCAGTGACCAAGAGGAAGCCTGAAGTGACAGGGTTTTGTGTTTCTGGTGATGATCTGCATTTCTACCCCATCGTCTTCCTTTGGCTCCATGCACATGAGGCCGTAATACGTGGTTGTTTCCCTGGACACATTTTATCCTTTCTTGCGTCTTCTTCTGCCACGCTCACTTGGTAAGAAAAGCACACAGTCTGAATTTAGATATCTACATCTGTCGTAGGAATGCATTATAAAATTGTTCGCTACAT
Source organism: Conus canariensis (assembly GCA_033310375.1). Taxonomy (NCBI): domain Eukaryota; kingdom Metazoa; phylum Mollusca; class Gastropoda; order Neogastropoda; family Conidae; genus Conus; species Conus canariensis. Next base: position 55,449,801 of record CM065732.1, read on the forward strand.
TTGAATTGGATGATTTTCTTTTCTCTTCTTTTCTTTTCTTTCTTTCTACTTTTCGTTCTCTGAACTCTCAGTTACTGAATACGAGACTTCCTTTCTCAGTTCCCTCCTCTCCCTCCCCTTCTCCTCTTCTGTCTTCAGTTCCCTCCTCTCCCTCCCCTTCTCCTCTTCTGTCTTCCGTTCCCTCCTCTCCCTCCCCTTCTCCTCTTCTGTCTTCAGTTCCCTCCTCTCCCTCCCCTTCTCCTCTTCTGTCTTCCGTTCCCTCCTCTCCCTCCCCTTCTCCTCTTCTGTCTTCCGTTCCCTCCTCTCCCTCCCCTTCTCCTCTTCTGTCTTCCGTTCCCTCCTCTCCCTCCCCTTCTCCTCTTCTGTCTTCCGTTCCCTCCTCTCCCTCCCCTTCTCCTCTTCTGTCTTCAGTTGACTACCTACTTCCGTTCCATCCGTCACCCTTCCCTGACGTTCTTGGTTTGAGGCTGGGGTTGGGGTTTGGGCGGGGGGGGGGGGGGGGGGAGCGGTGTGGGACTTGGTTGGTTGTGGCGGGGGTGGATGGTGGCGGGTGTGGCTGCGGCGATGGCCGAGATAGGGTTCGATGGGGGTGAGCTGGAGGTGAGGGTTAATATATTAAAAATGATGATCTGTAAATTCATCTTATGCTTTTTCATCTCAAATTGATGTCACAACCAACATGAAAGCTGGCAATAGACACGTAGTTTGGTTTTATTGTAAACTATGGTTAATGTATTTTTTGTGAGAGCTGTTATTAAATTGTATTTAATATCACTAGAGGTGTTCAAAGAATGTTGCCTGGATAGTCAACCCCCCCCCCCCCCCCCCCCCCCGGCTGCCGAGGTCCTCTGCGCTGTCTGTCCTTTCCGTCCCTCGCCGCCCTCCCCCCCACCCCTCCCCCCTCCGCTTTGCTCTGCTCCGCTCCGCTCCCCCCTTCGTCTCCGGTTCTTTCTTTCATTCGCTTCTGCAAAAGGTGTGCGTGAGCGAGCACATACGCCTGTGTTTCGGGAGGGGAGGGGCTGGGAGAGAAATTTATGATACTTACACTTCTATCTTCCGAGCCTGTGCATCGGTGCGGTTGGGTTAGTGATCATAATACGTTTTGACTGTATTTCACAAGTGTCCTTTAATAGCCCTTCCTCATGTGGTGGTGGATATATGCTGAATACTATAATGAAGGATTCGTATTAATGATGATTATTTTTTTTCTGCACTGTTCATGCCGGAGACCACTGCAATACAAGATTCAATACCTGTTGGTATATATATTTTTTAAATTTCTATACCAATATGTAGAATTATGTGAGTGTGGTATATATAACTTTACCATTGTATCTATTGTTTGCTCCTGATGCAATTTTTTTTTCTTGTTTGACTTTTCTGCGTTAATATCATTATGATATTTAAAAAAAAAAAACAACTTGCGGTAGCACATAATTTATCATATTTTTGGATGTACTGATCTCTGGACATTGTTGCCAATGGATTTTGTGAGAGTTGTTGTGGACTAAGTGTAGGCATTTATACCTAATTGTGCACGTTCAGGCTTCATGCGTGTATGCAGCCAAAGGCATATGCATGGTGTGTGGTATGCCGCGGTCTGTAATATAATGTACATATAAATACTGTGTTTAGCTTATTAGAGGAGTTTCACAAATGTTGCCTCCCTCCGTTCCTGCTTTCCGCCCTGCCCCGTTCCCCGTCTCGCCGTTTCTCTCTTTCTATGCGCGCGCGCGCGCGCGCGCGCGTGTGTGTGTGTGTGTGTGTGTACGTGTGCGTGCGTGCGCGCAGGTGCGTGTATGTGTGTGTGTGCGTGTGTGTGTGTGTGTGTGTGTGTGTGTGTGTGTGTGTGTGTGTGCGGTGTGTGTGTGTGTGTGTGTGTGTGTGTGTGTTTGTGCGGTGTGTGTGTGTGTGTGTGTGTGTGTGTGTGTGTGTGTGTGTGTGTGTGTGATAGAAAGTACATATGTGTGTGGAGGGAGGAGGATGTCCGTGCATTTATATGTGGGTATGGGTGACGGGGTGTGTGTGTTTGCATGTGTGTATTTGCGTGTTTGTGTATGAAAAGAGAAGGAGGATACAATATGTGGCAGTATAATCATTGGAGACCGCGCACCAGTAAGATCAGCATGGATGGGTAGGATTTCCTTGAACTTCGTTCGGCCAGAAGGAATCTTGTGTTTGTCTTCACTGGTTGTCTTTTTCCTCCTCTACTGGTGATAGCTATGTAGTGTCCTCTACAAATTTATGAATTAAACTAACGCTGATTGCTTTTGTTTGCATAGTTCATGCCAATGATCACTGCCCCATAATATATTCTATGCTTGTGTTTAATTTGTTTGTGTTTCTGTGTCAATGGTGTGCGTTTGTTATGTATAACTGCCAGAGAATTGACAATTCCACTATTTGTCACCAATGGTTTTTCACCATCGTTCTATGTGGGTTTGTGCTTCTGTGAAGATGTGTATAGTGTATGTATCATGGATTTCATTTTCCAGTTTCGTTTTTGTTTTGTTTTTTCGCCAAACGTGCTGTTGGAGAAACCGTTTCATTTTTTTTTCATGTGCTCTGTGAAAAACAGAAATAGTTGCAAGGTTAATCTGGATGTTGAGGGCATACAGATGTTCTTATGAAGTATACAGTTGTGCTTCCTAAAAGATGGCTTGTAGAAAAATCGAAATTGGGTCTATGAAATGTCAGGGTCTTGGGAATGCTTCTTCAGAAGCGTCGAGACGTATTCAATTATCTGAGGGGAAACAATCTTATTCAATATAATTGTTACAAGATACTCACTTTGATCCTAAACAAGAAGCTTACATCAAAATGGAATGGGGTTGCAAATGTTATTTTGCCTCATACAACTCTAAATCCAGTAGGGTTGCTATACTGTTTAACAATAACTTTAATTTCTATTTGAACAAGATTTACAAAGACCCATCTGGGTCTTTGGTAATCGTGATGACCCAGATTTTTAGCATTCGCGAAATAGGGATTGAAAAGGTGATTACCGCGGGAGACTGGAATTCTGTACGACCTTTTGCTGTAACTACAAACACAATAATAATACAAAAGCACAAGAACAAATAGATAATATGATGGATAATTTGGATCTCGTAGATATTTGGCGAGAATTGAATCCCGAGCTTAGAAGATATACATGGAGGAGAAACAAGCCCTTCCAGCAGAGTAGGTTGGATTATTTTCTCATTTCGGATATATTGTGTTGTTATGGTACTGACGTAGATATAATACCAGCCTACCGAACCAATCACTTTTTGATGTCATTAACTTTGCAATGTGGTAAAGAAGAAAAGAGGAATTTACTGTGGAAGTTCAATAGTTCTCTATTAAAGGACATAAAGTAAAGTATGTAAAAGAAATAAACAATGTAATCAAAGAGGTAATTGAAGAATATGCAGCCCTGCCTTATTGTTGCGACGCCTTGGAAAAGGTGCCAAAAGTTGAGCTACAGTTTGTTATCTCAGATCAGCTGTTTCTGGATACGCTGCTGATGAAAAGTAGAGGAAAAACTATTTCCTATGCGACAACGAAGATACAGGATGTTTTTGAAAAAAGAAAAAGAACTTGAATAGAATTTATAACAAATGGAAATAGAAGATTTGCTCAGTGATGAAAAGAAAAGAGAACTAGAAAATAACAAACAAGAACTGATCAATTTAAGACTCAAAAGAACAGAAGATGTCTTGTTACGCTCAAGGGCAAGGTGGGTAGCTGAAAGGGAAAAAATATCAAAATATTTTTTGCAGTCTTGAATAACGGAACTATGTTAGTAAGCATATAATGAAACTTGCCACCAAGGATGGTTTGACGTTAACTAAAGACAATGATACTGCGAGGAAAGTTAATTCCTTTTATAAAGGTTTATATTCGGAAAAAGTGGTAGAGCAGTGTGAACTTTCCAGTCTGGTCGATCGATTGCCAAAGTTAACAGAAGAGGAAAACAATCTCTTGAATGGAAAATACCCTTAGAAGAAACAGGGTGTGCATTGAAAAACAAGAATAATAATAAAAGCCCTGAAAGTGTCGGTTTCACTGTTGAGTTTTTTTTATAGTTTTGTTGGTCACAGGACCATATGTCGTAGGATCCCTTAACAATGGGTTTGTGTTACGGATGGTGTGTGGTGCGTGCTTTGCTGTCTGACTCTCGCTCTCAAACGTTTGGATGCGTGTAATGATTATTCCCTACACACACACACACACACACACACACACACACACACACACACACACACACACACACACACACACCATACGAACATGGATAGCCAGGCAAAACACAAGTTAGATTTTTTTTTCTGTATATGATACATGAACCATCAAAACATACATTAATGCAAATTGGTACAAAATCAACACATACCACTACATAGCATGCAGATCAAATGTACGTCAACTAATACATCAATACATAGGAAACCTCAACCATCAGATATCAGCATATCATAATTGTTGCATATCATACTATTGTAATTCATCACATAATCAATACACATGGAGCTTTAAGCGCCGGTCTCGTAAAATCATCACATTAGACTCGTTATCATAGATCTCGCTGCCACCGTCATTAGTGTCTCACGGACACAGTCAACATACTTGGCTGTACCTAGCCTAAGTTACAGTCTGTAGCACTACAAGAAGACGAAGAAGAAGAAGCAGGGTGTCCACACGGCAAGCACAGCCGCTCACAAACACAAACGACGTGAAGATCCAAAAGGCACAATATCCACAAGGCACAATATTCACAAGGCACAATATCCACAAGGCACAATACCCATAAGGCACAACAAATCACGTCGAACTACCAGAAGAAGAACCACGGTTCCCACACGACAATCAGAGCAGCTCACGAGTATTGACGACGCGAATGTTGACAGGTACAGCAACAACGATGAACCACCGACGCACACAGCTGCAGCAAAGTCCCATAGAACACATCAAACTACGACGTACTACTTATCTCAAAATCAGCCTCTCTGTGTATTGATATTAACATTTTCACATCAGCAAGTGTAATAAACCAAGCCCGCCGACACACATGTGGCGGTACACTCAGACCACATAGCTAAGTATACAAATGTAAGAGAGTTCGACGACCTCCTCTGCTAGCGGGAGCTTTAACAGTCGTTCTCAACGACACAGCATTAACATAACTGTCATATCAAATATTTTCCTGCCACAGACTTCGCTGGCACCATCATTAGTAGTATCCCACAGACACAATAAACTCCGACGCCCTACTGACTTAATAGTCAACCTCTCTACGTAACTCCACGGAGATAGTGACGAATAAAACAAATAAAATTCTAGGCTGGACAAAAAGCCTTGACCGTTTCTTCTTGCTCCTCGTCCCGTCGTATATTATTATTTTCGTCATGTGGTTAACTAAGTTTACCTTGACGTCATAATACTTATATTTTATATCGACGTTACAGTTTGATAAAATGGAACTATCTGCAATCAGAAACAGGGGATCATAATACGTATACCTAAAGGGGACAAACCAAAAGATCAAATAAAACACTGGAGACCAATAATGCTTTTAAATGTAGTTTATAACTGGATCTACCTGCGTTGCTAACAGATCAAAATATGCTATAAATTCAGTTATAAGGGACGACCAAAGCGGTTTCGTACCAAATCGATATTTGGGAGATAATATCCGTCTTATTGATGACATTATGGACTACCTTATCAATGCGAGAAAATCTGGGTTACTACTATGTTTAGATTTTGAAAAAGCATTTGATAGTGTAGACGTAAAGTACATGTTTACGGTCTTAAAAGCTTTTGGTGTGGGCCCCGACTTTTGTAAGTGGATTAAGACTTTCTGCAGGAATATTAAATCAACAGTTTCTGTTCATTGCAAGCTAACTAGCTGGTTTGCTATTGAAAGGGGTGGTAGACAGGGTGACCCACTATCTCCATATTCGTTTATTATGTGTGTGGAAGAGATAACAGTCAGTTTCAATAATGAAGTTTCAAAGTATAGTGAATGCAGTTGGAGGTAAACAAAAAACCGGCAAACAATCGTTGAAGTGTTGAGCAGCCAGGTGAACAAATCATACACTGAAATAGCGAACTTCGATCCATTGGTCTTCTTCAGGCAGGACAACGAATAAAAACAAACAACAAAGAGACAGACAGACAAACAGACAGACAAACAGTAGAAGTAAATATGTAGTTGGGAAATAGATGTGGCTGAATGGGCTCTTAGTTGATGTAAAAATGATTCAACGGAGGGGGTGGAACGGAAAAGACAAGGTTTAAATGTGAATACGAAATATTTCACATACATTACTGAGAAGCATTGGGTTCCGCACTTTGAACCAGAACCTTTTGCTTATGCCTGCCTACAGTCGTCTCCGTCCTCTGGGTGGCAATGCCTCAGTGAGCCCAGTCATCGTCTTCTCCTTTCTGCCCCCCCCCCCCCCCCCCCCCGGCCCCGTGACCCGTCTCCCAACCTATCCCTAACGCTACTTTCATTGTAGTGCAGAACTCCTTCAGCCATACATTGTGTTTTATTACTAAATGTTTTTACTCCCAGTGGTTTTTTTTTTTTTTGTTATCTTGATGGAAGAAGACCAGTAGGTCGAGGTTCGTTATTTCAACGTTTGCCTCGCGCACCTAGCAGTGCAGTTTCTGTTGTTGTAACTTTTGATTGCAGTCATTTCACTTTGAACCTTCCACTCTTGACTCTATTTGGACATGGCTGAGGAGGACTGACGTTTCAGTGTGTGTGTGTGTGTGTGTGTGTGTGTGTGCGTGCGTGCGTGCGTGCGTGCGTGCGTGCGTGTGTGTGTGTGTGTGTGTGTGTGTGTGTGAAAGAAGGGTAAAAGAGGAATACCGATGAACTCAGTAATTTTCACAAACACAGTCTCACCACCTGGCAATTCTCCATGCAAGCAACCCAAATGCAAAACCTGTCCTCACCTAAACTTTTCTACAACCATCTGTGGCCCCTCAGGCAAAATTTCCATACGCAACCCTTTCACTTGTCAGTCCCGCAATGTAGTTTACATTCTTTCTTGCTCCTTCTGTGGCCTCTTGTATGTTGGAGAAACCTACAGAACCCTTAACGACCGTTTCACTGAACACCTACGAGCAGTCCGTCTCGGTTACAATACACCAATTGCAAACCATTTCTGCTCTTCCGGCCACAACCTCTCCCACATGCAGATTGCTGCAGTCTGGCAAAATTCATCTTCCTCTATAAGACGTAAAGAACAAGAGTCCCTCCTTATTCACAAACTTGGCACTATCCACCCAAATGGAATCAATATCAAACACTGACTTTCCTCCATAACAGCCCTTTGTTCTGGCTTATCTTGATTTTGTCTCTTAACATTATTATTACTATTTTTATTTACTTTATCCCCCCCCCCCCAGTCCTTCTGCTCTTGACCCATTTCTCTCTTCTTCCCCACCCTGCCCTCTCCTTCTATACCCCCCCCCCCTCATCCCTTCCAACTCTCTCCTTCCTTCCCCCTCAATCCTTGCTGAACACTTTTCATCTTCTAGCAGTATTCACTTTTCAGCTTTTTGGCAGTGCTCACTTCCTCACTTCCCCATTTCTCCCTGCCCACTGTCACCCATTCCCACTTGTCCCTTCGAGCCAAGAAGGTTTCAAACCGAAGCGCCCTCATCCACCTCTTCCCCAAGGACCTGCTACCATAACCCAGGCAAGTTGTTTCATTGATCCAGGTCCTGCAGTCAACCAACCATTTGTGTTCTTCATCAAGCTACCAACGACTGCTCCCTCCCCATCATGCCTGTTTCCTCTCCCTTCTTCCAACAAGTGAGCACTGCCTTCCGCTTCCTTCCTACCATTCCTCGCTCTGCAGGTATGTTCTACTGTAAATCTGTCCTTCACAAGACAAGTACCTGCAGTCATCTCTCCTTTCTCCGCACCTGCATCAACAAAAAAGTCATCCCCCAAGGTTTCCGTTTAAAGTTTCATCCCTCTTTTGTCGCCTCCTGCTCTCCGCTCTGTCCATTCTACTCTACAAAGCACCTCTTTCCGACTCATGAAGGACATTGTCAGATCTCACCAACAATCTATCCAACAAACAGACAAAAAACTGCAACAAACTCGCAAACAAATATCTGACCTTTGCACTCCCTCTATGACACATTTCATCATTTCAACAGTACGTTCAGCAAATGAAAAATTGTACAATAGCCTGAAACAGACCAAATCAAAAAAACTATCCAACCTGCTTTCCAGTCAACCTCAGCCACAGCCCCCTCAAACCTCATGTCACAAAAACCTTGTGGTCACCATTCCCGCTGATCTCCATTTGACAGACACACAGCGTCAAGTCCTCAACCATGGGCTGAACTTCGTACCCACCAAACCCAAGGCCAATGGTTCTGACGCTTGTTTTCAGTGTCAGCGTTTCTTCAGGCGACTACGCCTCATGGCACATTTTGAAAACACTACCAACACCACCCCATCTATACCTGATCCTGACAGTGACCTCCCTCCCTTTCCTTCCCTCCCCAGCTCCTGGACCCCTCCCACAAACCAGTTTCCCTCTCTAGAATTTTACATCCAAACCTGTTCTCATCAAATCGCTGCTCTAAAACCCAAACCCCTCAGACACTCCAACATTTCCTCAGCAGAAGCTCAAGCTCTCAGAGAACTACGCCAGCGTAAAGACATTGTAGTCAAACCAGCTGACAAGGGTGGCGCTATTGTTGTCTGGCGGCAGGACCTGTACATCGCCGAGGCACTCTCCCAGCTCTCAGACACCAGATTCTACACCTCTTCTCAGCCCAGTCAAACCAAAACCAATAACACCCTGATCAGAAAATTCATTCGCGAGTGCATTAGCGCTGGAAACCTCCCAAATGAAGCCCATTCCCTGGTCGTTTCTGAACCCAAAGATTCCCAATTCTACTTGCTTCCCAAAATACATAAACCAAATAACCCAGGCCGCCCCATTGTCTCTGCCTGTTCCTGCCCCACTGTCCAGATCTCTCAGTTTCTCGACAAAATCCTCCAGCCTATCGTTTCCAACCTCCCCACCTTTCTTAAGGACACAAACCATACTCTTGATCTTCTGCAAAATTTCTCCTTCCATCCTGGCTCCCAACACCGTCACCTCTTCACCATGGACGTCTGTGCACTTTACACAAGCATTCCCCATCATGAAGGGCTTTCAGCCCTCAAACACTTCTTGTCAAAAGACAGCAGAAATCTACCCACCACCACTCTTCTCCGTCTTGCTGAGCTTGTTCTCACACTCAACAACTTTCAGTTTGGTGCTGACCATTTCCAACAGAATTGCGGCGTTGCCATGGGCACCAGGATGGGTCCTGGCTACGCCTGCCTGTTTGTTGGTTACATTGAAGAAAAGATCTTCTCACAATACACAGGCACTTTCCCAGACTTTTTCCGTCGCTTCATTGACGATTGCCTCGGTGCAGCCTCCTGTCCAATCCAAGATCTGAAAAACTTCATTGACTTCGTCAGTGGATTTCATCCAGCTCTTAGATTCACTTTTGAAATCACTCAGACTACCATTTCCTTCCTTGACATCAAAATCTCTATCTGTCCCAACTCACCCTACCTCACCACATCTGTTCATTACAAACCCACCGGCTCGCATTCATACCTTCTGTACTCCTCCAGTCACCCTGCTTCCACCAAAACAAGCATTCCTTTCTCTCAACTACTTCGTTTGCGACGCATCTGCAGCGATGATGACGATTTCGCCAAACAATCTACCCTGATGATCTATTTTTTCCTTGAACGTGGATACCCTGAACCCATTTGCCAAGAAGCCCTACAAAAGGCCTCTAGAATTCCCAGAAACACCGCTCTTAAGCAAAAGATCACTCCTTCATCAGACGACAGGCCTGTTCTTGCTATCACCTTCCATCCTCACAACCTCGCCATCAAAAACATCCTTATGAAGAACTACCACATTCTGCAGACTGATCCTTCCCTGAAACACATTTTCACCCAGCCTCCACTAGTTGCCTACAAACGTGACACCAACCTCAGAGATCTTCTTGTGCATTCAAAATTGTCCACAAACACAGTCTCACCACCTGGCAATTCTCCATGCAAGCAACCCAAATGCAAAACCTGTCCTCACCTAAACTCTTCTACAACCATCTGTGGCCCCTCAGGCAAAATTTCCATACGCAACCCTTTCACTTGTCAGTCCCGCAATGTAGTTTACATTCTTTCTTGCTCCTTCTGTGGCCTCTTGTATGTTGGAGAAACCTACAGAACCCTTAACGACCGTTTCACTGAACACCTACGAGCAGTCCGTCTCGGTTACAATACACCAATTGCAAACCATTTCTGCTCTTCCAGCCACAACCTCTCCCACATGCAGATTGCTGCAGTCTGGCAAAATTCATCTTCCTCTATAAGACGTAAAGAACAAGAGTCCCTCCTTATTCACAAACTTGGCACTATCCACCCAAATGGAATCAATATCAAACACTGACTTTCCTCCATAACAGCCCTTTGTTCTTGCTTATCTTGATTTTGTCTCTTAACATTATTATTACTATTTTTATTTACTTTATCCCCCCCCCCCCCCCCCCCCAGTCCTTCTGCTCTTGACCCATTTCTCTCTTCTTCCCCACCCTGCCCTCTCCTTCTATACCCCCCCCCCTCATCCCTTCCAACTCTCTCCTTCCTTCCCCCTCAATCCTTGCTGAACACTTTTCATCTTCTAGCAGTATTCACTTTTCAGCTTTTTGGCAGTGCTCACTTCCTCACTTCCCCATTTCTCCCTGCCCACTGTCACCCATTCCCACTTGTCCCTTCGAGCCAAGAAGGTTTCAAACCGAAGCGCCCTCATCCACCTCTTCCTCAAGGACCTGCTACCATAACCCAGGCAAGTTGTTTCATTGATCCAGGTCCTGCAGTCAACCAACCATTTGTGTTCAGTAATTTTCACGTTTTCTCTATTTCAACATTTGACTGGATCTAATGTTCCTGTGCTGAAATTCGTATCATTGGAACTGAACTGAACCACTAATATAAATCATATTATGTAAAATATCATTACTCCTGTCTTCGTGCAGTGAGATCGCTCTTACGTCTAAGGCCTTTATCTCGCATTGGGGAAATCACATAAATCTGAACGGTAGAGTTCATTAACTCCTATTCATGGAGATGTTCGTCCCTTTTGTTGCGCCCCTGAACGAGTGATGCTCACTTAACATACCCCCAGAATATACGACACAGAAACAGATGCTGTAGATAAGAGCAGAGCAAAGTTGGGCACCATTCACTGTCACAAAGGTTGAGACGCCTAATGTAAAAAGCAGGATGGTAGCTCTGTTCATGAAATACAGCTGATCAAATGAAATGAAACAGAAGAAGGTTCATCGATCCCATGGTTCTGAATGCAAGCGAATGGAGTTGTGTGTAACAGCTTCGCCTGGCTGTTCCTTGCTGCTGATAATCAGTGCTGTTTGAGTCACCATGGCATACTGTCACCTCAAACTGACACTTCACTCCTGAGTTGACGTTCCATCCAGAGTTTGCCAATCTTGCCCGTAGAAATATCTTTTTTTTTCGTGCAGTAACATATCACTGAAAACATTTGAATGCTAACCTTGAAGACAAAAGAAAATAAGCACGGATTCAAAAGCCTGGTGCAATGACTTGGACAATCGTTTCGATAGTTCTTTCATTTATCCAATATTAAATAAACTCGTGTAAAGTAAGACTCAGTTATGGCACGCCAGCAAGTATACTATTTCTACTATGTTTAAATACAAAATACTGCTCTATAAGATCGCAATTAAGGGAACAGAATGTGTGTGTGTGTGTGTGTGCGTGCGTGCGTGCGTGCGTGCGTGCGTGCGTGCGTGCGTGCGCGCGCGCGCGCGTGTGTGTGTGTGTGTGTGTGTGTGTGATGGGAGAGAGAGCTAGAGAACAAGATACCGAGCGAGCTGGAGAGAGAGAGAGAGAGAGAGAGAGAGAGAGAGAGAGAGAGAGAGAGAGAATGCATATAAAAGCAGACAAATTAATAGCTGGCACGCTAAATGCACTCGAGGTGTCTTATCTGGTCTCTGTGAGGTATTTTGTGGATATTTCAGAGTCTATCACAACTGGACCACTAAATATCAGGGATGCTTATCCAGGGGTAGAATATTTCCTGAAACAAAACAAGACCGGGTGCACATTTTCACAGAAAACAGGTCTGTGTGTCACTCGTCATCGCTGTTCTCAGCAAACCAAGGAGTGGTGTACGAGTTGTGTGGTGGTTCCAGCATATTCTGTAACATGCACGTAAATGTGGCACCTGGCATGTTTGTACGGGTTCATCTTCGACGGTTGGCATATTGGTGTTTTTCATCTAGCTGGAAAGTGAAAATGTATCTAGGTTTATCGGAAAAAGTTACATGCTAGAATGTATCAGGCATGTTCCAAATGACATTTTTGTTCATTCTGCTACGAACGTCATGTGGATAGAAAACTTGGATAATCGAATGATGGCAATTGATATACAAGCAATGAAAGGGCAAACTTTAATCATCGAATATGCGACAAATATTCTGGATATATAGTTGTTCCATATGTGCCTAGCTTTCCCCATTTAAGCGGTACTATAGAAGTAGAATGCATGTGTGTCATCATGATGAGCGTCCAGCAATCATACGGCACATGCCTGCGTCTTGACAAAAGATGTCTTAAAATGACTTACAGAAAGGACAATGCTTCAAGAGAGAATAATGCGTGCATGTGTCCTCCACGTTTCCCACCAGCGACTGCATTTATCACTTCATCCATTAGAATTGACGTCATAGAGCATTGCCAATATACTTATTTTCTGTATGTAAGTTTTTGTGCTTTGTCTAGAAGTGATCCCCCACAAAAGCTTTCAAGTGGATTGTTTATAGTTCAGTTCAGTTCAGTGGTTTATTTAATGTCTTTGCATCGCCAGATTGATATTAGACAAGTGGATTGTTTAATTGTTCTGTGAATCATTACTTCAAATTTCAGCAATAGCAATGTCTGCATTACAATCACAAGAAAGAGGGTGAAGATGGGTAGGATGGAACAGAGCTTACCAGTCCGGCTGCGAGGGCGTGGTGGCTTCAACTAACACATGCTTCAAAGAAATTGTGTTCAATGGCTCTACAACACAGGACCTTCCTAGTTATCATTGTCGGAAGATAGGCCACCAACTGGCTTCAGTGAAAAGTAGGAAAGAAATAGAAGATGCCCTGATTATATTGAGAAACTATCCCATGAAGAACGTACACATTGGTTACTTTTCAGGTTGGTAGTTGGGTGAGAGCCGTCGATTTGTCGCACACGCCGATTTGTCGCACGTGCGACAAATCAGCGGAAAAAGGGGTGTGCTGAACCGCCGATTTGTCGCACAAGCCGATTTGTCGTACGTGCGACAAATCGGCGGTTCAGCCTCACGCTGCTTTGTCGCACATGTATAGGTGTGTGTGTGTGTGTGTGGTGTGTGTGTGTGTGTGTGTGTGTGTGTGTGTGTGGTGAATGGGAGAGAGAGAGGAAAAGACAGAGAGAGAGAGAGAGAGAGAGAGAGAGGGGGCAGACAGACAGACAGACAGTGTGTTGTGTGTGTGTGTGTGTGTGTGTGTGGTGTGTGTGTGTGTGAGAGAGAGAGAGAGAGAGAGAGAGAGAGAGAGAGAGAGAGAGAGAGAGAGAATGCGTGGCGCCCAATATACTATAGGTTCCCACGGTCTCCTGAAAGCTATTTGCTATTTTTGCAAAATAATTAAAAGACTTTTCATTTCATTCATTTCATTTCGCTTCATTTTATTTCATTTTCATTTTATCTCTCTATCTCTCTCTCTCTCTCCTCTCTTTTCATCTCTCTCTCCATTCACCACACACACACACACACACACACACACACAACACACACAACACCCTGTTCATGTGCGACAAAGCAGCGTGAGCTGAACGCGATTTGTCGAGTACGACAATCGGCTTGTGCGACAAATCGGCGGTTCAGCACACCCCTTTTTCCGCTGATTTGTCGCACGTGCGACAATCGGCGTGTGCGACAAATCGGCGGTTCCATTGGTACCGTTTAGGACAGTAAGTGCAACATTGGAATGATAGAACCATAATCTACAGCCTGAATCACTTCAGAATTATGACGTGCAGTTTTTCACGCCATCACGGAGAAAGCGCACGCGATTTGGAATTCTTTGGGCATTACTGAACTTGACTATCAAAGAACACCATTCAAAGCAATATTATGTGAAAGGGAATTGCAGCCACGTGTCTGGTTTCCTCCTCCACTTGTGCTCACGTATTCAGAGCCAACGCTGTCCATTTCCACAAACACCAAACAAAACTTACTGATTTGTACAGGCAGTCACGTGACCCATGCATTCGTGCATCACCATCCTGATGTTGTCTGTGGAAGTACAAAGTACACGGAGTCCTCTGCCTCTGTCAATCAAAATGAGGAGTGGAGAAAACGTGTCTGTGCCAATAGGAAGGCGCATGACACGTGACCATCCCCTATTTAGTTGTAATGATGATTCCACGTTATTGCATTACACTTTAGTCTGCGATTTCAGACACGGCTGTCCAGACAATAGTGACGAGTCTATGTGTGAACATCCAACATGTTACGGCTTTCTCTGTCGTAATTGTCAATGCATATTACACAGTCAATATTGTAATGAGCACTCTGATTGTATGGATGATTCTGATGAAGCTGATTGCAAGCTGCCAAGACCGAAGAAGTGTAGAGAGTGCATGAAATCCATAGATGTGGAAGACAAGCAGCAGTTTCACATTAATCTGCACGGTACTGGCTATCTCACTCTTCAGGAGATGAAGGCAGAAGGGTCTTGTCCTGACACCCATTATCGTTGTTCAACAGAATGGTTATACTGCCTTCCATTGTATACCAGATGCAATGGATTTTCTGACTGCGTTTATGGGGAGGATGAACAAAATTGTAAAAATGTGCGATGTTTGAATCAGTATCAGTGTCGAACTCCAAGAATTTGTGTGCATGGAGATCATGTGTGTGATGGATGGGGTCAGTGCCCTCAGAGGCATGATGAACTCCTGTGTAACATGACATGCCCTGAAGACTGTTTCTGTCAAGGCCATTCGTTTGTGTGTAGAAACGCGTTTCCTGCTTATCTGTTCCCACAGCTCAGATATGCTGATGCCACAGGGTCTGGAATGTCACCGAGTGGCTTTTCTTCAAATCTATATCTTTTGTATCTCAATTTGTCTCTTTGTTCTGTACCTAACATTTCAGCTATAAAGCTCCTCAACTTACAGTTCATCGATCTCACCAAGAACCTTTTAAAATCCCTTGACATGGCCATGTTTCTACAGCTATCAAACCTAAGAGTTTTACTCTTAGCAAGAAATCTTATTAATCCTCTCAGATCAAACACTGCAGATACAGTCACAAAACATGTTCATTACTCACTCCTGATGTTAGACGCATCGATCACAACTCTTCATATACTGAAGAATGAATTGTCTGTATACCTGCCTGTTATCGAACATATCAATTTCTCTTTTTGTGCCGCTACAGTGATTGGCTTTTACGGTTTTAAAAATATGTCACGTCTTACTGAAGTTGATGTCAGATTTAATCCAATTGAAGATTTTCCTTTGGATTTATTTTTGGAGTCTGACCATTTAAAAACTGTTTTCTCGTCGAATCATAGAATTTGCTGTAAAAGCATATTTCCAAAGCAGTTGGGTGCAATAAAGTGTTTATTTCCCTACACTATACTTCCTTCATGCACAAAGCTAATACCAAATGAACTGTACAGAATTTTCTTTTGGGTGATAAGTGTGTGCGCCGTTTTGGGGAACATGCTCTGCTTAGTAAGAGTGCTAGTAAGTAGGGAAGATTTGAGAGGCTCTTTGATTACGAATGTGAGTTTGATGATTGCAAAGGCATGTACAGGATGTCATGTCAGTATTATTGCTGGAGCTAATGAAATAATAAATGTTCGTTATGCTCAGTACGAAAAGACCTGGACCAACAGTGCACCTTATAAGATTGCTGGATTTCTCTTTTACCTGTCGTGTGAGACGTCACTTTTGACACTGTTGTTCATTACTGTGGATCACTTTATTGTCATTTACACTAAGAATGACGTGCAGAGATTGACCAGTGTGTCACTGACACCAAGCTGTGCGGTAGTGTGGTGTGTGGGATCGTTCTTGTCATCAGTCCCGTTTCTTCCTGGTTTGTCACACCGGGGACTTCACGGACAGTCTGGGCTCTGCCACATGGCATTGTTTGATAGGTATGATACTAGACAGGAGTTCCAATGGTTCACCGTTATTGTAGCTGTGAATTCAACCATCAGTTTACCAATAATAGTTGGCCAAATTGTCATCCACAGAAGAACGCTTAGACTCAGGATTCAACTTGATCACAGAATACGGACTATATACTCCTCAGCCCAACGTAATACATAACTTGGCAATGATTGACAGTGTAAGCTGGATTTTTTTTTGGCACTGTTATGATTTTAACTATAAATGGTATCTCTGCTTTAAACAAGGTCCTTGACGCTATGATTGTGTTTGTGCTACCATTCTGCCCTGCTTTTGACGCAATCCTCTACCTGTTAACTTTGATCTTGCAGAGACGACAAGAAAGAATAGAAGAGAAAGTGATCGAACTGTTCATATCAATGCTTGCTGTAGCTGAAAAACAAGCTTGAATAATTAGCAATAAAAAGGTACCATGAAGTTATAAATAAAACACCTGACGACGAAGGGACGTGCGTGCGAAAACTCGCGCGTAAGCAGTCTGTGCGGAAAAAGAGTTAAAAATCAATGCAAACCGCAATGTCACTCACACGGCAACAGATTAACGAACACCACACTGGATTTACAAACAACAGTTCAATATATGATTTACAAAATGGCATTTGTAGTAATACATGAATATTCATTTGCTACCACTGCAGTTTACACAATCAATATCAAACACATACATATGACTCATGAATAGGAACTCTAACAACTGTTCCAGGTGCTGAACCTTACATTAAAGAGGACAGCACAAAAAAAGAGTTCTGACTGAGAATGTTCTTACAGGTAAGTTGAACAAAAACGTGGCCAACTTACGTGGCAAACCTGCTGGATCCAAGAAGTCTTCATAGATCTCACTTTCTAGCGCACATACAAACCAGGACAACATGAGCAGCTGTTCGATTCTGCACACTTCCTCCGCTGGGTAGGAAGACCAATCATTTCCTTCCTAAGAACCGCCCCCCCCCCCCCCCCCACCCCGATGACTACGTCTTGTTTGGGCGGAAATCTACACAGAATGTATGAGTTATTAATTATATATAATTTTCCAGGAACATATTCTGGTTTCTTCTATTGAAACAGATGAATGTACATGACAAGTACGGCAAGTAAAAACGGACTTGTCCCCTGAGGATGCTTACACAAGAAAGCTCAGAAACAGTTGTTCGCAGTCTCCCAGGCACAACATGCACGATGACCAGAAAGCAAGACACTAGCTTTAAATCACTACAGAACTGCAGTCAGCCTGTCCTTTCAAGAGAGGAAACAATTCGGTTTTATTTTTATTGAAAATGTCTGTGCACTGGTGATGAATGTTCAGGTTCCTGTAGCTTGTCACGTTACTTTCTCCTTCACACGGCTAGACAGACCACAGTAATAGCACACAATTAACACAGCTTTTTGCCACACACAGCAACATTCCTTTTTCAGAATTTAAACATCCTCAGACCTGCAGGATGCGTTGTCAGCACGCCACGTACAGCCATCACCACTCGCCCGCAATGGCAGAGGACTTGCTAAGGAAAGCGTAGGCCTACAGAGAGAGCCGGTTTGACCCATTGTTCCAACTCAGGGAGGTTTAATAGTGACACAGTGGACTGGGTCTGTTGATGGCTCACGCAAATCAGCACCCAGCACGCTTTTTTACCCCTTAGAATCGAGGTGCGTATCCCAATGAACACTCCAGAAGGACGCATATGCACACAGCGCAGTTACTTGCTTTTTCAAAAGAAACCCACAAGAAAAATTATATAGGTTGAAAAACACCACAAAAATAGCAAATAAATATTACAGCAGGCTTTAGATGAAAGACGTGATTAAATTATTGACCCTTGATTGTGGGAATGGAAATGTTGGAGGTACATATTCTGTGACTATTGGTTACACACACACACACACACACACACACACACACACACACAATATATATATATATATATATATATATATATATATATATTGCTGAACAATTATATATATATATACATATATTATATATATATATATGTGTGTGTGTGTGTGTGTGTGTGTGTGTGTGTGTGTGTGTGTGTTACAGGTTCATGCATTGTCGCATGTTGCCCGCGTTTGCTGTCATCCATGTAGGACAGATCAACACTGTGGCCAGGAATGTCGCATCTGTGTGTGGCAATAGCTAGTAAGCACGTGAAGTCTATCTTGATACAGTGGGGGGACTTGGCCCCAGCGGATGTCAGCCAATTGCCTGTTGTCAGTGGCAGCTTCGCTTAATCAGGACTTTTTTGTTTGTCCTTTTGCTAATAAAATCACAGGCGCCAAATATACCAGCAGCATGATGGCGCTTTTGGTCACTATATAGGTCTGTCAGGAGATCACGACTCACCCTGAACTGGAGATCTAGATACCCATTGTTCCATGGAAAGAATGTTGCAGAACTGTTGCCGGTTAGAGAAATTTGCAGATTGTACCATCCTTACCCAGCAATAGAGGTAAACATTTGTACATTTACCCAACTAAGGGCATGCTAATCCTACGAATATACAAATACGAATTCTCTCTCTCTCTCTCTCTCTCTCTCTCTCTCTCTCTGGGGTTCACTGAGTACACGAAGAGAGGAAGACACGCTTGATGTGCTCTGTATTCCTTGGTTGTTTGTGACCAGTTATAGGTGGTGCTGTGTCACCAAAGTTGGTCAGCATCACGGTGAAGTACCATGCCCTCCGATGCACTGCGATTCCGCCCAGTTTGTGCAGCATTTGCAGCAGTATATGCTTCATTTACGTTGAAACGGGCAAAGTTTAAGCCATGCGAGTGTCCGTGTTGAAGTTGAGAACACGCAGTGACGGTGTCACCCTGGGATTGTTGTTCTCTCTGTTTTTTTACGGACAGTTAATTCTGCGGTGTGGCGATGTGGAGTTAAACCCCGGCCCAAAGGACAGTTTGAGGCAGGCACGACTTGGCAGTGGTGGAACCAACCACAGAGACAGTACCAGTGGACAGGAATCTGCATCTGGGTCGTCAGCACTTCCGCCGGATCCCTCCCTGAAGGATGTGATGTCTTCCTTGAAAGATGTTGTCAAGCATGAACAGTCTGAACCGTAAGTTTGATAACATGAGTGATGACATGAAAGATCTAAAAGACCTGTGTTCTGCTCTACAGGGAGAGGTTTCCAGTTTGAGACAGGAAATGTCAGACCTCAAGATAGAAAACGATAAACTGAAAAATGAGAATGACAGTCTGAATGAGAGGATGAAATTTCTAGACAGAAAAGTGGACGGTTTAGAGGGCAGGTCAAAGATGAATAATATAATTGTTCATGGTATTCCTCGCAGACAGAGTGAAACGTGGCAGGATTGTGAAGACTCCGTACACGAAATGATCACTGACAAATTCGAACTTGCAGGTGACATTCAGTTTGACCGAGTCCATCGTCTCAACACTAAGCAGGATTCGCCGATTGTTGCGCGATGCACTTTCTTTAAGGATAAAGATAAGATTTTGCGGGCCAAAAAGAGGTTGAAAGGAAGTGACGTCTTCATCAGTGAAGATTTTTCTGTGCGGGTTAGAGACATTAGAAAAAAGCTTGTGCCCCATTTGAAGTCTGCCAGATCACAAAATAAGAAAGTGTCAATGATTTATGACCATCTGGTAATTGATGGTAGAAAATTTGGTCTAGACGATGGTGGAAACCTGATTGAACATAGATAGCGGTTAGGCCGGCCCCGTGACTGGACATTTTGCTACGGCCAAGTTCAGGAGGTAGCAAAATATACGTTGTCACCGTGTAGTGTTCATGTTTCTGGGTCGCGAGGACAGCGTGAACTCTGTTGTCATAAGACAAGTGTGCAACGAAAATCCCATGCGCGATATCTGTGTTGGATGTGTGTACACGGCAGTGTCGGATCACGTGGATAATGTTGAAATTGTTGATGTGTTGCATGAAACTAATGTCCAGAATAAAACTATTGATGTTGTGAATTGTCATGTTGATTGTCCTATGACAGAAACTGCAAAGGAGGATTATGTGTCGTCGGTGCCAAATAATGATTTAAATTCACTTGACATTGATGTTAATAAAACACAGTTTTCTTTCTCGAAGGAGAAACATTGTGCTGATGACGATATGTTTTTCAATACATGTAATCATAGTGACAGATATCTGAATTTAAATGGAAAAGATACTGATGATGTGTATCTGGATTTACATCAAAATGATTGTGTTCATTGCTGTGCAACAGAATCAGGAAGACAGAGGGACGATGGTTGTATGTATGGGGTCATAACAAGTAGCTGTGGTGATTTTAAGTCTGGGATAAAAGTGGCCAGTGTGCATACAACTAAAACAGTCTGTGGTGATAACAGTGTGACAAATAATGAAGCTGTCCGTGGCGTGGACAGTGAAATAAACAATTGTGGTGACAGTGCAACGATGAGTGAAGCAGACAGATGTGTTGACAGTGTGACAGTGAATGAACCCGTCAGTGATAGTGACAGAGTGATGACGAACGAAACAGAGAGTGGTACTGACAAGATGAGTGACACTATGATGTCAAATGACACAGGCTGTGGTGGTGACGGTGGTGGTGAAAGTGCTATAGAGAATGAATTACATCGTGGTGGCGACAGTGTGACAGCGAGTGAATTGGACGGAAATAGAAACAGTGTGACAGCGAGTGAATTAGACGACAATGGAGATAGTGTGACGGCGAATGGATCAGACAGTGATAGTGACAGTGTAACGACGTATCAATTAGTTAGGGATGGTGATAGAATGTCGGCGAGTGGTACAGACACTGAAATGGATACGGAGTGGGCGAATGATTGTGACGGAAGTGTTAGCAGTGACAGTTCGTATTGCCGTGATTTTGGTACTACGAATAAATTTATAAATATTTTTTCCTTCCGATCCTTAATTCCTCCATTGGAATGTATGTGGGTTGTTTAATAAATTAGACAATTCACACTTCATTCAATTTATTTCTTCTTTTGATTCTGCTTGTTTGGTCGAAACGTTTGTTGAAAAATTTGAATCAAGTTTATTTACAGATTTTAAAATATTCGTTAAACCAGCTGTCAAACTTACAAGGCAAGGGAGAAGTTCAGGAGGAATAATTTGTTTGATACGGAAAAATCTTCTTCCATATGTGCATGAGGTTGATTGTGAAAGTCCTTATTCCATAACATTTATACTTGATAAAGGATTTTTTGGTCTACATAAAAATGTTTTACTTGTATGTGCGTATGTTCCTCCTGAAAATTCGCCATATTATACTATCAATGGTTTCGACAATGGTATTGATCTGTTGGAAAATTGTGTTGTAAATACATTATTGTCTTTGGAAGACACTGAAATACTGTTAAGTGGTGATATGAATGCTAGAAGGTCTGACAAATACCCAATACTTTTAGATGAGCTTGAATTACATGTTGCTCACAATAAGAATGATACTTGTATAAAACGAACTTCTCAAGATAAAATCTTAAATGCATATGGAAAGAAATTTTTGGATATGTGCACTGTTTTGGGACTGTACATTTTAAATGGAATGTGCAGTGGCGACCTTGAAGGTCGTTTTACATATATTTCAGATGTAGGGTGCAGTGTAAATGACTATTTTTTGTTGTCAAGAAACGGTTTTGAGCTCCTTTGTGAACAGTTAACTCTTACTGTTGTGGAAAGATTTGAATCCGATCACATGCCCCTTGTATTACGTACCGCCAAACAAAAGGAAGAGATATGCACAAAAAATGACTCGAGTGATCAAAATAATCAGTTTACTGTTAAATATTTGTGGAACAAGGATTATGCCCTGGTATTTAATCGTTTCATGTGCTCTCAAGATGTTAAAGAGAAGATGGCAACAGCAGAGGTCTTATACATAGTGATGTAAATGAAGCAATACGCAGATTTGAGGTGATCATGAAAGATCAAGCTGAAATTATGAAGAAAAAGGCAGTTTTAAATAAAAGTATTCCCAGTGGTGATAGTTGGATTGATAAGGACTGTAAAACATCAAAACGTAAAATGCTTAGTCTGTGGAGAAATTTTTGTAAAACTTTGGATAAAGATGATCGAGTCGCATTCTGTGTTGCAAGACGTGAATATAAAAATCTTAATAAAAGGAAAAAGAAAGAACACAATGATTCATTGCTAAATGTATTGATTAATTCTGTGAAGAGTCAACAGGAATTTTGGGAAACTGTACACAAGATTGCAAGGAGAAGATTTCAACCGTCAAACAATATTTCTGTAACTGAATGGTTCGAACATTTTAGAAGCTTGTTGGAGAAAAATGAAGAAAATAATATTACAGAGAACATAGTTCACGAAAATGAGGAGAAGGAATTTCCGTACGAAAGAGCAACATCTCGAGAAGAAGTGTTGCTCGCAATCAGAACATTGAAAAATGGAAAATCTGCTGGCCCTGATGGTTTAATTGGTGAATTTTTTCAAATTCGGTTATTAATAGTAGATTGCATGAATGGGTAATTCAGAATAATACAACTGGAGAGCATCAGGCAGGGATTAAAAGAGGTTACTCTACAATTGATCACATGTTCACCCTGCTTGCTGCTGTTCAGAAACAACTTGTAAAGAATCAGAAGTTATATGTTGTATTTGTGGATTTTGAAAAAGCTTTTGATTCCATTTCTCGAAAATTGTTATGGCCTGTTTTGTTAAAAACTGGAATCAGGGGTAAGTTGTACAGTACAATAAAGAGTATGTATTGTGAGGTAAAAGCAAAAGTACGATCAGGCGCAAAATTATCGGAATTCATCAAGTGTACAAGTGGGGTGAAACAAGGAGATGTCTGTAGTCCGATTTTATTTTCCTTATTTATTAATGAGTTAGCCTTAGAAAAAATTGAAAGTGGCCGTCATGGAGTAACTTTTGATCTTTTAGAATTGTTCATGCTGCTTTTTGCTGATGATATTATTTTACTTTCAGTATCAGTGGTTGGTCTCCAGAGACAACTAAATAATTTGTATTCTGCAGCAGGCAGACTAGAACTAAAGGTTAAAATGAATAAGACCAATATTGTTGTATTTCATAAAGGCGGATATTTAGCCTGCACTGAAAAATGGACCTATGGAGGTGAGAGAATAAATGTGATTAATGCTTACAAATACCTTGGCATTTATTTTACAACGAAACTTAGTTTTGGTTTTGCTTGTCAAGATATAGTCAATAGAGCGAAAAAGGCAGTCAATAGTATTCTTCATATTTTGTACAAGTTAGAGTGTAGCTCGTTCAGTGTTTTTACAAAATAGTTTGATTCACAGGTACAGCCATTTTTACAATATGGAGCAGAAGTATGGGCTTTTGACAAAGGTACCTTAATTGAAAAAGTTCACCTGCATGCGCTGAAGCGCTTTTTGAATGTAGACAGTAGAACGCCTAATGATCTGGTTTATGGTGAACTTGGACGATATCCAATTTATTTCAATTCCTATTTGAAATGTATAAAATATTGGCTCAAGTTAACAAGAATGAATGAAGATAGGATACCCTTTAAAGGCTACAGGGTGCTGTTGAGTTTAGATGATAACGGTAAAAGAACATGGGCTTCCCATGTTCGACAGTGTTTAAATTCATATGGATATTGTTTTGTTTGGGATAACCAAGGTGTAGAATATATATCAGAATTTCTGAATTGTTTTAAACAGAGGATTATCGATTGCAGGTGGCAGGACTGGCATGACCATATGTATAATAGTGATAGATTTTCTCAGTATAAACTCTTTAAATCGACACATAGCTTAGAACCTTACATTGGGATAAATATGAATAGATTTATCAAATGTGCACTGACAACATTTAGATTTGGCGTGTCTGATATCGCATGCCATCGCCTCAGGTATAGTAATGTTGTTGAAAATGAACTGATGTGTCGACTCTGTAACAGAGCAAGAGAAGATGAAATTCATTTTTTGTTTTGCTGTCCTGCTCTGAGCGATCTTAGAATAGAATTTATTCAACCCAAATATTACACCGAACCATGTAATTTCAAGCTAATTCTCTTGCTGTCAACAAGGAATGAGAATACACTTTGGAATTTAGCCATGTATATTTACGAAGCAAATAAGAGAATTCGGACAGTAATGGCTTAATGTACTCTGCGGTTTGTAACATTTCTACATTTTTCTTGATTTCATTGTGTTATGTATTAGGAATGCTGTATGATGCATGTATGAATACCCCTTCAGTATGGGGCTGTGGCCTTAAACTGAATAAAACATTCGCATTCGCATTCTCTCTCTTTTCTCTCTCTCTCTCTCTCTCTCTCTCTCTCTCTCTCTCTCTCTCTCTCTCTCTCTCCTCAGTTTGGTCAACTCTTCGTGTAGTCCAGCGCAAACGTCTCCACCCTGTTGAATATCCTCCTCCACCTCATCGGACTTACCGTTGAGAGTCGACATGATGTCATTCAGCGTCTGGTCACCGGCTGTTCGTGAAGAAGAGGCTCCAGCAAAACCGTCACCAGCACTCCTCAAACGGGTCTTCCGAATACTCTCCGCCCTTCCGCCAGATGCAGGGCCAGGGTTCAGCTCCACGTGCCTAAAGCGGTGTAGAAAAAACTCCAGAGTATAAATACACCAGGAGCAAGCCAACTATGACACCGTGTGGCCGCCTATGAAATTTCAATGTCCGAAGGAACATGGAATTCTTCTTTCCAAGTCGTCGAGCCATGACTGCAATGAAGACTGGCCCAGATCCTCCACATATGGCTCGAAAAGACAACGCAGTCTCGGGCATGGTGACGACTGGGAAGCCTCCGGGTCGAGTGGGGGCTCAGGTCAGTGAAACTTCACTTTAAAGTCGCAGCTCGTGTCACTCAGTGTCAACACCACGCCAGGAAGAAGTGAAAAAGTAACGAAAATAAAACGTGAAATCCAATCTCAAATGGAACAAAACGAAAATCTATGGGAAAAGGTAGAGAACATGGAAATGAAGACTGACTTAGAGGGACAGTGCACAAGACACAATATCATCTTTTTATGGCATTCCCCGAAATGAAAATGAAACAATGCGAAAGTTTAGTAAGATATGTATTAGATCTAGTTGCAAAGTGAGACGACTGCAGGCGGAAATCTAAACAAATCTTAAATAAATGTTAGCCTCGGATTCTCTGGGCGGTTCGGTTATTTTCCCTCCCGACTGGCTCCTGCCCAGAGTTGAGTTTGCTACGGGCTCAGTTGGGAAGACTGGGACCACACAGTCGAGTTTCATCCACTTAATGGATGCGTGCCTGATAGTGCTGCTCAAATTCCCTCATCAAAACTGCAGGTGTCTGTATCTCTCAGGCCTGGCTGACATCATGAAAGGAAGCGTAGAGTACAGCCCTGTCATGCAGTCTCAGACCAGACCGGAAATCCGTAGCATCATCTTCATCACCCTCATTCTCATCGATCAGCATAAAAAAAGTCTCGAAGTCTGTGGCCCTTCATGCCCTGCTCTCATGGTGACCTCAGTTTCGATGTCCTCTCCGCGTCTGTGGCCTTGTTTTGATTCCGTCGGGGTCACCGGTATCGGCGAGTCCATGGGGGCTGTCGTTGGACGGACGTGGTGGCGCCCTCCGGAGGGAGAACTCACTCACGCCGACTCAGCGAGTAAGCAATTATTGTCGTTAGAAGGGGGTTTAGTAGGTGGTGTCCTGCATATGTTGAATCAGAACAGGCACCACTGAACACCATCGAAGTGACTCGGCAGCAGTGCAATGTCTCCTCTGGTGGGTTGCCTCTTGACGATTTGACATTGACTGCTCCCTGTGGATTGACGGTGCCGGGGCTGCGGCGGGACTGACCGGGTTGTGGCTGTGGATGGGGTGTCAGAATGAGCGGCATGGGTGCACTGCCACTGAGGTGGCACAGAAGATAGGACAGAAAAAAAATGATAAAAAGCTATTACAAAAAGCAAAAAGCATATAATGCTTGTTTTAAAATATTGTTGACTCGTTAATGAGCTGGCTAATGCACGTAAGGTGTCACCCAAAAGGTCTCGTGTACATGTAAATATCTCTATTACCGAGGGGCATGAGCATTTCAAAAACCTCCGTGATAAGTATGTGGACAGGTCAATAGAAAT
>CM065732.1:55481152-55493652 GCA_033310375.1 Conus canariensis
TCAATACGCTTTCATTCACCCAAAGCCCGTCAACGAAAGCATTACATTTTTAAAATAGCAACGTCTGGATCAACTCAACAGTAACAACAATGACTTCCAAACACAGAGAATGTGAAACAGTTGTTTCGTAATACAACGTATAAACCAAACGTCCGCAAAAGCTGTCAAAGCTGTCTGTTACATTTCTTTCTTCACTGCCCTGACTCCCAAATTACGAGACAGACATGATAATGCTAATTCTTGCAAATGACCGTTAAAAAGTAGTCCTAAAAATATCTTTTCTTCCCCCATGGAGATTCCACGCAGACGTCTTGTATTTTCCATTCCTTCTCTCTTTGACGTTAAATAAGACCTCTATGCAAGAACATATGGGTCATGACAGGATTCACAAAACACAATGACAAAAGGCTTAATGACCCTCATTTTCCATATGGTAAATAAAGCTGGAAATTACATCTTTTTTTTTCAACAATGCATAACTACGAGTAAGTTATGCGGGAAGTGTGGTGCACATTCCCTAGTCATGCATAACCAACGAATTACTCTAGTGTGGATAGGTATACGTCAGTAAACCCACCATACCCTCATTGAACGTGTCATTGAATACCACAGACTCATTTAGTAATGTTGCAAAATTACTTGATTCTATCCATGTCATTAGTGAAACGTTTTACCAAATTCACTTTGCCTAAGACATAATCAAGAATCAAATCTTCAATCAAAACAGTTTATCCCCTAGTAGTCACATACGGAATATACTATCTCTTCCCATTAAAAGACATTAGTCGTAATTGCATAGCCATGGATGATCTTGCACAATATTTAGATCCTTACGTCCATATGTTTTTGTTTTTTTTTATACTCATCACCCTCCTCCCTTTTCTTCTCTCTCACTTCATTTTTTACACTCCTTTGCTCCAGTCTGTACTGTTATCCCAGATCAAATGAGTGTGTGTGTGTGTGTGTGTGTGTGTGTGTGTGTGTGTGTGTGTGTGTGTGTGTGTGTGTGTGTGTCTGTGTCTGTGTGTCTGTGTGTGTCTGTGTGTGCCTGTGTGTGTGAACTTTAAGGGACCCTGACCCTCCGCCTGCATCGAGCGTGTCCATCCTCTGGATCCTGTGGTCTCCACACCTTTTCCTTTTGTCTTCTGCAGCGAGTTCAACCATGGAGAACATGTCTAAGTCTTCCTGTCCAGTCCTTCTCTGTAGACAATATTTCAGTCTACACCTTTTTCTTTTGGCCTCTGTGGAGAGTCCGACAATAGAGAACACGATTGTCTTCATGTTCAGCCCTTCTCTGTAGACAATATCTCAAATTGCCCCAAATACAGATGATTTTATTCCTAAGCCGAAAGCATGATTCCATAAACTCAAAATGAATATTCCAAGACAGCAGTATATTTGTACCAAGCTGAAATCACATAACTTTTACACACTTATATTCCATAGAGCAGATTTGCCACCATCTCCATGAATATATATATATATATATATATATATATATATATATATATATTTGTTAAAAAATATTTTTAAAATGAAGTGGTAAAATCTACAAGCTTGTTTCTAGCGTTGCTATCTTCAGGATGTCTTTTGGGGCACGCCAACGGTCTTTTATGGTATGCGGGACTTGATTTCAACTCTGTGTGTGCAGGCGGATCTCATTTGCTGCACGTGCGGCCTGTGGTTCTTATTGGGGCCTGTTCAGGTGGAATGTGCTAGCAAAGATTTCCACTTGTGCCTGCAATTGTTTACAATTTCTACTTTTGTGTTCAGAGTTGCTAAGTGTGGCTTGCATAATATTAACCATTTTTCTGTGGAGCATAGATTGCATCTTTTTGAAATATTGTTGTATGGTGTTGCTCTTTTTATGATTTTCCATGATATGTTGTAGTCTATTTTTTTATCTTTGAGTCTCCAGATGTATTTGCTCAGCTCTGTTTGATTTTTGTATTTTTCATTTTTGAATGACTGTTTGTGGTTTGCGTATCTGGTTTTGAAAGTGTTTTCAGTAATCCCTACATATGTTTCTTCTTCATTTTCTGATGTTACCGTAGCTTGGTATACAATGTTGCTGTGAAGACATTTATTGCTCAGGGGGCACTGTTCTTTTTTAGTGCAGTTGCAAGATGTCCTTTCGGCACCCTTCTCTTTTATGTTGCTTTTCATTTTGTTAGATGAATCAATCATGTTTTTGAGGTTGGGCATACATGAGTATGACAGTTTAATGGTGTTTTTGTTGAATATTTTGGACAGTTTGTGTTCTTTTGGGAATGATGTTGCCAAGATTTTAAAGAATTCTTTTCCTACATTTGTTTTTACTTGTCCATCGTATGGTGGGTTGTACCATATGATCTTTCTTTTCCTATTTTTCTTAATTCTGTTCGTGTTGTTGTCTGGACTGTATTGTAGTTTGTAATTGTAACCACTTTTTTGTAATGCTTCTTGATATTCTGTTGCTGCATCATTGAATGCGTTTTCATTGCATGACAGGTTGGATAGTCTCTTGTTTATACCATTGGGTATTGTTTTTAGTATAGATGGTGGGTGGTTGCTTTTGATGTTTACGTAGACTGGTATGTCATTGGGTTTTTTGTATGGTTGAGCACCTTCAGATTTTTTAAGGACTTTTTTTATATTGTTCATAATAATCGCTCCTCACGTTGAGCACTGTGGTCTGACAAAATCTGAAATGGCGAAAATCAACTTTAGGCAATCTACTAAAAACATACCATTTTCAAACCCACAAACTTACACTAAAAAACTGATAGAACAAACCGAGAAATTTGTGCGCAACATGAGATGGAAGGCGTTCTTCTTCCTAAACCCAAATGCAAAGAATGAAGACAAAAACACATATGGATTCAAATCATGGCGATCACCTCCGACAATAGATGAAATGAAACCTTTTGAAGACAAAATGAAGGGACTGATAACCAATATTAAATTCAAAAAATCAAATAACAACTTTCAAACATCACTAGCAAATGATATAAAACAAATCCAAAATGATAAAAAGATATTCGTAAAGGCTGACAAAACGAGCAATTTTTACAAAATGGAACCAAACGAATACTCTCAACTCTTAAACAAAAACATCCAGAAAAACTACAAGAAAGCTGATAAAACTACACTTAGCAACATCCGCAAAAAAGAAAAAGAGCTTGCACATCGCATGGAGTTAAGTGATAGGGTAGAGGCAACAGCAACAAAGGAGGCCTTCATAACACTTAAAGACCACAAGCCTAACTTCCAAAACAACCCAACATGTAGACTAATAAACCCATCTAAATCCGAACTGGGCAAAATAAGCAAGAGAATTTTGGAAAAGGCTATAGAAGATATAAAATCGAACACCGAATACAACCTTTGGAAAAACAGCTATGAAGTCATACAATGGTTTAAGAAACTCAACAAACAGAGAAATACAATGTTCATTACATTTGACATAGTAGACTTCTTTCCATCCATAGATGAAGAACTACTCAACAAAGCTTTGAAATTTGCCAACAAATACACAAATATAACAGAGTCAGAAATGGAGATTATTTTCCACACCAAAAAAACCTTACTCCATAGCAGAAATGAAACTTGGATTAAAAAAACGAGCAAAAACTCCACATTTGATGTAACCATGGGATCGTATGATGGTGCCGAAACATGTGAACTAGTCGGACTATTCATGCTATCCAACATCCAAAAACAACTTGGAAAACAGGCCGGTTTATACAGAGATGACGGCCTCGCTGCATTAAACAATAATCCAAGAACCATTGAAAACAAGAAAAAAGAATTATGTAAAATCTTTAAAAACCACAACTTAAAAATCACAATAGAAGCAAACAAAAAAGTAGTGAATTACCTAGACATAACATTAGACCTCAATGACCATGTGTACAAACCATACAAAAAACCCAATGACATACCAGTCTACGTAAACATCAAAAGCAACCACCCACCATCTATACTAAAAACAATACCCAATGGTATAAACAAGAGACTATCCAACCTGTCATGCAATGAAAACGCATTCAATGATGCAGCAACAGAATATCAAGAAGCATTACAAAAAAGTGGTTACAATTACAAACTACAATACAGTCCAGACAACAACACGAACAGAATTAAGAAAAATAGGAAAAGAAAGATCATATGGTACAACCCACCATACGATGGACAAGTAAAAACAAATGTAGGAAAAGAATTCTTTAAAATCTTGGCAACATCATTCCCAAAAGAACACAAACTGTCCAAAATATTCAACAAAAACACCATTAAACTGTCATACTCATGTATGCCCAACCTCAAAAACATGATTGATTCATCTAACAAAATGAAAAGCAACATAAAAGAGAAGGGTGCCGAAAGGACATCTTGCAACTGCACTAAAAAAGAACAGTGCCCCCTGAGCAATAAATGTCTTCACAGCAACATTGTATACCAAGCTACGGTAACATCAGAAAATGAAGAAGAAACATATGTAGGGATTACTGAAAACACTTTCAAAACCAGATACGCAAACCACAAACAGTCATTCAAAAATGAAAAATACAAAAATCAAACAGAGCTGAGCAAATACATCTGGAGACTCAAAGATAAAAAAATAGACTACAACATATCATGGAAAATCATAAAAAGAGCAACACCATACAACAATATTTCAAAAAGATGCAATCTATGCTCCACAGAAAAATGGTTAATATTATGCAAGCCACACTTAGCAACTCTGAACACAAAAGTAGAAATTGTAAACAATTGCAGGCACAAGTGGAAATCTTTGCTAGCACATTCCACTTGAACAGGCCCCAATAAGAACCACAGGCCGCACGTGCAGCAAATGAGATCCGCCTGCACACACAGAGTTGAAATCAAGTCCTGCGCACCATAAAAGACCGTTGGCGTGCCCCAAAAGACATCCTGAAGATAGCAACGCTAGAAACAAGCTTGTAGATTTTACCACTTCATTTTAAAAATATTTTTTAACAGATGTTGCTCCCCAAGGGGTTGAGCACCTTCAGATTTTTTAAGGACTTTTTTATATTGTTCATAATATAATATATATATATATATATATATGTGTGTGTGTGTGTGTGTTGTGTGTGTGTGTGTGTGTGTGTGTGTGTGTGTAGAAAGAAACTCGTGGAGAGCGTGGCAGCAGAGAGTCATCAGAAGAGAAGCCCCCTTCAAGCAAGTGTTTCGGCCCTTATCTCCTGACACTCTAGGGGGGTTGGGCCACACCCGGTTCATGACTCCGGATGTCCCTCTGCTGCACCCCTTTATGTATATATATATATATATATATATATATAATATATAATATATATATAACTGTAATATACATATTGTCCGGTTAACTGTATATAACTCAGTCCAAGAAAATGACAAAAAGCAACAATATTTTCTGTTCACAACAACAACAACGACAACAACAACAACAACAACAACATTCAGATGTAAAATATCTAAAGCAAGATTTTAGTCATAGAGACATGAGTTAAATGTAAAACATGCGCAACGTAAGTGTATGTTCCCAAAAGCATAATACTATGTTTTAATGTAAAGTAAAAAAAAAAAAAAAAAAAAAAGTGAGAAGGAATTCTAGGGAAAGCTTTACAACTGAGCGTGGCAGCAACCTGACCGCAGCACTGGCGGTACATGAAAAGTGCGTGACCCAAGCAGCTGAAGCTCTTTGTTTCTACTGTAGCGGCCAGTAGACATTTAAAATTAAGAAAATCGTGCAGGATCAGACAGAATCGTAACAGAAATACTGAAGCATGCAGATACAACTGTGATTGATTTCCTTGTCCATTGATTCACCCACATTTTGATAATGGCACCTTTCCATTAGAATGAGCTAAGTATTTTAGGATACCATTATCAAAAAGGAGATGCCAACGACCCAGCCAACTATTGTGGAGTAGCACCTAACACCATTTCAAACAAAAGCTACACCTATATACTAAGCAGATGATTAACTGACTCTGTCAATTGGCATGCTCAGTGGAATGTACTTCATAAAAACGGTGTTAATAGTCACCTGAATATAGCGATTAGAGGTGTATACAACTCGGTGCTAGCATGTGTACGTGTAAAGAATGGGTATTCAGATTATTTAGATTGAGCAAATGGGGTGAAACAAGGATGCCTTTTGAGTCCACAGTAATCTTTTTCTTCTTCTTTTTTTCCTTTTATAAAATAACTGGCCTTAGGATTGTCTAGAAAAGGAATATATGATATCCCGTTCATACCTGAAGCTGTTGAGAAATTTATTACTGTTTACTGATGATGTCATTCTCTTCTCTGAAACAGTTGGAGGTTTGCAAAGTCAACTAAATGTCTTGATACGAGAAGCAGATCGCTTATGTTTAAGAGTTAACCTGGATAAGAAGAATACAGTGGTCTTTAGAATGGATGGCCACCTGTCAGTGCACGAACAATGGCTTTATGGAAATGTCGATGTTCAAGTAGTTACTTCATGTAAGTTTGAATATGTAGAAATGATATTTTCAACAAAATTAATTTTCTATCATGCATGGGAAGTATCTCCTAAAAAGGGAGAAAAGGTTGAAATTTTGAAATCCCTAAGAGAACTGAATTGTACTGGGAGTGGTATGTTTTGGAAAATCTTTGATGCACAGTGAAAACCTCGTCTTACATATGCAGCTGATAATAAGGCTTAAATTAGAAATCACATGTGGTAAAAGTGGATGCGTATGCTATGAAGCGTTTCCTTCATGCGCCGACTCAGTTGCCCCAAACTGTTGAATGTGGAGAGATGGGCAGATGTGTTTGTATGTAAGTACATCTGTGGGATATAGAAAGTACTGGCTGAAGAGCTTGAAATTACCAGTCATGTTTGAACAGGTTATCCTACAATCTAATGTTTCCTGAAATTGGGGAAAAAAAGGTAAAGAAAATTGGGGTCATAAAGTGAAAAAAAAATCTTTCAAAACAGGGTTGACCCGGATAGTAGAAAGCGAGCAATAGATTATTGTAGAATTTAAAGACAGGCTTTTTTTCTCAAACAACATTGGCACACCAATATGGAAAGTAAAGAACAGTATGGCTGGTTTACTCGTTTTAAAACGTGTTTCATTCTGAAATGCTTCTTAGTGTTATTACAGATAAATGGCACGGAATAAATTACGCAGGATTCGGATGAGAATTATAGGTTTTAATGCAAAGAAAGGCTGGTTTGAATATGAAACATCCACAGAATAATCTTGTTCTGCATTTAGATACACTATTTACGTCGAAGAACACTTTTTGTTCGACTGTACTGCATATAATGAATTACAGGCAAATTGTTCCTTTTTCCAGTTAGACGTAGCTAAAAGACAAGATGTTGCTGTCGTGCTATGATGTATTATGTATATATCAGTTGCAAACTTTTTTCTCTCCATTATCTTTCCCTTCTGGCTGTATGCAAGTGTATCAGAGCGTTACACTTGACCGATCTGTATACAGAATATTCCGACCTTGTTTCGTGTTAAGAAAAAAGTCCTATACTTGTGCACATGCTTTCAACACAGTTTGGTGAATTAGAAACAAAAATGAAATAGATAAATCAAAACACTTTTCTACACACCATACATCGAGACGATGTTTTTGAAAACACTTCTACAGAGGTTTACTTTATACCTAATTCTTTTATACCAAAGAATATGAAAGGGCGTATTTTAAAGCACGTTCTCAGATCGCTTTAAATGAAGTCTTAGGTGTGTTGTTTGCTTTTGACCATAACTCTCTCTCTCTCTCTCTCTCTCTCTCTCTCTCTCTTCTCTCTCTCTCTCCTCTCTCTCTCCTCTCTCTCTCTCTCTCTCTCTCTCTCTCTCTCTCTTGATTTATGTCCTCCTAATGTTTTGTATCATCATTCCACGACATAAATCACAAACTTGATCGGCATTAGCACCTCGAAAACAAAATAAGAAGTGTGCGAAAAGTGTTCATGCCAACGAGCTTGTACCACACACATTCACACACACACACACACACACACACACACACACACACACACACACACACACACACACACACACGAACTCACGCACACGAACACACGCACGCACGCATGCACGCAGAGAGAGAGAGAGAGAGAGGAGAGAGAGAGAGAGAGAGAGAGAGAGAGAGATTCAATGTTATCAATAGTTACAGCCTACACATACATCTAAATAACTGTTGCTGTTGTCTATATCGAGTGCAGCGCCATTCGTCTGATACAAGCTGTTCCATAAGTGTTGGGTACTTTGCTGTCATGCCGTCAAGTGTGATTATATGACTTACAGATAGTATTCGATTGAAATGTTCAACTATCAACGGCGTTGCACTACGTCCAATGAAATCACGACTATCATTAATACAGCTATCCTCTGTGGCTTCTTTTTACTACCGTCTTTACTAATGATTACGATCAGCTCTTGATTGCTACGTAGCATACATCTGACTTAATCTGGTATGTTCCATAATCCGAGTTAGTTCTGTTTATGGGCAAAACCCAATAGCGAAAAGTTGTCACAGTTTAAACAGGCCATTTAAGCGTTTAGGACAGAACGTGCACGTGATAAGGCGCTAAATTGTGAGCAACGCGTGTGTCCGTGAAGGGACAAAGATTCAACACAGCATAGCATTTTACAGCACAACATGGCACAGCACAGTACAGCACAACACAGCACACAATACAGTACAACCCAGCACACAATACAGCACAACACAGCACACAACACACAGCACAACGGGACATGACACAATACAACACAACACAGTACGACGCGACAAGACCCAATGCAACACAAAAAGACAATGGAGCATTGCGCAGCACGCCATAGCACATCTTATCACAGCGCACCACACCACACCACACCACACCACACCACACCACACCACACCACAACACACCACACCACACCACACCACAACACAACACAACACAGCACAGCACAGCACAACACAGCACAGCACACAGCACAGCACAGCACACAGCACAGTACAGCACAGCACAGCACAACACAATGCACAACACAACACAATGCACAACGCAGTGCAACAAACACAACACAGCACAGCACAGCACAGCACAGCACAGCACAACACAACACAACGCAACGCAACGCAACGCAACGCAACACCACATGGCACACCACGGCAACAGCACACGACACTACACCACACTACACCACATCACACCACACCACACCACAATACAAGACAACACAGTGCAGCACGGCACAACACAACTCAAAACAACGTAACACAACTCAACATGACAAAACATAACACAACACGACACATCACGACACAACATGACAAAGCGCAGTACAGCACAATGCAACGAAACGCAGCACAGCACAACACAGCACACCACACCACACCAGATCACAACATAACGCAATGCACGACGCAGTAAAGCAAAATATAACACACCACAACGCAGCACGAAACAACACGACTCAACATGACACAACATGACACAACACGACACGGCACGACACGACACGACACAACGCAACACAATTCACAATGCAGTACAACAAAATGCAGCACAGCACAACACAGCACGACACAACACGACACGACACAACACAATACAACACAACACAACACAATACAACAGCCTCAACACGACACAGCACTACACTAAACAATACAACACGACACAACACGACACGACACGACTCAGCAAGACAAAACACAGCTAGCACAGCGCAGCACAACACCGCACAGCGCAACGCAACGCAACGCAATGCAGCACACCACAGCACAGCACAGCGTAGCACGGCACAGCTCAACACAGCACAGCACAGCACAGCATAGCACAGCACAGCACAGCACAACAAGCAGCAATGTATGCAGTGCACTACAATGTAACAGAAAACACATTAGTCCAAGCATCTCTCTCTCTCTCTCTCTCTCTCTCTCTCTCTCTCTCTCTCTCTCTCTCTCTCTCTCTCTCTCAGGATTTGTTACACAAAAAATCATATGTTGGTTTTATAGATTTTAGAAAACAATTTTATTATTTATACAAAAGTCTATGTACCGTTAATCACTCACAGATGTAAGTATAGGAAGGCAATTTGCGCACTAATAAATACATCGAATAAACACTGTAACTATACTTAATCAACCAACCCTCATATTTAAATGTCTACAGGTAAAAGAATAATAGAGAACTCAAACCGTTTGATAATAAGATTCTGGCATGAATTATCATCAAATTGAGTTTCTAATCCGGAGCATAGGCTATCCTATTGTGTGTACGTTTGGTATATTTGGAAATATTATGATTCTTCTGACCATGCGTCGTCTTCCAACGTCCACTTTTAGTGTTTTCTTTAACGTCCTGGCCTGCTCTGATCTTCTGTCTCTGATTTTAAGTCCCCTAAACAATTTCCTAAGAACTGCATTCAATGCGCCACTTTTAGAACAACTCGGTTCGTGGCAATGCAAAGTGACTATTATGATGCAACATTCGATGCTGATGATATCTCCATGGATGTTGGTGGCACTCACCATGCTAAGAGCAGCCTCTGTGGTATGGCCACTTCGTGTCAATGCAGTGTGGACGAAGGGAATGTCGAGAGCTACTGCTAGTATAATGATCATTGTTATCTCTCTGCTTCACTGTCACTTTTTCTATGGATTTGATATAGCATCTGGACGTTCAAAGTGCATTCATACTGCTGTATCAGAAAATTACGCCCGTTTTGCTCTCTCAATATGGTCCTGGATACAACTGGTTTTAATTTCCCTTCTACCAACCAAGTTGTTGGGGGCCAGCAACAGTATTCTTCTCTGGACCCTTGTCAGATCTGTCAGAACAGGCACCCGTCTTCCTGTGCAACAAGTCACCCAGGATTCCAGACAACAAAAAGTCACTTCATTGACTGTCACCCTGATTGCTACAAGTGTGTGTTTTTTCCTCCTTGCCACTCCAGCACATATACATGCAATCGCAAGCACAAACGCTAATCTGAGTGACCCCATTAAACGTGCACAATATTTCCTCTTCAAAGAAACCTTCGAGATCATGATGGACTGCAACTGTGCAATCAACTTTTACTTGTACTGCCTGACTGGAAGCAAATTCAGAAGGGCAGCTTCGAAGCACAGCATTTTAGATTTTCGGGTCATAATGCACAACTAAACAATATTTCTTAGCACAGGACTGCCCCCGTCAGTGACAATGATATTATTCAGTGCTAATGT
This sequence comes from Conus canariensis, assembly GCA_033310375.1. NCBI lineage: Eukaryota > Metazoa > Mollusca > Gastropoda > Neogastropoda > Conidae > Conus > Conus canariensis. The sequence goes on from CM065732.1 coordinate 55,492,352, forward strand.
TACTGTGGACACAGTAATGCATAGATCAAGGCTGGCCATTTACAGTGACCGTTAGAATGGCATTTCTGGATGGTGACGTCTGTAGCTAAACAGCAATGAAGCAGATGAAATAAATAAATCAGTCAGAACACGAAATGAATAAACGAACAAAGCATGAATCACTAAACACACAAAATGAGTAGACAAATAAAGTACGTATCAGTCAGTGAACAGACTGAATGATGAAATAAACAATATAATACAAATGAACGAAGACATGAGTTAATGGTCACATAAGTAATTAATAAATAAATGAATGAATGAATAAATATCTAGGTAAAGAAACACACACACACACACACACACACACATATATATATATATATATATATATATATATATATAATGAACTAATACATTCCAAGGATAGGTAGCTGAGCACCATTCCAGCAACTTACAGAGCAGCTTGGTGTTACAATGACTGCAAGGAATATAGATTTATAAACAAAGTTTGCTCTTATGTCATAAGCATTCATATCTGCAGTGGTAGATAGTTCTGCCTAACTAGTATGTGCTTGAGCGGGTGAATGCTTCTCAAAATGAGCCTTCAGCAAGCTTATAGTCTCTAAAGGGGAGACAATCTCCAAGAGGGAGGAAACTCACTAACATATCATAACTCCTGGTCAGATACCGGTATTTCGAAAGCTGATTATTTCTCCTCAGTGACCTCGGAAAGTACTCGATTCCTCTGCCTTTTAGGTTTTAAGCAGAATGCTATCCCAGAAAAAGGCTGGTGTGCAATACCCTACTATGCTTTGTTGAATTTTCAAAAAAAAACACCAAAGGCCCCAGCTAAGAAACAAAGGAAAATTATGAAACAACAAATAAGCTAGATTTTCTTGTGAAAAGTAGATGATATTAAAAAAAGAACATCTTAAGACACAAGTGCTGAGGACCAGTTCTGGGAATGAATCCACAAGGGTCTGTACTGTGATGAACCTATAAATTCCAAAGATAAGTAACTGAGCACCATTCCAGCAACTTACAGAGCAGCTTGGTGTTGCAATGACTGCACGAAATATAAACAAAGTTTGCTTTTATGTCTTAGATGGAAGAAATAGGGGAAATTAAGAATTCATATCTGTAGTGGTAGATGATTCTGCCTAACTAACAGTATGTGCTTGAGTGGGTGAATGGGGAATAATAAATGCTTCTCAAAATGAGCCTTCAGCATGCATAGAGACTCCAAAGGGGACACAGTCTCCAAAAGGGAGGAAACTCACTAACATGTCATAACTCCTGGTCAGACACTGGTATGTTCC
>CM065732.1:55498652-55516152 GCA_033310375.1 Conus canariensis
GAAGTGCGGACAAATTGTTCATTTTTCCAGTTAGATATAGCGAAAAGGCAAAATGTTGCTGTCGTGTTATCATCAGATGATGAACTTGTCATTAAATCATTTGCGAAATTCATCGCGGAAGCATTGAAAATTAGAGAGATGAAGGATAGCGAAATTTTAAGATAATGCATAATAAGAGATATCTGAATGAATATTATCATTCATCGCATGTGAAAGAGATCAGCAAGATGCAATGTCATCATTTGATTGAGTGGATGGTTGAGTCAGTCTTAAGTTTTTGTTGTTGTTGTTTTTTTTTTTGTTTTGTTTTTTTTTGGGGGGGTTCGGTTTGTTTTTTTAACCTTATTGCATTACTCCTGTGCGTGAGGACATAAGGAAATGTTACGAATTTATTTGTTTTTGTTAACCTTTGATTTGATAGACACTAGGAATGAAAGTGTCCTATTTGTTTGCAGGAAAGGAAGAGGGAAATGTTATTGTTCTGTTACCTCTCCCCCCTTGTCAAAAGACCTCTTTGGTAATGACAATAAAATATCAAAATGTCTCTCAAGTGTCCTTCGCTCTCTCTCTCTCTCTCTCTCTCTCTCTCTCTCTCTCTCTCTCCTCACACACACACACACACACACACACACACACACACACTCTCACTCTCTCCTCTCTCTCTCTCTCTCTCTCTCTCTCTCTCTCTCTCTCTCTCTCTCCAAGGCATATACATATTCCTTATCATGATGTTGAGACAATGAAAATAAACCATGAAATTAGGTTGATTAACAAAAAGTAAGATCAAAATTATTCTTAAACAGGCGTCTACAAACTGTAATAAATGTGCAGCTGTTACTGATATCTGTATTGCAGCTTTGCTTTTAAAGCTGAGGTATATGTGACTGCGCATCAAACAATCATCCACCAAGGCCTCAATCAAGGACTCAAGTATTTATAGACTGGCGCGACTGGATTGTTTTAAGGTCTGACCAGCGCATTGGGCTAATGCGTAGGTCAGACATCCGCGGAGTCGTAGATACGAGACCCTCTTCTTCAATTCTCTCAACTTAGTTGTTAATTCATTTATCCATCAGCTTCAAATCATGCGTAGTGTGGTCTCAAAACTTCGCGGATGTGGTTAGCGTATATGAACTTAGTCCGCACGCAGTGACACCTCCTTGACGAAACTGAAACTGATTGTTTTAAGAATTTCTATTGTGTCTGAAAGTTGATTCTCCTGATTCTCTTTCATATGGCCATCAAGTTACGGGCCAGGAGGTTCCAAGCGGCCAGATGAAAAGCAAAGGAATTGAATTATGTTGGGCTCTTGATGGTGGCGCAAAGATAGGGTAACGAGTGTTTGCAAGCGCCTGAAATGTGTGTCAGCTAAGGGGAAGGTCATATATTTGAAGATTGTTTGTGATTTCATTGGTGAAGATCCCCCAAACAAGGAAAATGATTGCTGGAGGCGATTTGCTCTTCTGATCGGGCTCACTTTAACATTACATGCTGACTCAAGGGCCACAAAACATTTACATGGAATACACAGTGATTTAATGCAGAATCCCAATTGTGAAGTGTGGCCTGTGCCACCATTGATCACCTACAAATGTGATAGTAGCAAGGTGGTTCCATGCAACAAATTACAAAATAAAACTCGTATACAATAACTAAACTGTATCCAGTTACAATCATCTTTTAATATTCTTAAATTGTGTAATAATGAATTCAACCAATCTCCAAAGCGACCTATGGAGCGATCAATTCAAACCATTTCAAGAGATATCGAAATGGATCTGGAAAATAGGTGAGCCTCTTGTGTGTATATTTGGAATATTTGGAAATCTTATGATTGTTGTGATCGTGTTGCGTCTTCCGGCGTCCACGTCTAGTGTTTTCTTTGGAGTTCAGGCCTGCTCTGATCTGCTGTATTTGATTATACTGCCTCTAAGCAGCTTGCTCTATATACGAATCAGAGTGCCTTACTTTGAAGAACAAGGGTCATGGCAGTGTAAACTGTGGATAATGGCGTTGAACATGACGAAAACTTTATCTCCTTGGATGCTGGTGGCCCTCACCTTCCTAAGGGCAGCTTCTATAATATGGCCACTTCGCGTCAGTGTTGTGTGGACGAAGGGAATGTCGCAGGTTACTGCCGGCTTAATGACTGTTGTTATCACTCTGATCCACTGTCACTTTCTCTATGGATATGACATAGGATCTTGTTCCAGGATATGCTGTCCTAGTGTATCAGAAAGATACAAATGGTTTTCTGACACCGTCTGGCCGTGGTTAGCTAGGAGTGCACGATTCTGGGTTCCTTTTGTGTTGTTGGGGGCTGGCAACGCCGTTCTTCTCTGGTCGCTTGTCAGATCTTTCAGAGTGGGCAAGTGTCTTCCTTTACAGCAGTCTACCCATGATTCTAGACGGAAAAAGATAACGCCACTGACTATCACCTTGATTGCTGAAAATATATGCTTTTTCCTCCTCAGAACGCCGTTCGAGATATACAAGATCACATTCCGATCTGTTGACAGCAATGACCCGATTCAGTATGGACAGTATGACGTCTTTTATGCAGCCAGCAACATCCTGTTGCACTCCAGTTGCACCGTTAACTTTTATTTGTACATCTCAATTGCCAGCAAGTTCAACACAATTTCCCATCATAAGATTTGAAAATCGGGGTCATTGCGCCTACCGTAAGGTTATTTCTTCGTACGGGATTTCCCCATAGTTAACACCGATACTTATGTGTTTTTTTTTTTTTTTTTTTTTTTTTTTTTTGTTAGTCCACACGGTCTATACAGAAATCCATCGATGTTTCTTTTGTCCCTTTTATCTTTTTTCCTTTCTTTTTTTGAGAAATGTCATCTCTGAATGATGACAGCATCTATGCGTAATTTTAGCAGTCTGCTGAAACATTAATGCCTTTTGATTTTGAAATAAGACTTCACGTTGTCTACTCACTCACGCATGCGTAATGACTAAAAAATAAATGCGTAAAACATGTCAGGAATGACTGACTGTACAGTGGCTGAATGAATAAGAAATCAAAGTGTCTATATACGTTACCAGTAATCGTATAACAAACGAACGAACAAATGAAGAAGTAAGGATTTTTTTAAAAGCCCTGAGAATAAGATACAAAATTCAGTCTTTCGGTTCAGATTCCGTTTCATCATAAGTTGTTAAGTTTGTTTACAACAAGACATAGTAAAGACAGACTTTGAATTAACATGACAAGGTTTTTGATTGAACATTTGTTAGAGGCTGAAGTTACACAATTCATTGTCTTCTCTCAAAAATGAAAGAAAAAGAAAAAAAGAAAGAAATCTGATGACTCCAACTTTATTCCTTTTACATTCATGACGATGCAGCTCAGAGCTTTGGTGATAACTCTGCACTCACAGACACACACTTTCCGAACAGCGGTTTCACATGTGTAGATCCCCATCAAACGTATCACAAGAAACATGAAGCTGTCTTCACTGCTCTGTTCTGTGGCAGAGACAGACTTATCTGTTTGGAAATATGCTTTGTGTATGAAAATGTTCATTCATTTCTTCTTTGTTTGCATCATGCACTGGGATTTACAAACATAGAAATTAAGAAATGTATACTATGACGTCAATAATGATCATAATAAAGAGCAAGACAGCTTTTGCCTTCGTTTATATGAGTGTGTGTGTGCGTGCATGCGTGCGTGTGTGTATGTGTGTGTGTGTGTGTGTGTGTGTGTGTGTGTGTGTGTGTGTGTGTGTGTGTGTGTGTGTGTGTGTGTTACTGATTTTATAGTAACCCTGTTTAACTCGCTGTTTGATAAAGGAATCTTTCCATGGTCAAAATTGATAGTAATCCCTTTCCACAAAAAGGAGATAATAACAACCAAATAATTTCCGAGGCGTTGTACTGACAAGCGTTCTAAGCAAGATTTATACAGATATTCTTGATAAACGATTAACTGCATGGGCAGAAAGAGAGGAGAAAATTACAGAAGAACAAGCTAGATTTCGATCCGGATACAGCACAATAGACAACATATTTACATAGTTTGCCTTAGTCCAGAAATACCTGTTAAAAAGACAAGATTGTATGTTGCCTTTGTTGATTTCCAGAAAGCTTTTGATTCTGTGAATAGAAATGTCTTGTGGAATGTTTCAAGGAAAAGTGGTGTAAATGGGAAGTTGTATGCAGCTGTGTGAAGAATGTATGTTTCTGTCCTTGCATGTGTGCGTGAAAAAGGCATTTATTCTGATTATTTCAATTGCCCACGTGGTGTAAAACAAGGATGTCTGCTCAGTCCCCAGTTATTTGTTGTTGTTTTTTTAATTAACGAGCTTGCAGTAGATATTTTAGAGAATGGGAATCATGGGATTCAAATGTTACCAGGGGCAACTGACCTGTTTTTAATGTTGTTTGCTGATGATGTTGTTCTCCTTGCAGATACACCCGTTGGTTTTCAGAAACAGTTTGACGCTTTAAAAAAGGTATCTGATAGGTTGCAACTGACAGTAAATTTAAGTAGAACTAATATTATGGTTTTTAGAAATGGTGGGCATTTAGCAAAACGTGAAAGATGTTTATATGGCAGATCAGAAGTTAAGGTGACAAATAGTTATAAATATTTAAGAATGTTTTTCACTACGAAATTTAGCTTAAATAGATACTGGTTGGAAATGTGTAGGAAAGGAAAGAGAGGGGTCATTGAAATTTTAAGAACAATGAGAAGACTGAATTCAATGACTGGGTTTTGTTTTGAAAATTATTCAACACCCAGACACAACCAATTCTGACATACGCATCAGAGGAGTGGGGCCTATTGGACAGCGTCCACATAGAAAACGTTTACACTTATGCAGTAAAGTGTGTGTGTGTGTGTGTGTGTGTGTGTGTGTGTGTGTGTGTGCGCGCGCGCGCGTGTGTGTGTGTGTGTGTGTGTGTGTGTGTGTGTGTGTGTGTGTGTGTGTGTGTGTGTGTGTGTGTGTGTGAGTGGTGGGAAGTGGGAGGGAAATGGAGTAGAGGGGCGAAAGGAAGAGGCAAAAGGAGAGATGGAGATTGAAGGGGACGGGGTGGGAGAGAAAAAAAAACGGTGCACAGGTGTGTTTGAGTGAGCGTGTGTTTCTTTGAGATTTCAGCTTTTTGTATCAGTGAATACGATTGTATTACCCCTGGAAAAAATGTCAGTGTCAGTGTCATAGTCTCTCTGTCTTCTCCTTCAGTTCTGTGACGAGTCATTGGGACACCACACTGACGGACAGTTCACCAGTCCCTCAAGTTCTGTCAGCTGTGTGCCAAGGCCTGAGTGTCTGCAGATGTGTTCCCTGTCCACTCTGCAGTGTTGTCAGTCTGTTTTTTTTTTTCTCCTTTTTTTCTTACCCTCCATCTTTCTCCCTGAGCAGTTCCATTGGGAATTATTTTAGCGAGTCCATTGATTGTTGGATTGGGCGGATCCAGGATCTGTTGAACCTTGACAGGCGTCTGCACTCTCCAATGCCCTTCTTGTCTTTCCCATCTTCACTGTCTGTGCTAGCACTCACAACTCGCCATACATTCCGGTTCCACTGTAAAACGCCACATCCAGATTTTCCACACAACCCAGTCATAAATAATGATGGATTCGGTGATGAATTCTGCCGTCGTGTCCGACGGAAGAGTAGGCAGGCAGGTCATCGGCTGATGTGGGTCCTAATGTGGGAATGAAGACCAATTCTTGCGGCACAAAGTCTTCCACAGACGCTGCATGTAATGGAGTCCTACAAGGATGGGTCCCGTCTTCTCTGATTCCTCTTTCCCTGGATGGCAGTGATCAATATGGTGTTGTTGAAAGGCAACCCACCGGAATAGAGGCTCCACCACTGCCGAGTCATGTTGGTGGTGTCCAGAGTTTCTGTTCTGATCCAACATACGCAGGACACCATCCACACCTATACTACGCTACCCATTCACAGCAGTAATTATTTTGTCGCGCAGGGAACGCATGTGAAGGTCTATCTATGGAAGGGGCTACCATGTCCATCTGACACCAGTGTCCCTGAATTTTCCAATACTGGTTACATGGACATGGACACACCACAGGGATGGACGTGAAAATGAAGTCACCAACAAGATCTTCATGACAGTCACACAGACTCAGTGACTTTGTCTCAAATTATGGTCAGTGATGATGATGATGATGATGATGATGATGATGATGATGATGATGATAATGATAACAAATAATCAAGATGTACGCTTGTAAACAAACGTGTCATTCTGTTACACGCTAAAGCGATGACTTACTTAGTACAAGGTAAGTGGATTACTCTAGCTTGTAAGAGTTCGTTGTAGATCTTGTAATAGGTGTTCGGCTCGCCATGACAAAATACACCGGGCGGTATTGAAACGAAGAGGATCCTTTTATTTACAAACGTTGAAGAATATAGGAACCAAAAACAATCCACTGACCTTCAGGTTCAATAAGTCGTACAGAAACTCAATCGTACATGCAGCAGCGAATATTCTACTAATGGCAGCTTTTCGTCGACTAGACTCAAACTCAATGAAGACTCGAACACTTCTATGCTCGACAATGACTAGAACTCAGCAACAAATTTCATATCTCTCTCTCTCTCTCTCTCTCTCTCTCTCTCCTCTCTCTCTCTCTCTCTCTCTCTCTCTCTCTCTCAACATAGCGGTGGCCAATGGAAAAGATACGGTGTCAGACAGTGAGTCCAGTAAAGACGGTGCCAGTTTACATTATTCAGTTCCGACTTTTAATTCTTTTAATGTTCTCTCTCAGAGTGATAATGATAAAACCCTTTTGTCCGACCCCCGCCCACCTGAAAAGATACTAGACAACAATAAGCAAATTAATCAACATTATCCAACGTTGAAGCCATCCCCCAGTGAAGTATTACATCACATGTCTGTACCTGGCAATGCTACAATGCTACTTGCTGGGGACTCCGTTATTCGTTTTATTGACCCTAAAAGACTCGCCCCTCGTGGCGTTAATCTTTTTAAATTATGTGTGCCAGGAATGACATTACAGGATCTTAGCAACTGGCTCCTCACTATCCCAGTTACGCCTTACATCAAAGATGTTATCATCCATGTGGGTATTAATTCGTGCCCCTCAGGTTCCATTTCCCTGGAATCATGGAACGATTTTATTGTACTCTGCTGTAAGACCTTTTCCGCAGGCTCGTGTTGTTCTTAGTTCAATACTACCAGCAAGAGGTAAACATCACTTTAACAATACGATCATACCATCAAATCAAAATTTGAAATCTGCATGTGAACTACATAATGTCATTTTCCTTGACAATTTCGCCTTGTTTGCGTCTGATATGACATTGTATAGCAACGTGAAACACCCAAATGCTAGAGGAACTGCCAGACTGGCTGAAAACATGAAAGGACTATGGCGCAGTGCTGCAGCAAGAAATCGCCAGACTTACAGTAGGCGTGGCCCCCCTTTATCTTCCCAGGTACATGAATCAACGTCTTTTTACCCTCCCAGATCATCAGACCTAAACCACTCCCACCCCCCTTTCCAAACCTGCTACCAAGAACGGCCAACGACAAGTTTGATAGATGATGAACGTCTGCCCCACTATCCCCCTCCCCTGGCGTCCTGTAGTCATTTCCCCCCTCTCCCTCCAAAGTCCTCCAGTAAGACCCCGTCCCTCAACCCACCTAACCCTCTGAATCCCTTACAACATAGCCACCCCCCTGAACGCATCACTCCTCCAAACCCATCTCATCATTTTCAACATTACCATCACCCTAAACAGATAACTCCCCCTAACCCTCACCATTTATTACACCATAGCCACCCCCCTGAACACTTCACTCCAAATTCTCGCTATCATTTCCAACATAACCACCCTCCTGAACAAATAATTTCTCCTAACCCAGCCCATCATTTTCAGGAAAGTCATCCTCCTGACCTTCACTTCTTGAGCGCCAACGAACGGGGCATAAATACCCCCATGACTGCCAGTTCGAAAACCGACGGAACAAACACCTCTAACCTGATCCAGCCTTATGCAGAACATTTATTATACATAGCGTCTCAACTGCTGACAGAACAAACACCTCTAACCTGATCCAGCCTTATGCAGAACATTTATTATACATAGCGTCTCAACTGCTGACAGAACAAACACCTCTAACCTGATCCAGCCTTATGCAGAACATTTATTATACATAGCGTCTCAACTGCTGACAGAACAAACACCTCTAACCTGATCCAGCCTTATGCAGAACATTTATTATACATAGCGTCTCAACTGCTGACAGAACAAACACCTCTAACCTGATCCAGCCTTATGCAGAACATTTATTATACATAGCGTCTCAACTGCTGAAAGAACAAACACCTCTAACCTGATCCAGCCTTATGCAGAACATTTATTATACATAGCGTCTCAACTGCTGACAGAACAAACACCTCTAACCTGATCCAACCTTATGCAGAACATTTATTATACATAGCGTCTCAACTGCTGACAGAACAAACACCTCTAACCTGATCCAGCCTTATGCAGAACATTTATTATACATAGCGTCTCAACTGCTGACAGAACAAACACCTCTAACCTGATCCAGCCTTATGCAGAACATTTATTATACATAGCGTCTCAACTGCTGACAGAACAGCGTCATTTCAGCCCATACCAACCTCCCTTTCAACAATAAAACCTTGACAACATTGGACTTTGCCAACATATTCATTGGCATCATATATGGCTAGAAAGGAAATCGTATCTAAATTGTCAGTTTTCCGCCTATATTACATGATTGTTTTCGATACTTCTCTCTGGTGCCTGTCCAATGATGTTGTCAGTGCCAAACTGTATAACATGTGGCCGATCTGGTGTGAAGTGGAAGTGGATGATTGGAGGAGAAAAGGGAAAGTTCATGGGAGGATTACAGGGTTAAATGATAATAGGAGAATATATTGATTGTTAGTATTATACACTATTTCAGTATATATATATATATATATATATATATATATATATATATATTATATATGTATATATTATATATATATATATATATATATATATACAATAAACTAATAAATTCCAAGGATAAGTACCGAGCACCATTCCAGCAACTTACAGAGCAGCTTGGTGTTGCAATGACTGCAAGAAATACTCAATTATAAACAAAGCTTGCTCTTATGTCTTAGATTGAAGAAATAGGGGGAGATAAGCATTCATATCTGCAGTGGTAGATCATTCTGTCTAACTAACAGTATGTGCTTGAGTGGGTGAACGGGGAAAAATAAAATAAATGCTTCTCAAAATGAGCCTTCAGCAAGCTTATAGTCTCCAAGAAGGAGACAATCTCCAATGGGGAGGAAAGCCACTAACATATAACTCCTGGTCAGATACCGATATTTCGAAACCTGATTGTTTCTCCTCAGTGACCGCGGAAAGTGGTAATTTGACCCCGACGAGGCCCTTGAAACTTGGTATTGTATTTTTCTGTCTGTAATTGATAAACATGTCCCTATTAGACTTAAACGCGTTAGAGCTGATGGCAAACCACAGTGGTTAACCGAAGAAATCAATGCAGCCATTAAACTTCGAGATAAATTATTACAGTCTACAGGGAAAAGTGACAGTTTTAAGAAACAACGAAATAAAGTAACTGCCCTAAAAAGATATACTCGCAAAAAATATTTCAAAGAACTTATTGCTTCTAAAACAGATACAAAATCCATCTGGAAAGCCATTAACGAATTATCTGGGAAAAAATCTGATACTGCTGTTCATTCGGGAATTGATTTATCCACTGAAAAATTCAATTTACACTTTTCAACAATAGCTGAGAAAACGATAAACTCTGATCACATGATAAACAATGATCTATCATCGTTGAAAGATTATTGTGATTCTAAACACATAGATACAAAACTTCAATTTGAATATTTAAGTGTACACGAAGTGTATAGGGCACTATGTGCTTTAAATCTAACTGCTGTGGTCTAGACAACATTGATGGTAAAATCTTGAAATTATCTGCATCTGTTATATCTGACATCTCACCTACATTTACAACCTTTGCATCGAAAAGTGTTACTACCCACTAGCTTTTAAGGTAGCCAAAGTACTACCAGTTTATAAATCCGGCGACCCAACTGATTTTTCAAATTATCGACCAATATCGATTTTATCTACTTTGTCTAAACCTCTAGAAAAACATCTTAAACGCAATCTCCAGTTACACTTTACTAAACATGATTTATTTCATCCTAACCAAAGTGGTTTTAGAAAAAACCATTCCTGTCATACAGCACTAACTAACTTAGTTGAACAATGGCTTTCAAACATAAATTGTAATCTATTTACAGGTGTACTTTTTGTTGACTTTGCAAAAGCCTTTGACATTATTGACCATAATCTTCTTGTAAAAAAACTTGTACTTTACGGTCTATCCAGAAAATCTCTTGATCTATTATCCTCTTTTTTGACCAACAGGAAAGTCAGTTTTTAAAGCTTCTGTAAAATCCACTTTCCTACCAGTGAATTATGGTGTCCCCCAAGGATCAATTTTAGGTCCAATCCTATTCTCGGTCTATATAAATGATCTTCCTCTAGCTATTTCCTCTTCATGTGAACTATTTGCTGACGACACGACACTCCACAGTAAAGGTAAAAACGTACACTCAGTATGCAGTGCTCTTCAAAATGATATAAATAATCTTACTGAGTGGTCCAAACTAAATCACATGGCCCTCAATCCTATGAAATCCAAATTTATGTTGATATCAACTAGGCAAAAACGACAAAACATGAAAACTAGATCGCCTCCATTGTATCTCTACGATCAGATTATAGAAGAAATTGATTCTCATAAGTTACTTGGTCTCACTATTGATAACAATCTATCTTGGTCTAATCACGTTTCTGCTTTATCTCGGAAGATCTCAAGTAAGATATTTCAATTAAACAGAATTAAGCATTTCCTTGACCAACATTCTCGGAAGTTATTTTTCCATGCCTATATACAATCTGATATTGACTATGCTTCAACTTGCTGGGACATGGCCAGTCACAATTGCTTCAAACCACTGGAGCGTTTGTATAGACATTCACTAAAAATCATACTCCTTAAATCATCTCTTCAAGTTGCAGACTACAAAGAACTTGAGATTCTCCCATTCAATCAGAAATGTCGTTTCAATAAGGGTGTGTTTATGTACAAAATAATGAACAATCTCCACCTTCTTATCTACGTACCAAATTCCTTGTAAACACCTTTCGTAATAAACATTTGATATCCATTCCCCGTCCCAGAATTGATCTATTCATGTCTTCCCTGGCATATTCGGTTGGTAAACTTTGGAATGCAATTCCTTGTGACATAAGAAATAAAAATAGCTTATCTATGTTTAAAACACATTATCATAAATATCTAATGCTAAGCTATAGCTAACTTTCTGTGGTATTTTTGGATCGTAATCTTGTATCCAATTTCCTCAAATGTTTTTTTACTCATCTTCTATGTCTTTATTCTGCTGCTGCTTGTATTCTCTGCCATTTGTCTATCTGTCTGTCTGTATTGTCTGCCTGTCAGTCTCTCTCTCTCTCTCTGTCTGTCTGTCTGTCTGTCTGTCTCTCTCTCTCTCTCTCTCTCTCTCTCTCTCTCTCTCTTCCATCTCTCTCCTCTCTCTCTTCTCTCCATCTCTCCCTTTCTCTCTCTCTCTCTGTCTCTCTCTCTCCCTCTCTCTCTCTCTCTCTCTCTCTCTCTCTCTCTCTCTCTCTCCTTCTGTATCTGTCTGTCTTGTCTAGCTGTTGCCTGTCTACCTTCTATTGTCTGTCTCTAATTCATAAGATTAAAGAATGTTTCTAAGGTATGTGCCCTTTCTCCTCATGACTTTTTAAATATATGTGTAAGTGGAAGTGTTGTGTAGGTATCTGCCCTATAATATGGGCCGGGGGCCTGCGCATCAACATTCATGCTCTCACCTGCATACATACATTGTGTGCAAGTATGCTTTGTACATACTTATATATGTTTGTTTATGCATATGTATATGTGTATGAACTATATGTATATGTATTTATGTATGTGTAAATATCTATATGTGTGTGTGTGTGTGTGGTGTGTGTGTGTGTGCGTAAATATATTCGGAATTTTTTTTTTCTTTTTGTTTTTTTGTTTTTTGTTTTGTGAGGGCATGGTGTGAGACAGCCATTATCGTTGCTTATCCATCTTGCCCTCAATAAAACATTCGTTCGTTCGCTCGTTCGTTCGTTCGTTCCAGTTACCCCAAACCTACCCCTTGGCCTTCTCTCTCTCTCTCTCTCTCTCTCTCTCTCTCTCTCTCTCTCTCTCTCTCTCTCTCTACTTACCCCAAACCTACCCCTTGGACTTTTCCTTTCCCGTTTCCTTCCCCTTGTTCGCTACGTTCACGCGCTTTTCTATTTGCATTCGTTTGTCAGTAATATGGACAATAGCTAACTTGTTTTGAACTGTACAAGATCTTGTTATACTTTGTTCTTTTTATATGTGTATTTGCATTAATTTGATCTTTAAATGCATTAATTTGATCTTTACATTGTTTCTCTTTCTTTTGCGCCAGGGCTGGGTGGAAAAAAGCATTTGTATTGCTTATCTCATTACCCTGGTAAAATAAAATTTCGTTCGTTCGTTCGTTCGTTCGTTCTCTCTCTCTCAGTCGCACAGCTCTCATTCTTTTACATGTTATCTAAAGCATATTCTCGAACATACGTGATTATTCTTTTCTGGAATATTCTGCATATCAGTAAGCTTAACCAATGAAATCGTGGCGAGCGTATGAAAATGTAATTCGGTCAGCTTCTACAACATTCTCAAGCCTTCGGTAATGCACTGTACGGAAACCTGGTGAACGTTCTAACATAATCTTGAATATTCCAATCGCATTATCAATCGATCCAAAAACAATATTGAACAATTAGGCATACGTTCACTTTCCAAATGTTTTAAATAAATCAACGATAGCACTACACTGGCCGAAAATACAAAGATCCAGAAGCGGTAAGTAAAAGGAGGCTTGCAGCTCGTCATTATTGCTATGACGTCTTTCGCAACAGTTCCTCCTCTCTTGTCTCCCTTTTAGATTGGAACATAACCCCCCACTTAAAGAAATTTCCCAAATTTCTAAAAACTTTTACAATTTAAAAGAAATGCCAAATGACTTTAAAACAAAGATCAACTGGCAACACACATCCACTTCAAAGGCTGCTACTGGGACACGTCTCATTTAATCATGCATGACTTAAAAAGTCTGCAGCCAGATTGTCTCTGCCTTTCACACATTCAACTTTCATTTCAAAGTTCTGAAGGTACATGGCCCAGCGCATGACCCTACTGCTCACAAACTTGGCAGATTCTAAAAAAAGATAAAGGTTTATGATCAGTACACAAAGCGAACCCCCTGGAGAAACAGTTCAAACTTCCGTACTGCCCACACAATAGTGAGGCACTCCTTCTCCATGGTAGCATACCGCCGCTCTGCCCTGGATGGTTTCTTGCTGGCATACGAGACTGGAAACAGCTTCCTGCCATTTTCCTGCATGAGGACTGCACCAACACCCTCATCAGAGGCATCAGTGCTGAGCACAAACGTCTTGTTAGGGTCAGGCATCCATAGCTCAGGTTCCTCGGACAGGAAGTTCTTCACAGTATTGAAGGCTCGGTCTTGTGCATCTTTCCACTCCAGTTGGTTTGGCTTTCCCTTGCGCAGAAGGTCCGACATTGGAGCAGTCACAGTTGCAAAGTGAGGCATGTATTCTCTGTAGAACCCCAGGAAGTCGAGAAAGGACCGCAATTGTTTCTTTGCCTGGGGATGAGGTGCTTCCAGAATTCTTATCACATTGTCTTTGAGCACCTCTTTTATTCCTCCCTGGAGACGATGACCAATGAAGTCAACATCATCTGCACCAATAACACACTTGCTGGGTCTTGCAGTCAAGTTGGCAGAAGACAGCCGTTTGAACAGCTCCCGAAGAAATTGCAGGTGTTCTGTCCATGTTTTGGAATGGACCGGGATATCATCCGAGTAGTATATGACACCTTCCGGGTGCCCAATAGTTTTTTCATGCCCCTCTTGAGTGTTGCTCCAGAATTCTTCATACCAAAGGGCATTCGGAGAAAGTGGTATTCCCATCTGGAGTCACAAATGCAGTCTTTGGAATGTCTTCTTCTGGTATGGGGATTTGCCAGTACCCCTTGCTGAGATCGATCTTGGAAAAAAACAACATTATCTCCACTCAATCTCTGGAATAGGTCAGCAGCTGTGGGCATAGGTTCAGGATCTAGGTAAATCAGCTTGTAGAGTAGCCTAAAATCGATGCACATCCAGTTAGTACCATCTTTCTTTTTGACAACAACTGGCAACGCGTATGGCGACCCTCTGGACTCCCGTATATCTCCCAGTTTCAACATGTCTTCGATGTCCTCTTTCAGTGACTCTGCGGTAGCATAAGGCAATGGCTTTGACCTGACAGGCTCAGGTGATGTCAACTTCACTTTATGTTGAATCATACCTGTTTTTCCTGGAAACTCAGTGAAGATACTTGAGTACTATTTAACAGTGCACATGTTTCTGTTTGCTGGCTGTTCAGTTGTGGCCCCAAAACTACACTGTCAATAGTTTCCTGGGATTTGAAAAATATTTAGCTCTAATAGTTCTTCATCGTTCACAGAACTTTCTTCAGTGAAGTTGGCACCATTACTGGAGGGGTAAGGTGGCTCCCGTTCTTGGAATTCAGCAGCATGTGCATATGTGGCTGGCTTTTAGCATGTTTGTGTGGAAAGTCCTCTGCTTGCCTTTGATTTTCACTTCATAATCATACATCCCCTTGACTGCTTCTACAAGATAGGGTCCTTTCCACTGCATCAGCAGTTTGTTATTGTTAGTAGGCAGCAGGACAAGGACTTTGTCACCAGGCTGAAATGTCCGGACCTTGGTTTTCCGGTCATAATAGTGTTTGTTTTTGCCTTGAGACTTCTCTAGTTCACTTCGAGCTAACTGTAGGGTATCTTCAATGCGTTCACGGAGCTCAAATACATATTGACAGCTGTTCTTGATTTCAGAAGATTCCACTTCTTGTGTCCACAGTTCTTTCAGGATGTGCATTGGTCCTCGCACAGTCCGGCCGTACAGTAACTCAAAGGGAGAAAACCCAGTAGATTCTTGAGGGACTTCCCGGTAAGCAAATAACAAGGCATTGATATATCTGTGCCATTGTCATGGTTGGTCAGCACACAACTCCTTCAGCATGGCCTTTAATGTTCCATTGTACTTCTCTACCAGGCCATTGCACATGGGATGGTAGGGCGTGGTGGTCAACTGGCGGACACTGAGCAGACGATCAACCTCCTTCACGCAGTCAGATACAAACTGGATCCCTAAATCACTTAATATTTCGTCAGACACACCCAGTCTACTGAAGATGTCCATCAGGGCATCAGCAACGGTCTGAGTATCGATGCGTTTCAGTGGGACTGCCTCAGGATACCTGGTGGAATAGTCTACCAAAGTGAGGATGTACCAGTGTCCTGATTCACTGGCTGGCTTGATTTCTCCAATGAGGTCGATGGCCACCCTCTTGAAAGGTATGTCAATTAGTGGCATCTTCTCCATGGTTACCTTTGAAGTTCTTCCTTTGGGCTCAGTCTTCTGGCACACCTTGCAGGATTTGCAGAAGCATGCGACATTGCCCTGGATACCTGGCCCGTAGAAGGCTGCTATGATTTTGTCTGTGGTCTTCTTGACACCCGTGTGGCTTCCATGGATGGGAGTCATGGGCCAACTCCATTACGGGTTATCGTAGACCGGCTGGAACAAGAACTTGGCAAGTGATTTGGCCCCCGTCAGTCGTTTCTTTCTTGTACTCTCTGTATATGATGCCATTTTTCTTTACAAAAGATACCTCGGTGTTGCCCCTGGTCATGGTGTCTGTCTAGCTGGCATGTTTTTTTGCAGGGAAGGGTCAGCCTGCTGTAACTGGATTAGCTTTTCTCTGGTTACTTCTGGAATTTCTGTGGACCTGCTGATTGTCAATGGTGTAGATCTCCCTTCTTTCTCCTTTTAGAAGATGTATTTTAAAGAGATGTGTGAAAGTTGTTTTTTTATGACTTGTGACTTTTTGTTAACGTAGTGACAGCCTTGATGTGGCTGTTTGCAATTGGCTGGGCTATAAGCAACATTACCTTACCTTAACCTTCTTGGATTGTGCGCGAGTTGTTACTGCACATGTGTGTGGCCACTCAGGATCAGGATCATCAGCTGCAAGGGCACCTTCAATATTGCCGATGATGACGTCATGAGGAGGACAGGGCATGCACAAAGCATTCACCTTCCCAACAAAGAACAGTGTAGAAATTCCAGTGTCAGCTGTGGGGACGGCCTCGACATGTCCATGGACATATCGTAGGTAGCCGTTCTTGCCAGTAAATTGTTTTTCAGGAACAAGATCCATCTTAATGATGACTCCACTGCACCCTGTATCTCTGAGCACCTGTACTTCCTTATCATCTTAATGTCCCTTCACAACAGGCATGGCACTCAAATCACTCTTGGCACGGTTTAAAAAGGCACACTGCACCACTTTCTCATGCTCTTCAGGGCTGTCACGGGCTTGACGTGAGGTAGATCTCCATCTCATCTGCGGCGGGTGTCTCTCCTGACTCCTCTCCCTGATGGCAACATTGGCAGATGTTAGGCTTCTTTTATTTCCACCCAGACGCTGGTCTTTCCAATCTTCATGACTGAAGTGTGGAGGGCTGCGCTTATCTGAATACTTGGGCCATCTGCATTCAGCAGCCTTGTGACCCAGGCGTCCGCATTTGAAGCATTTTAATGGTGGGGTTCATATACTTGGAACCTGGACTGGTCGTATCTGGTCTGTAGATGGTTTTGATCTAGTGTCAAAGGTCCGGTTGTGAGACTCCAGGAACCTCATGGCAGCTTCAGTAAGGGATTTCAGGCTCTGGTCTTTCTCTTGTAGAAAGTGGGATGCGAGGTCTTTAGGACAGGATTCTACATATTGTTCTTTCAAGACCGAATATGACAAGCCATCATAGTCTTTCTTTCTTCCAGCCAACTCCATCCATCTCTCTAGATAGTTTTCAGTCCTGGTTAGGAACTATGCAGGACTTTCGTTCTTCTCTGGCCTACTGAACTGGAAACGTTTGTGGAAGCCTTGTTCGGAAAAATCATAACTTCGAATAAGTTCGGTTTTCAGTGTTTCATATTCATTTGCTTCTTCTCCGGGTAGTCCTGAGTACACCTCAAGGGCGTGATCAGTCAAAAGGGCACTTAAGTTGGTAGCCCACTGCTCTTTTGGCCATCTCATTGCTTCAGTATGGCGTTCAAAACGTTTCAGATAACTGTCGAGGTTGTCTTTCCCGTCTACGAAAGCTGAAAGACGTGGTCTCCTGGCTACTTCAGTTTCTGACTGGGAAATGCGTTCGCCATTTTGAACTTTCACTTCTGCCATCCGCAGTTCAAATTGTCCTTGTCTCT
>CM065732.1:55521152-55568652 GCA_033310375.1 Conus canariensis
TGGCAGAGGATGAGCGGCACCCAGCATTCTTCTCTGAAGTGCCCGTAATAGACACTCACAGCAGCAGCAGCAGCAGCAGCGACATCAGCACCATCACTAGCAACAACAACAGCAGCAAGTCATCTCTCTCTCTCTCTCTCTCTCTCTCTCTCTCTCTCTCTCTCTCTCTCTCTCTCTCTCTCTCTCTCTCTCTCTCTCTCTTCTCCTTCAGTTCTGTGGGGAGTCATTGAGACACCACACTGATGAACAGTTCACCAGTCCCTGAAGTTCCGTCAGGAAGACACCGCCATGTCCGCCCAACACCAGTGTCCCTGAACTTGCCAGCACCGGTCATTTGGACATGAACACACCACAGGGAGGGACGTGAAGAAGAAATCACCAACAGGCTCTTCATGACAGTCACAGACACAGTGACATTTTTGAATGATGATCAGGGATGATGATGATGATGATGGTGATGAAGATGCCACAGTGTCCCTTTCTGCACTGAGACGACATGACAGACTTTGTATTTTCTTTTACCTGACGTCAACCGGGCCCGAGAGTTACAGTCACCTTCAGGGTTGATCAGGGAATTTGAGCCACACTGTCAGAGACACGTCCATCAAGTGGATGACATTCAGCTCTGTGGTTCCGACCTTCCCATTTACATACCTAACTCTAGCAGAGGCTAACCATAGGACAAATAAATGCTTCTGGTGGGAACCGAACCCACGACCCCACAACCTAAAAGTCTGCAACGCTAACCACTGCATCAGAGCGGCAAACAGTGAAGGTTCTTGGTGGGTGTTGGAAAATACTGTGTGTAACCTCATGTTAATATTCTACAGTTATAAGTTTGTTGTTGTTTTTTTTTGTTTGTTTTTTTTGGGGGGGGGGTTGTCAATGATCCACAACATGGTGGTTAAGCGTTATCACCATCATCATCATCATCATCATCATCATCATCATTATTATTATTATTATCATCATCATCATTATAATAGCATAATCGTCATCGTTATTATTATTATTATTATTATTATTATTATTATTGTTGTTGTTGTTATCATTACTATTGTTATTACTATTATTATCATTATTGGTGGTAGTAGTAGTAGTAGTATGACTACTACTATTATCATCATTACTGTTTATCATTATTGTGATTACTATAATTCTATTTCATTAGTATTATATTATTATTATTATTATTATTATGCTGTTGTTGTTGTTGTCGTTGTCGTTAATATATGATAATGAAGATGATGATAATGATGATGATGATGACGACGAAGACGACGACGACGACGACGACGACGAAGACGGCGAGGATAATTACACTGATGATGATGATGATGATGATGATGATGATGATGATGATGATGATGATGATGATATTGATGATAACAAGCAGCGATCAGACACTGTAAGCTTGCCTGGCACGGGCATGTATCACACCATGACTCCCTGTCCAAGGCCGTCCTACAGGGTTCAGTGGAGGGTGGACTCACCAGAGACAGGCCAATGAAATCTTTGATGGATACAAATGGAGGACTGTACTTCTCACAGCACCTGTATGCATGGCTCAACATGATTCTTGTGGTATAACCGGGCACGTGGGGAATCTGTCCAGTCATACCATCAGAAATACGCCGGGAGCAGATCAGATGGTGAGTATACAAAGTATATTTCATCTTGAGCGCGAGCACGTATGTGGTGGTGTGTGTGTGTGTGTGTGTGTGTGTGTGTGTGTGTGTGTGTGTGTGGCGCGCGCGCGCGCGCGCGCTCGCGTGCGCGTTCTTTCTGTGCCCACTCTCTGCTTAAGGCGAGTGGAGTCGAAGGCAGTGAGTTTCTTCTGTTAGGCATTTTCAGGAGTTCTGTTTGGCAACTGTACAGTGGGGCTGATGGTACATTTGAGTAATATACTCTCAGCATGTTTTCAAGTGAAAAGTTCTTACTCACTCAGATTATGATCTGTTGTTTAAATACCACTACGGTTTGCCTGTTTGATATTTCAGTTTACCAGTAATTCACCATGTTTGTTTATTGAGCATGACAGGTAGGTGAAATCTTCAACGACATCCAAGACATTATGTCACATTAATTGCAGGGACTGGTAACCGCCATCATAAGGTACCGCTTGAGTATGTGTGTTAGTCCTGCATGCTGCATTCCATTGCCATGGGGGTAATGGTAGACTACACATTATTTGGGGTTCTATTCTTTGTTGCATGGCATAAACCCATTTGATTTGTAATGTATTATTTTTTCCCTGATCAGCTATTTTTCTTACGCCTTGCGATAAGCTTTTGAGAATTATCTATTGGGAGTGGGTGTTGGGGGTAAGGGAATCACAATGACTGGTATAATAGGTCGGTAAGAAACGGAAACCAAACTGTGTGTCAAATGTATTCAAAAACAAGAAAACGGAATGTCGCCCTAACACACCCTTCTTTTTCCAAATGGTTCCACACAAAGAGTTTTGGTACGATTTTATTCTTCTAGAATTCTAGAAATAATATCTAATGTCAAAAACAAAACCAAACAGATAAACACCCCACACATCCCCAACCTCCCACCCCCAAAAAATATATAAAAAAAAATAAAACGAAAAAAACAAACAAACAAAAAAAAACGATTGTTGACCCCGGAAAGAATATCCTCATCATACATCAGCAGCATAATCTGGATTGGTATCGTTCCATACGCATTGATAGCACTGGCTGGATTCACTCTATCCAGAAATAAAATGCGTCATTAAGGTCATAGATCTTACAATGAATGCATTCCTCCTCTCAACACGTAAGTTTCAGGAAGCTATTGCAGTCAGTATCATCCAGTTTCCAGACACATGGTTAGGTTTACTGCTAGGCATTCTGATGAGTGGCGTCACTGTGCTCAACGATTGTCAAAAGCGGAGCTGTAATGGAGCAAACGGCTTGAGACCAGTATTAGCCTGCAGGTGACAAAACATAAGGTTTTGTAATACTACACGTATAGAGAAGCCGATGGGGAATAATAAACGACACCCTAATTATGCAGCATCCACACAAAAAATACCATTTCACCATCAGGAAAAGAAATAAATGACAGCAGTAGAAAGAAGAATATTAGAAATGTGTACTTGCTAAACGTGTCTATCAGTCTCTTAACACTAAAATAGTTCTATTAAGAAAGGATGATCAATATCCACATCACCATTTTCCTTTCACGTTTTTATTTGAACTTGTATTCAGTTATAAGTCATTTCGTGTATCTTGTCGATATTTAAACCAGCAAATTAGGACAGTAGATTAATGATTGATTCGTTACATGGAGGAGTGGGGAGGGTGCGAGGAGGGAAAGCAAGTCTTCGGCACTTTTCTGGACGGTCTCAGAACTGTTAGAAAACGTTCACTGACGCCCATGTCGGCATTACACCTGGTCTTTAAGCTGAAGCCTTAGATGTTATCATCCCCTCATATTCCCAGCCCTCTTTCTGCTGTACAATTAATTAACATTTCAGAATCCCGTCTTCCTGTCCTTGATACCAAGCTCTCCACTTCTACCAACTCCAGCTGTCTTACACCATTTATATTCTACACCCCCACCCCCACCCCTTACCCTCAACTCTCAATCCTACTTCTATACGCATTCATTCACCCAAAGCCCGTCAACGACAGCATTACGGTTTTGAAATTGTTACTTCTGGATCAACTCTACAGTAGCAACAATGACTTCCAAGCACAAAGAAAGTGAAAAAAAAGTTCTTTTGTAAAAGAATGTATGAACCAAACGTCCGCAAAACTTATTGAAGCTGTCAGTTACACTTCATGCTCCAGTCCCATCAATCCAAAAGACAAGACAGGCTTCAAAGTTCAGTTTTCTTGTAATAGCACTCACGTTTCCAACTGATCTGTCAAAAAATATAATTATAAGACATCCTCGTTTGTTCCAAAACGATTCCATGCAGACGTCTTTGTGTTCCATTTCTTCTCTCTTGCACTTTAAGTAAGACCCCTCTTTGCATAAACACCAGAATTATTACACGATTAGCAAAATGCAAAGCAAAAAGACGTGATCAGTAGTAGTTTCCCTTGCGGTAAATAAAAACTGAAAAACATATCGTTTGTCAGAGATTGCGTGACTACGAGTAACGTTTAATGGGAACAGTAATGTGAAATCTCTTGACATGTATACACGCTGAATTATTCTCGTGCGAATAGCATACAACTGTGAAATATACCAGACCCTCAATGAATGGTTCACTGAATACCACAGAGTTATTTCAGTATTGTTGCAGGTTTACTTGCTTCTGCCCATTTCATCGTGAAAAGTTTTACAAACATCACGTGGCTAAAGACAAGGCTCCGTTCTTCAAATGTCACCACCTCAACCCCAGTCGCCCACAGCTGTCACATTTGTAGTCTATCAACTTTTCCTAGGAAAAAAATCTTCGCAATTGCTTTCATAACCATAGATGGTCTTGTGCTGTGTACAAATCCTTACGTCGATAACTTTCTCCTACTCATCTTCACACATTTCTCTACCATTTTTTGTACTCTCTCTCACCACTGTTCATTCCAGTGTCCACACCTCTTTGTTGGGGACTGGACTGTTATCCCAGATCAAATGTCTCTTGAACCTTTCAAAGGCATCTGCACCCTCCACCTGCAGATGAGTTTGCTTTCTATGACATTTTACTGTGTGTTGATTCCAAATCTGTTTTACAATCTGTTTTGCTGAAATTATCATAGTTATTTCGCAGTCACAGGTTGTAAAATGTTTACAAAGATCAACAATTTTGTGTACCACTAGGGTCTTCCACTCACATAAATATGCATATATCAGATGTGGATTTGAAAGTACCAACATCGATGACTAGTTGAGAGAGAGAGAGAGAGAGAGAGAGAGTGTCTGTGCGTGCGTGCGTGCGTGCGCGTGTGTGTGTGTGTTTAATAACTGCCTAATATCATCTGGTGATGAAAAGACATTTAATAAACCACTGTACTGTACTGAATTGAGTTTGTCCGTCATCTTGTTCCCGCCATCCCCAGACTTCTCCATGGCTTCTGTGAGGATTTCAAGAATGAAGAAAATGACATTCCTCGTCTTCAGTCCTCTGTACACATCATTCCGGTTGTCGTTTGAATGACATACATTTTAATTTATCCCCAACATATATGACATTCTTCTTCACCTGTAAAGATTCCAGAAAATCAATATATATATATATATATATATAAAAATGCTGAACAATTAAGTAGTGGAGGGAAAACAAGTGCAGGCTAATAATTCTTCAATCATTATAGTAATGACCTGGCAAAGATTTGAACTTTTAGAGAGAAAAAAAATGAAGAAAATGGGGGGACTATATTATAAATATGAGAAAGCCTTCACTAGCTGCCTTAGAGAACCATCGTAATCCCTCTCAAAGGCACATCTGTTTGTATTGCCTGCTCCTAGGCCTTTCGTCCGCTGGATCGGACTCATCAGGGAGACACGGCTGATTGTGTCTGTGCTCTTGGTGTCAAATAGAGACACACCGCAGTCCATAATTCTGTGGTGTTCTCACCACCAAGGGTTCAAAAGACAATCCAACAGCACCCCCAAAGGAGCCAGCGAAGGGTAGTAAATGGAATAAAACGAAAGTGTGGAAAGGAAAAAAGTTGCTGAAAAACAAAAAGCATTATGTAAATAATATAAAATGTAGGGGACAATCTTTGAGCCTATTCTTGAGGATCCATTCAAGGATGCAAGGGAGATCAAAAGATATGGAACAGTCTGAGTGGTCAGCTCTGCTGTTCAATAACCCAAGCATTGTGAGTGGCTAAGAATTGTGCAGAACAACCTTTACTTGGATCTCCTAAGAGATGCAATCTCCCACAGATTGACCAAACAATATAATGCTGAACAATTGAGTAGTGGGGGAAAACAAGTGCAGGCTAATAATTCTTCAATCATTATGGTAATGACTTTGCACAGATTTGAACTTTTAGAGAAAAAAAATTAAGAAAATGGGGGGACTATATTATAAATATGAGAAAGCCTTCACTAGCTGCCTTAGAGAACCATCGTAATCCCTCTCAAAGGCACATCTGTTTGTATTGCCTGCTCCTAGGCCTTTCGTCCGCTGGATCGGACTCATCAGGGAGACACGGCTGATTGTGTCTGTGCTCTTGGTGTCAAATAGAGACACACCACAGTCCATAATTCTGTGGTGTTCTCACCACCAAGGGTTCAAAAGAGAATCCAACAGCACCCCCAAAGGAGCCAGCGAAGGATAGTAAATGGAATAAAACGTAAGTGTGGAGAGGGAAAAAGTTGCTGAAAAACTAAAAGCATTATGAAAACAATATAAAATGTAGGGGACAATCTTTGGCCTATGCTTGAGGATCCATTCAAGGATATATTATATATATATATATATATATATATTGTGTGTGTGTGTGTGTGTGTGTGTGTGTGTGTGTGTGTGTGTGTGTGTGTGTGCGCGCGCGCGCGTGCGTGCGCGTGCATGCGTGCGTGTGTGTGTGTGTGTGTGTGTGTGTGTGTGTGTGTGTGTGTGTGTGTGCGTGTGTGTGTGTGGTTAAATATAAATCATCTGTGTTTTAATGTAAAATGTGCATAACATATGATGGCATTCCCAAAAGTGTATAATTAAAAATGTAAAGTGCTAAAAACAGTGAGAAGGAATTTTCAGTAGAGCTTAACAGCAGAGAGTCTTCAGTGAGGATGGAAACTGCAGGCAGGTGTTCTGACTCTTACCTTACACTGTAAGGAGGCCGGATCACATCCAGATCATAACGCCTTGATTCCCTTCTGCTTCAAGATTTCCTTTCGGTGCTGTAAGGACTTGAAAGTATTCTTCCTGGATTGGTGTGAGTCACAAGTCCAACTGACTTTGTGACTGATATCTTGTCTGTACGACCATCAGGTACGTGCTATAATTTGGGAAATTTCCACCTTTTAAAGTTTAGATTTGTCAATCCATTAAAGAAGGATCCCAGGCGTCTCTGGCTGTGTAGAACATGTCACTATGATTTGGGAACCAATCCAAAGAGCTAGGGTAGCGAAACGGGCCTCGATGTGGTGTGCCACGATCTGGCAAACGCATATCGATCAGTTCAATACAAGATGATTCATCTGACCCTCGAGATGTATCATGTCCCAGAGAATTCCAGAGAAACGCTGAGGAAGTACTTCAATGTCGTGTAAATGAGATTCTCCTCACAAGAATACAGAACAAAATCAGATCGATCTGGAAACTGGTATAGGAACGGGCTGTGCAATTTTTCCAATACTGTTTATGTTGGCTATGGGGGTCATCTTCAATGCTGTCATGAGTTGCACTGGTCCAGCAGATCACGAGAATAGATACCCTCTCTGAAGGCCTACATGGATGATACTATAGTGCTTTCCACCAAGGAAGACAAAACACGCAACATACTGAAGTTATTAGACACATTAGTTGACTTCATCCAGGATAAATTTCAAGCCAAAGAAATCACGAAGTCTCTTTCTTCGGAACAGCAAAATAGCAAAAACAGTCAAGTTCACCCTAGACAATCAAGGCAGCCTTGGGAAGTGATGCGATGACTCCTTGAGAGACACGAACAGGGTAGAAGAAACCAAGCAAATGGCAGAAACAAGCCTGCAGATAATAGACCAGTGTGGGCTTCCTGGCAAGCACAATGTCTGGTGTTTGCAATGTATGTTGATCCCGACGCGTCTGTGTCCTCTTCTGATATACGGTGTCAGCACTAGCACTTTGGGATCCATGGAGGCCAAAATCAACAGTATACAAGGAAAAGGCTTGGTGTCGAACCAGGTTTCACTGACGTTCCACTCTACCACCACCAAGCTGAAGCTTCCTCTAAAATCCAATTTTGAGGAATGCAAAGAAAGTAAAGCAAAGTTGTTAACCATGCCTGAGGAATTCGAAGAAAAAATGTTGAGATCAGTCTGGCCAAATCGGAAGACTGGCAGAAAATGGAAAGTTTGCGAGGCGTTGTAAAGGAAATTCCCAGAATTAAGGAAATAACAGGCCACACACAGACCAGTAGACAAGGACTGGGGTCAACAGAAATGAAATGGTGGTCAAAAGCAAAAAGGAATGCAAAGACACACATAGTAACAGAGGAGCTGAAGAAAGAAGAGAACGACAAGAGAATCCAGAAAACAGTCCAGCAAAGATAACAAAGACAGTGGACTACGTGGGAAACCGCACTGCAAACAAGTCTCAACTGGAGAGATACATGGCACATGGCACTTCTCAGAGTCAATTTCGTCTTCAGATGTGTATATGACCTCCTGCCCTCGATTTCCAATCTGGTCAAATCGGGGAAATCATGATCAACCTACGTGTCCACTCTTTCAGGCGAGCAAACAGTGGAACAGGCCATGGGTTCATGCAAAGCAGCGCTAACCCAGGGAGGGTGCACACGGAGGCACAAGCAAGTGCTCAAGGAGATCGCACATACGGTTAGCACTGCTGGAGAAAGCTCTAAGCCACAGGCCCTCCAGCAATAAAGTTCTATACGGCAGGAGGCCACAAATCATGGTCTGGAGCAGCTGTTACATATAAAGAGCATGGAATCAGGTTTTACTGGATGGCGTAGATGACTGGGAATGCACAGTGGATCTTCCAGAATGGGAGAACCATCCAGTGATCATCAGGAAGAGTAGCATGAGACCGTGAGACCGGATATTGTTCTCTACTCAGGTTCATCAAAAGAAGTGATTCTGATCGTACTCACTGTGCCATACTAAAGCAGAATGGAGCAAGCACACCTCTAGAAGACTAAGAAGTATGCCAGTCTAGCGAGCAGCTTGAGGCAATCCGGCTTCCAGGCCCGGGTCTTCACTGTAGACGTTGGAACGAGGCTCATCAAGCTATGGCCCCGTGAAACAGCTCGGAATTTCAGGTAAGGAGATGTCACATACGCGATTCTCGACGAGCTGAGCGTATCTGCCATGTGTATAGCCAGAGATGATATTCTGCACTGAATACTGCTGAGCGGCGAACGTTGACAAATTCGACTGCTAGATTTGCACAGATCGAGTATGGCTTTGGAATCTGTCACACATGCTCCGTACACTCTCTATCCCCGCTTGTTGGTCGGGTATTGCTTGTTTAATCCCCCCCCCCCCCCCCCCCCCAAGGGATTTTTTGTCTGAGGTGCCGGTCCAGCCGGCTGAGTGCTCTGGAGGGAGGGTCTGAGCTGTCTTTCTTTTCCCACCTGTGGTGTGGCAGTCTTCTTCGAGGCCAGGACTTGCCTTTCATCCCCCAGTGCCTTCTTCTTCGACAGCCAGTAGGCCTGCCTACCTCCTGAGCAGCCGTGTCTCCCTGGTGTCTCCCTTCTGGATGGCTGACTGGTGCTCTACTTTTTGACCTAGTTCCCCTGTGCATAGTTGCAGGTGTGGGACCAGTTTTCTTTTTTTTCTGTGCCCAGTCTCAGAAGTGGTATTGTGTGGGCTGACT
Organism: Conus canariensis; assembly: GCA_033310375.1. Classification (NCBI taxonomy): domain Eukaryota; kingdom Metazoa; phylum Mollusca; class Gastropoda; order Neogastropoda; family Conidae; genus Conus; species Conus canariensis. The sequence continues at coordinate 55,530,598 of CM065732.1, forward strand.
TCAACACGTCCGGAATTGAGGTTAGAGTGATTTTTTATGTGTGTGTGCATGTCTACCCCAGCGTGGACAGCAACACACCTGACCAGCGATGTTAATTCCAGCAGGATTTAATTCATATCTCGAAAGATCCAAATGATAATTTTCTTTGAGAATATTAGAAATCCTTTTTTGTTGTTTGTTGTTATTGTGGTGTGTCATGCCTGACGCTCTGAATTCTTTTCCAGCCTAACAGCAGGTGGGAGTGTACACACATGTTGATCTAATCAAATTGGTTTACAATTACATGTTAATGTTCTTCATGTGCTATAAAAGTCATTTCCATCTTCTCATTGTTTATTAAATGTACACTCCTCGCTAAATTCCTGATCGTGCTGTTATGGTGTAGGGTTGTGTGAGTTGGTGAAAGAAAAAAAAAAAGATAAAATACACAAACAACTTACACGCCTTCAAACATCCAAGAGACAGATTTAACAAATCTATTTACAAGCACCCCTCACTCCACTCTGTGACAGAAGAGAACCAGAGCCCTGAAGGCAATGGCAGAGGTAGTTGGAAAGAGTTTCAGCTGGATCTGGTCGAGGAGGAACAAAAGTAAACTTTACAAGGCTTAAATGTCCCAACTCAGCACAGATGTTCCATTAGCAGTGAGGTAAGACATCTGTCTGAAAAGTGCACGCTTTGAGATGCCCACCCATCCACACGTTGCGGGTTCGAATCCTGGCAGCGCCAGGGGAAAAACGTTGACAGTAGAAGGCCATCTGGAAGCCATGACTTGGATGCGGCCTGGTCCCCATGGAGTGTAAGGAGTTCAAACTACTAAATAGCCTGATCACGACTGTCTGCCCACTTCTTTCTGTCTGCTCTCAAGCTGAGCGGCTGACCTTGGCAGCAACCTGACCGAATCACTAGCAGTACATGAACAGCTCGTGACCCAGACAGCTGAGGCTCTTTGTTCTCTTGTAGCATTCAGCTGGCTGCCGATTTGCGTGTGTTTTTAACTCGTCGTCAATTTATAGTTTTTGTGGGGTGTTATTCTTAAACTTACGTGTGCACAATGTGAATTAGTAGTGTCTGAAATAAGAAACTTGTTGATGTATACAATGTGTTCTGTATGACATAGAATGAGATTTTGAATTCTTCTTCTTTGCACACTCAGACAGGAACTCTTGAGGCACTGATGAAGGGTGTTGTACAGCAGAGGCCATATGGAGATCTTCTTTGGAGACTTCTAATGATACGATGGAGTCTGAACAAACCATATTTATTGCCCTGTGAGAGACTGAACTATTTGTGTCTTACATGCAAAGCACGTGCAAGAAGGTAAATAACCGTAGTTTCAAAATGTATTTCAGAACTTTCCATTTTGGTATAATTCATTTCTGTATTGTATTTTCTTCTCCTTTCAATTTTTTAACATTCCCTTGTTGCTTGTGGAGACAGTTGGAGCATGCTGAGCAAACCACAGAATTATAATGCTTTTCTCCATTCTATAACTAGAAAATACGCCATCTCACCAGCCATGTTTCACAAACAGGGGACAGAAGTCTACTCCGGACAGACAATACACAAAGATGTTTTCAAGCTAGACTTCAGTGACAAGGAAATTTTGTATTATCCCAGGAAGACAACTTACGAGAAACGAGAAGCGTTACCATCATCAGGAAAAGGACATTGCCTCAAGTGCAGTGTTATCGCAAGAACAAAACATCATGAACATATAAAACGAATGAAAAACATTTCTAATATCTGAACAATTAAACATTGCACAACGTTTCATAACGAAACGCACATATATAAACATGAAACTTCCAGCGTACTACGTTTTCAAACAGTATCAAAGATAAATAAAGCAGCTACAAATAAAAGGGTGAGATTGAAGAATGCAGGAACCACCGCCAAACCCATCACTTCACCACCCACCCACTCAATCCCCTTTTACTCAACTCACAGAGGGAGTGTAGGGTGTCACACATTCCAAATCACACACTAAGCAATTCACCGACATCATTCACACGCGCGCGCGCACACACACACACACACACACACACACACACACACACACACACACACACACACACACACACCACATACAAACACACACACACACACACACACACACACAAACACATACAAACACACACACACACACACACACACACACACACACACACACACACACACACACACACACACACCACACAGAGTACATCTGCAGGGCAGTGTGTCGTAAAAGCGTTAAGAATTCAACACCTTCATTGATCTCAGATAACACATTCTTGCTTGACATTTACATGTGTTCCCAACATTCTAGTCAAAAACGTATCTTTGTCTCAAAACATAATCAATGGCAGAATTGTCCAAGGATTTCATGATAGGAGTTCTGTACTTCTATAATACATTTTCATAAAGCGCCCCAGTAAAGATAGAAAGTAGAGAGTATTTGAATGATTTCGCAATGCTAATGATAGTTTAAGTATTTACATTCCAATGATCACTTGTTATCACTCTCATTTCCTTCGTCACCCTCACCCACATCGACCGTCCTCCTCCTCCTCAAACCCCATTCTTGTAATGTCTTTAAATCTTTGCATTGCATACCTTTGAATAACGGTCGATTTCTTAACCTTCACTCGTTTACCTTTAAAATTAATTTGCTTAGCAAGACTGATGTTTAAACACGAAATATGGATAATCAGAGGTTCTGTTAGAAAATGGCTACGGGGAAATATAACCATACATTGTGGGGTTGAATGAGATTTATAAAGTGCAGTTCTTGGATCTGCTTTTTTAAATACAAATATGTGACATGTGAATCATGAGAAAAACAAATGTTCTGATCGTATTCAAAAGCATCAAGACATTGCATTTAAGTGACCTGTACACAGAATATTCTAACACTTTTTGTTCTTTGAAAAAAAATCCTATTGTTGTGAACATACGTTTTACACAGTTCGGTGAAATAAAAAAAGAAGAAAAGAAAACCACTTTTCATCCCTTCATCATCAAGACCCCGTCTTTGAAAACACTTTAACTTATGTCTACTTTATACCTAATTCTTGTATACCAAGGAATATGAAAGGGCATGTTTTGAAGCACGTTTTCAGATCGCTTTAAATGAAATCCAATGTGCATTGTTCTCTTTTGACTATGGCAATCTCTCTCTCTCTCTCTCTCTCTCTCTCTCTCTCTCTCTCTCTCTCTCTCTCTCTCTCTCTCTCTCTTAATTTATGAGTGGGTACATAGACCTTTGTCCTACTATTTTGTGTCATCGTTCAACAACATAAATCAGTCGCAGGCTTGATTGACATTCGCTTTGTAAACAAAATAACCAGCGAGGGAACACATTTCCTGCCAAGGAGTATGTGCATGAACGCACACACACACACACACACACACACACACACACACACACACACACACACATACGCGCACGCACGCGCACGCACGCCCGCACGATCGGACGCTCGCACGCACGCATACACGCACGCACGCACGCACGCGCACACGTACGCACACACACACACACACACACACACACACACACACACACACATGGGCACTTACGCACACACACAAACACAACACACACACACACACACACACACACACAACCTCTCGCATGCTCAGATGCAAGCACACAAACATTGCCATACGCATGCAGAGAGAGAGAGAGAGAGAGAGAGAGAGAGAGAGAGAGACAGACAGACAGACAGACAGACAGAGAGAGAGAGAGAGTGTTTGTGTGTGTGTGTGTGTGTGTGTGTGTGTGTGTGTGTGTGTGTTTCAATGTAATTAACGGTGACAGCCTACAACTTTTTTTCTTAATAACAACGATTGACTACCGTCTATATCAAGTGCGACCCCGTTAGCCTGGTACAAGCTGTTGTATGAGTGATGCCCACTTTGCTGTCATGCCGTGAAGTGTGATGGTATGACTTACAGGCAGTCTTCGATTGAGATGGTCAACTATCAACGGCGATGAACTACGTCCAGTGAAATCACGACTATCGTTAATGCAGCTATCCTCAGTGGCTTGTTTTTACTATCGTCATTACTAATGATTACGATCAGCTCTTGATTGGTACATAGCATACATCTAATTTAATCTCGTATGTTCCATCATCCGAGTTCGTTCTGTTCTGGGTAAACCCAATAGCGAAAAGACGCCACAGTTTAAACAGGCCATTTATTTGTTTAGGACAGAGCGTGCACGGGTTTTTTTTTCTTGCTTTGTTTTCTCCCTTTGCATGATTATACTCTTCCTTGTCTAAATTGAAAATGAAATGAGGCCGGGAACAGTAAATAATAAACGGTAAACAAGCAGGGTAACTTTTGCTCCCATAAGAAAGCCTAACACAGAGTAACTTTTATTCAAGACTGGCACAGCCTTTTAAACTTGAAGAAAGTCAGACAAATACAAAGACGAACAATCTAACAGTGGGGGAAAAACAAGCGCAGGCCAACAACTCAACTGTCTTCATAGTAATGACTTGGCAAACATTTGGACTTAAGGGGAGGAGGGGGAAGTCGAAGATGAAGAAACTTGGAACATGAAATTTAGAAAATATATTATAGATATGAAAACCCTTCACTAGCTGCATGAGGGAACCATCGTAATCCCTTTCGAAGGCAGATCTATTTGTATTGCCTGCTCCGAGGCCTTTCGTCCGCTGGATCGGAGCTCATCAGGGAGACACGGCTGGTTGTGGCTGTGCTCCTGGCGTCAAATAGAGACACACCACAGTCCATAATACCGTGGTGTTCTCACCACCAAGGGTTAAAAAAAGAATCCAACAGCACCCTCAAAGCAGCCAGCGAAGGGTAATAAATGAAACCAGCCACGAAAGTGTGGGGAGGAAAAAAGTTGCTGAAAAACTAAAGACATTATACAAACAGTATAAAATGTAGGGGACAATCTTTGAGCCTACGCTTGAGGATCCACCCAAGGATGCAAGGGAGATCAAAAGACAAACACAAAGACGGACAGAAACAAATACAAATAACCTCGATTTAATCGAAACGAAATTGAAAATGAAATGAGGCCGGGAACAGTAAACAATAAACCGTAAACAAGTGGGGTAACTTTTGCTCCCATAAGAAAGCCTAACACAGAGTAACTTTTATTCAAGACTGGCACAGCCTTTTAAACGTGAAGAAAGTCAGACAAATACAAAGATGAACAATCTAATAGTAGGGGAAACGCAAGCGCAGGCCAACAACTCAACTGTCTTCATAGTAATGACTTGGCAAAGATTTGGACTTAAGGGGGCGGGGTCGAAGATAAAAGAAACTGGGAACATGAAATTTATAAAATATATTATAGATATGAAAACCCTTCACTAGCTGCATGAGGGAACCAACACGCCAGGAGCACAGACACAACCAGCCGTGTCTCCCTGATGAGTTCCGATCCAGCGGACGAAAGGCCTCGGAACAGACAATACAAGATCTGCTTTCGAAAGGCATTATATGCGTGTGTGTGTGTGTGTGTGTGTGTGTGTGTGTGTGTGTGTGTGTGTGTGTGTGTGTGTGTGTGTGTGTGCGTGTGTGTGTGTGCGCGCGCGCGCCCCTGTGTGTGTGTGTGTGTGTGTGTGTGTGTGTGTGTGTGTGTGTGTGTGTGTGTGTGTGTGCGTGCGTGTATGTAAACGGTTCAAAATGCAGTAAGTTAGACTGATGTGGTTGCCAACATACAATCACTCTTTAAGCTGGAATCTACAGCACCTGAAATAGATTCAGGGGTTTTGACTGACCTTCAGTGTTGACATTTTTATTATTTATGCAGGAGTCTATGTGCCGTTAATCACTCACAGATGCAAGTATAGGAAAGCAATTTACGCGCTAACAAATACATCAAATAAACACTGTAACTATACCTAATCAACCAACAGTAGTGTTTTAAGGTCCACATATAAAAGGATGATATGGTACTCAAACCGTCTGCAAAAAAGATTCTGGCATGAATTATAATCAACTTTTCTTTTTAATCCAGGGCATAGCCTATCCTATTGTGAGTATACTTGGTATATTTGGAAATGTTATGATTCTTCTGACCATGCGTCGTCTTCCAAGGTCCACTTATAGTGTTTTCTTTAACGTTTTGGCCTGCTCTGATCTGCTGTATCTGATTATAGGTCCCCCAAACGTCTTCCTAAGTGTTGCATTCAATGTGGCAGTCTTCCAACAACTCGGTTCATGGCAATGCAAAGTGATTTCTATGATGGAACGCACGGTACAGACTATATCCCCATGGATGTTGGTGGCACTCACCATGCTAAGAACAGCCTCTGTGGTATGGCCACTTCGTGTCAATGCTGTGTGGACGAAGGGGATGTCAAGAGCTACTGCTGGTATAATGATCATTGCTATCTCTGTGGTTCACTGTCACATTCTCTATGGATTTGATATAGTATCTCCATTTTCAATGTGCAATTATACAGCTGTATCAGAAATTTACGAACGTTTTGCTTATTCAATATGGCCCTGGATACAACTGGTTTTAAGTTCCCTTTTACCGTTCAAGTTGTTGGGGGCCAGCAACAGTGTTCTTCTCTGGACTCTTGTCAGATCGGTCAGAACAGGCACCCGTCTTCCTATGCAACAAAACACACAGGATTCCAGGCAACAAAAAGTGAGTTCATTGTCTGTCACCCTGATTGCTACTAGTATGTGTTTTTTCCTCCTCACCACTCCATTCCACGTGCAGTTTATCACAATAACATACCTTCGTTGGAATGACATGACTCAGAATTTACAATATTACCTCTTAAGAAATATCTCCGAGATCATGATATCCTCCAACTGCGCAGTTAACTTTTACCTGTACTGTCTGACTGGAAGCAGATTCAGAAGGGCAGCTTCGATGCACAGCATTTTAGATTTTCGGATCATTATGTACAACTGAACAGTCTTTCTTAGTACAGGACTGCCATGTCAGTGACAATGATATTATTCAATGTTAATGTAACTGTGGTCACAGTAATGTATAGATCGCGACTGGCCATTTACAGTGACCGTCAGAATGACCATTGCTGGATGGTGACGACTGTAGCTAAACGGCAATGAAGCAGATGAAAACAAATGATCAAACAGAATACGAAATGAATAAAGGAATAAAGCATGAATCAATACATACACAAAATCAGGAGAGAAATAAAGGAGTATCAGTCGGTGGACACGATGAAGGATGAAATAATCAATGTAACACAAATGAATGAATATATGAGTTAATAGTCACTTAAGTAATTGATAAATAAATTTATGATTCAAAAACTATTTAAGTAAGGAAACACCCACACACACACACACACACACCACACACACACACAGACACACACACACACACACACACACCACACACACACACACACACACACACACACACACAACACACACACTCTTGTTTGTTTGCAGTAGTTGTCGTTGCTGTTGCTGTTGCTGTTGTTGTTGTTGTTGTTAAACTTTGCCAAGGCATTGATGTAATGAAGGAAGAACTGTTAGCCTGCATTTGTTTTTACCCCACTGCTAAAGACTGTCCCCAACATATTACTACATATATACTGTTTTTACAATGATTTTAGTGTGTGTTTTTTTTCAGCAGCTTATTTCTTCACCAGGCTTTCTTTCCGAATTACTTGTCTACCCTTCGCTGTCTGCTTTTGGTTGCTGTTGGATGCTATATTTCAACCCTTAGTAGTAAGAACACCACGGAATTATAGACTGTGGTGTATGTCCATCTGATGCGAAGGGAGCACAGACACAATCAGCCGTGCCTCTCTGATGAGTCCAATTAAGCATGCATGTGTGTGTGTGTGTGTGTGTGTGTGTGTGTGTGTGTGTGTGTGTGTGTGTGTGTGTGTGTGTGTGTTTGAGTGAGTGTGTGTGTGTGTGTGTGTGTGTGTGTGTGTGTGAGAGAGTGAGAGAGAGAGAGAGAGAGAGAGAGAGAGAGGAGAGAGAGAGGAGAGAGAGGCATATTTTCAGGTAAACTTCAACATCAGTTTTATACAACTGATTTTTACTAGATTAGGCACTTTCTGTTTGCATTTAACGTAATGTGTTTTTGTTTGCTTTTTTCCTCGTAGTGTTGTTTTTTTTGTGTGCACAATACGTCATGTGATATACCTTTTCTTGTGAATATACCACAATACATAACAACCCAACACAACACAATGGAGGAGAATGCAATACAACATAGCACAATATATCGAAACGTAAGACAAACACAATGCGACACAATGTGTAAGAACAGAAGACTATGTAACACAACTGTAAAGAAAGTCCCAGATAGACAGAATAAAGAATATGTATTGATGCTTGTATGTGTGCCTGCTATCTGTACTCTCTGTCACTCCAGATCAGACAAACGCGTTCACCCACTGGGAAAGGAAACTAAGGTTGAAAACTTAAGCCACACCCTTTTATTAATAGAAGAAATAACTTTTTCCTTTGTTGTTATGGCCTGGGTATGGACAGGAGGGAAAGAAGATCAACGTCACCACCCTAGCGAAGACACAGTTTTTTGTTCCTGCTGCACCTCACTCCAGGCAGCTCTTGAAATAACTCTTGGGCGTTCCTCAACAGACTCAAGGAATTCTTCCCAGTCCGTGGAAGAAATCACGCCCGTAGCCTGAGGAAACTTGACAGTCTGTCTGTGCCCATTTCCTGGCACCAATACTCCATGCTCAGTCCCTGGCACTGGAAGCCTGCACAGTGACAGTCTTTTAATATGTGTTTCTCATCCCTCCTTCAGTGTCCATGGCCATGAACCCTTTCGTCCTTTTCAATCCTCCCCTTCTTCCCCAAAGTCCAACCACAGGCCATGAAAATTATTCCTATTATCCTAAGCAGACAAACACAACGACATAGACACCATACATTTACATGAAACACTATCCAAGAAAAGACTTCGATTCACTACCCTTGTCAGGAACAGTAAAAACACAATTCCACTTTGTCACCCTCATCAATACCATTTAACAAGAAAGGATTTCCTTTTACTACCCTCGTCATAACCATTTCCTTTACATCCCCTTTCTTGCAATATCAAAAGTAAACTTCGTAGGTTATTCAGAATTTTTCTAAAAACAATGGACAAAAATGACAGAGTAGTGTTCTGCATTGCGAGAAGGGAATATAAAAATTTAAATGAAAGAAAACAGAAAGAATATAATGATTCCCTTTTGAATGATCTTTTGTCTTCGGCCAAAAATCAGCAGTTATTCTGGAATACTGTACACAAGATTCTAAAAAGAAAATCCGACTTGCAAATAACATTCCGGTGCAGGATTGGTTCCTACACTTTAAAAATCTTTTGGATAAGGACGATGTGGAGTCCATTGAAACTGACAATGCGTTGAGTAATGAAGAATATACTTTCGACAGACCAATATCCAGGGAGGAAATATCATCAGCTATTAAGAAATTAAGGAATGGTAAAACTGCCGGACCTGATGGCCTAATTGGGGAATTTTTTAAGAATTCTGGTGAGACTTTTAAGTTTTCTAGTTAAATTGTTTAATCATTTATTTGATACAGGGATTTATCCTGAAGATTGGAAAGAATCCATAATATTACCGTTATTTAAGAAAGGGGAGGTAAACGATGTAAATAATTATAGAGGCATTTCTTTGTGCAATGTATGTAGTAAACTTTATAGTTCAGTTATTAATAATAGACTTCATGAATGGGTATCTCAGAATGGTATAACTGGTGAACATCAAGCAGGATTTAAAAAAGGCTATTCTACCATTGATCATATGTTTAGTTTACTAGCTGCAGTTCAAAAACAATTTGTAAATAACAAAAGCTGTATGTGGCGTTTGTAGATTTTGAAAAAGCTTTTGATTCAATTTCACGGAATATATTGTGGCCTATTTTGTTAAAAAAATGGAATTAAAGGTAAGTTGTATCGTTGCGTAAAGAGCATGTATAAAGAGGTAAAAGCAAGAATTAGAGCTGGAGCAAAATTATCAGATTTTGTTAAGTGTACAAGAGGGGTTAAGCAAGGGGATGTTTGTAGTCCAGTTTTATTCTCTCTGTTCATAAATGAATTGGCTTTGGAGATTATTCAAAATGGACGACATGGTGTTACTTTTGATCTCTTGGAACTGTTTGTATTACTTTTTGCTGACGACATTATTTTACTGTCTACAACTGTTGTTGGTCTGCAAAGGCAACTGAACAGCTTGCATACAGCTGCTACTAATTTAGAATTAAGAGTAAATATGAATAAGACCAATATCATTGTGTTTCGTAAAGGTGGATATTTGGCACGTAATGAAAAATGGACCTATGGGGGTGAATTCATTGGTGTAGTCAACGCATACAAATATCTTGGATTTTATTTTACTACCAGACTAAGTTTCACTTTTGGGTGTCAAGATATAGCAAATAGGGCAAGGAGAGCAGTCACAGTTATTCTTCATATTCTATATAAATTGAATAGTAGCGCATTTTCTGTTTTTTCGAAGTTATTCGATTCGCAGGTGCAACCAATCTTACAATATGGGGCTGAAATTTGGGCTCTCGAGAAAAATGTCGAAATGGAGAATGTTCATTTGTATGCAATGAAAAGATTTTTGAATGTAGACAATCGAACACCAAATGATTTAGTTTATGGTGAACTCGGAAGGTATCCAATTTATATCAATTCTGTTTTTAGATGTATTAAGTATTGGCTGAAAATAACCAGAATGGAGGAAAGTAAGATACCATTCAAAGCTTATAAGACATTGCGACAGTTGGATGGTAATGGCAAGAAGACATGGGCTACCAATGTTCGTCAGTGCTTAAATTCTTATGGCTTTGCTTATGTTTGGGACAACCAGGGCGTTGAAAGTATATCGGGATTTTTGAAATGTTTTAAACAAAGAATGATCGATTGCAGATGGCAAGATTGGCATGACCATATCTATAGCAGTGACAGATTTGCACAATACAGACTCTTTAAAACAGCACATGTGGTTGAACCATACATTGAAATGAATATGAATAGGTATGTTAAGAGTGCATTGAGTAAGTTTAGATTTGGTATCTCTGACATTGCTTGCCATCGGTTTAGATACAGTGTTCTGAAAGATAAGGAATTGATGTGTCGCTTGTGTAATCAGGCAAAGGAAGATGAAATACATTTTTTACTTTGTTGTCCTGCACTCAGTGACCTTAGAGCTAAATTTGTTAAGGCCAAGTATTATTGTGACCCCTGTAGTTTTAGAGTCAACTTGTTGTTAGCAACAAGAAATGAAAATGACCTTTTCGATCTTGCTATGTACATTTATGAAGCGCAAAAGCGAATACGAACAGTCTATTCATAATAGTTTGCGTAGTGCATATACGTGTAATAGCTTTTTCTTTCCATTTTCTTACTGAGAATTCTTCTTGTGTGTTGTATTACGGGTGTCACCCCTTCAGTATGGGCTATGGCCTTTATCTGAATAAATCATTCGTATTCGCATTCGCATTCGCATTCTCTCTCTCTCTCTCTCTCTCTCTCTCTCTCTCTCTCTCTCTCTCTCTCTCTCTCTCTCTCTCTCTCTCTCTCTCTCTCTCTCCAAGGCATATGCATATTCCTTATCATGATGTTGAGACAATGAAAATAAAGCATAAAATTAGATTGATTAACAAAAAAATCAAGATCAAAGTTCTTCTTAAACAGGCGTCCACAAACGCTGTAATAGATGTGCAGATGTTATTGATGTCTGTGTTGCAGCTTTACTATTAAAGGTTAGGTGTATGCGACTGCGCATCAAACAATAATGAACCAAGGCCTCGATTAAGGAGTCGAGTACTTATAGACTGGCGCGACTGGATTATTTTGAGAATTTCTATGGTGTCTGAAAGTTGATTCTCCTCATTCTCTTCCATATGGCCATCAAGCTACGAGCCAGGTGGTTCCAAGCAGACAGAGTAAAATCAAAGGAATTGGATTATGTTGGGCTCTTGATGGTGGCGCAAAGATAGGGTCAGGAGTGTGTGCAAGGGCCTTAAATGTGTGTCACTTAAGGGGAAGGTCGTGCATTTGAAGATTGTTTGTGATTTCATTGATGAAAATCCCCCAAAACAAGGAAAATGATTGGTGGGGATTTGTTCTTCTGATCAAATTCAATTTAACGTTACATGCTGACTCAAAGCCACAAAACGTTTTCATGGATTATACAGTGATTTAATGCAAAATCCTAATTTTGAAGTGTGGCCTGTGCCATTGATCACCTGCAAATGTGAAAGTAGCAAGGTGATCCCATGCCACAAATTACAAAATATGATTCTTATACAATAACTGAATTTTATCCAGTTACAATCATCTTTTGATATTCTTTAATTGTGTAATAATGAATTCAAACCGTCTCAAAAGAGACCTTTGGTACGATCAATACAAGCCTTTTGAAGAGATCTCCGAAAGGATCTGGAATATAGGTGAGCCTCTTGTGTGTATGTTTGGAATATCTGGGAATCTTATGATTGTTCTGATCGTGTTGCGTTTTCCGGCGTCTACGTGTAGTGTTTTCTTTGGAGTTCAGGCCTGCTCTGATCTGCTGTATTTGATTATAGGGCCCATAAACAGATTGCTCTATGTACGAATCGGAGTGCCTTACTTTGAAGAACAAGGGTCGTGGCAGTGTAAACTGTGGATTATGGCGTTTAGCGTGACGGAAACTTTATCTCCTTGGATGCTGGTGGCCCTCACCTTGCTAAGGGCAGCTTCTATAATATGGCCACTTCGCGTCAGTGCTGTATGTACGAAGGGAATGTTGCAAGTTACTGGCGGTTTAATGACCGTTGTTATCACTCTGATCCACTGTCACTTTCTCTATGGATATGACATAGGATCTTGTTCTGGGATATGCTGTCCTAGTGTATCGGAAATGTACAAATGGTTTTCTAAAACCATATGGCCGTGGATAGCTATGAGTGAAAGATTTTACGTTCCGTCTGTGTTGTTGGGGCTGGCAGCAGCGTTCTTCTCTGGTCTTTTGTCAGATCTTTCAGAGCGGGCAAGTGTCTTCCCTTACAACTATATACCCAGGATTCCAGACGGCAAAAGATAACTGCATTGACTGTAACCTTAATTGCTGAAAATATATGCTTTTTCCTCCTTAAAACGCCATTCGAGATTGACAGGTTCATATTCCGATCTGTTGACAGCAATGACCCGGTTCAGTATGGACAGTATAGAGTCTTCTATGCAGCTAGCAGTATCCTGTTTTATTCTAGTTACACTGTTAACTTTTACTTGTATATTTTAATCGCCAGCAAGTTCAGAACAATTTCCGATCATCAGATTTGAAAATCAGGGGGGGTGGGGGGTGGGGGTGGGGGGGGGGGTTGCGCACAAGGTATAGTCACTTCTTCGTATGGGACTGCCCCATCGTTGACACTGATGCCTGTGTGTATTGGTTTTGCAGTCAATACAGTCTGCACAGAAATCCATCGACGTTTCTTTCTTTCTTTATTTTTGTTGTTGTTGTTGATAAATTACATTCCTTAATGGTGATGACAACAGCTATACGCAATTTTAGCAGTCTGTTGAAACGTTAATGCCTTTGTCTTTGAAATAACAGGCGTTCACGTTGTCTACTCACTCTTATGCATGCGTAATGATTAAAGATAAAGGCATAAAACATGTTTGACGAATGAATGACTGTACAGTGGCTGAGTTAATAAGTAATTAAACAGTCTGTATAAGTTATGAGTAATTGTATAACAAACGAACGAACAAGTAAACAAGTCAGGAAGAATTTTTTTAAGCCCGGAGAATAAGATACAAAATTCAGTCTTTCGGTTCAGATTCCGTTTCATCATGAGTTCTTAAGTTTGTTTACAACAAGATGTAGTAAAGACCGACTTCGAATTAACATGATAAGGTTTTTGGTTGAATATTTGTTAGAGGTTGAAGTTATACAATTCATTGTCCTCTCTCAAAATAAAAAAGAAAGAAATCTGATGACTTCAAATTTATTCTTTTTACATTTATGATGTTGCAGCTCAGAGCTTTGGTGATAACTCTCCACTCACAGACATACACAGGTGAATCCTTCCGTTTCATATGTGTAGATATCAGTCAAACTTATCACACGAAACATGAAGCTGTCTTCACTGTTCTGTTCAGTGGCAGAGAGTCACAGACTTCTCTGTTTGCAAACGTTCTTTTTGTATTGAAATATTCTGTTTTTTCCTCTTTTTCTTTTCTTTTTTTGCATTATGGACTAGGATTCACCAACATGGAAAATGATAATTATATACTATGGCGTCACTAATGATCATATTAAAGAGGAAGATAGCTTGTGTCTTTGTTTATATGCGCGCGCGTGCACGCGCGCGCATGTATGTACGTGTGTGTGCATGTGTGTGTGTGCGCATGTGTGTGTGTGTGTGTGTGTGTGTGTGTGTGTATGTGTGTGTGTGTGTGTGTGTGTGTGTCTGTGTGCGTGCGTGCGTGCGTGCGTGTGTGTGTGTGTGTTGTGTGTGTGTGTGTGTGTATGTGTGTGTGTGTGTGTGTGTGTATGTGTGTGTGTGTGTATATATGTGTGTGTGTGTGTGTGTGTGTGTGTGTGTGTGTGTGTGTGTGTGTGTGTGTCTGCGCGCGCACGAGCGCGCGTGTGTGACTATGTCTGTGCACGCGCTCGCGCACTTGTATGTGTGTGTATGTGTGAGTCTGTGTGTGCTTGTGTGTCCGTGTGTGTGTGTATGTGTGTGTGTGTGTGTGTGTGTGTGTGTGTGTGTGTGTGTGTGTGTGTTGTGTGTGTGTCATCAAGTCCCACGTGTTTTGTTCTATATGTCTCAATAAGTCACGCTGTGTGTGGAATGTAACTGAAAGCATGGGTTTATAAGAATCATTACTCAAATAATAAGACTGTACAAATACCTTACCTGATGTGAAAGGAACAAAATATGTTGTGGTTGTCAGTTTGCGTCAATCCCTAACACCAAATACAAATGGGCATTAAAGAGTCTAATGAGCTGGCTTACAAATGAATGACGGTTTTTGTTTTTCTTTTGCTGTTGTTGTTGTTGTTGTTGTCGTCGTTTTCTGCGTGCAGTGTGAAGAAGGGACTGGCTCTGTCTTTTTCTGTGGCATGTAGGCGAGGTGTCGGAGATGCAAACATCACCAGTTATACTGTGTGACACACTTAACGTGCTTTCCCAATCCTCAATGTCTGCATGAAGCACGCGCGACAGCATGCACAACCCTATCCAGGTCAGCTGAGAAGATGGTGTTAAAAGTAGCAACAAGCAATAGTCATCACGTGCAATCGATGGTATCTAAGTAACACACCCTAACTCATATACCTCTTCCTTCCTCCATACACATCTCATGCACGAAAGAAAGAAGGAATAGGCGTCGTAGTTCATTGCGGTATCTTATGTAATTCTCGGGATTCCAGACACATCCATATTTTCCCACCTGATCTCGTTTCTACCTTCCTTTTCCCTGAATAAATCAGTGTCTGGTCTTTGTCATCATGACAACGAAACTATTTGTCAAGGCAGTGAAAGCTCTCACAAAAGACTTTAATTGCTTAGAGGCAAGGAATGTTGCATGTAGTAGAGAAATATGTAGTAGACCGATTAGCAATTAGACTTGAAAGTATTCTTCCTGGATTGGTGTGAGTCACAAGTCCAACTGACCTTGTGACTGATATCTTGCCTGTACGACCATCAGGTACGTGCTATAATTTGGGAAATTTCCACCTTTTAAAGTTTAGATTTGTCAATCCATTAAAGAAGGATCCCAGGCGTCTCTGGCTGTGTAGAACATGTCACTATGATTTGGGAACCAATCCAAAGAGCTAGGGTAGCGAAACGGGGCCTCGATGTGGTGTGCCACGATCTGGCAAACGCATATCGATCAGTTCAATACAAGATGATTCATCTGACCCTCGAGATGTATCATGTCCCAGAGAATTCCAGAGAAACGCTGAGGAAGTACTTCAATGTCGTGTAAATGAGATTCTCCTCACAAGAATACAGAACAAAATCAGATGGATCTGGAAACTGGTATAGGAACGGGCTGTGCAATTTTTCCAATACTGTTTATGTTGGCTATGGGGGTCATCTTCAATGCTGTCATGAGTTGTGCAGGTCCAGCAGATCACGAGAATAGATACCCTCTCTGAAGGCCTACATGGATGATACTATAGTGCTTTCCACCAAGTGTGACATGTGAATCAGGAAAAAAAAATGTTCTGATCGTATTCAAGAGCATCAAGACATTGCATTTAAGTGACCTGTACACAGAATATTCTAACACTTTTTGTTCTTTGAAAAAAAAATCCTATTGTTGTGAACATACGTTTTTACACAGTTCGGTGAAATAAAAAAGAAGAAAAGAAAACCACTTTTCATCCCTTCATCATCAAGACGACGTCTTTGAAAACACTTTAACTCATGTCTATTTTATACCTAATTCTTGTATACCAAGGAATATGAAAGGGCATGTTTTGAAGCACGTTTTCAGATCGCTTTAAATGAAATCCAATGTGCATTGTTCTCTTTTGACCATGGCAATCTCTCTCTCTCTCTCTCTCTCTCCTCTCCTCTCTCTCTTCTCTCTCTCTCTCTCTCTCTCTCTCTCTCTCCTCTCTCTCTCTCCTCTCTCTCTCTCTCTCTCTCTCTTAATTTATGAGTGGGTACTCAGACCTTTGTCCTACTATTTTGTGTCATCGTTCAACAACATAAATCAGTCGCAGGCTTGATTGACATTCGCTTTGTAAACAAAATAACTAGCGAGGGAACACATTTCCTGCCAAGGAGTATGTGCATGAACACACACACGCACACACACAAACACACACACACACACACACACACACACACACACACACACACACACACACACACGGACACGCACGCGCGCGCATGCACGCACTCAAGCACGCACGGACGCACACACAAACACACACACACACACACACACACGCACGCACGCACGCACGCACGCACGCACGCACGCACACACACACACACACACACACACACACACACACACACACGACCTCTCGCACGCTCGGATGCAAGCACATAAACATGGCCATACGCATGCAGAGAGAGAGAGAGAGAGAGAGAGAGAGAGAGAGAGAGAGAGAGATTCAGATTCAGATGTTTTAATCATATATAGGCCATTGCCCCTCATGATGGGGAGTAATTGAACAATCATTTCACACAATGTTTTCTTTTATATATACAAATGATAAGGTTAAAGATAACGTTTTACGAGATAGCAACTTGGCGTAGCTGAAACGCTTTATACAAGAAAATTGACAGATTTCTGATGGTTCTATCATGTTTGCATGCCAAAAGTAAGCTTAATCGAAACAGGTTTGGAAATTTATGAAATTTTGCGGGAATATATTGCTGTCTTAAGCTACTCAGTGCTGGGCAAGACAAAACAAAATGGACCTCATCCTCTTTACTGTTTTTACACAGTGGGCAGATTAAATCGTTGTCATTGTGAGATCGATATTGATAGCAATGCACAGCGATTTCTGAGACGCCAAGTCTGAATCTTGTCAACATAATTTTCAAATGTCTATCTAAATTCAGTAACAGGTGAGTTTTCACTTCGGGAACTGTACAAAACGTTCTGTACATACTAAATCTATCACTATTCTTAATATGGAAATCCCATTCCTGCCACCTACATAAAATCAATCTTTCCTTGAAATCAAGTAAGAAAGCATTTATTTCTTCTACACCTTGATTTGTCCAAACAAATCCATATCCAAACGTATACAACTTACAACGGATATTTGTAGCCTAAGTTCTTTTATCACGTGAATCTAAATCGAGCAGCATCCTATAGGCTTTACGTGGTAGTCTTGACTCATCCATTCGAGTTAGTTTTAGCCAGAATCGAATACATTTGACTACTGAGTTGATGAATATTGGATATCGATTCGTTTCCCCATATATTAGATCATTTGGCGTTCTCATTTCAACCCCTAAAAGCTTTTTAAGGGCAAACAGATGTATTTTTTCAGAATGTTGAGCAGCATTATCTAAACCCCATAACTCAGCCCCATACTGAACCATTGGTTGAATTTGTGTGTCAAATAACTTTAAATATAAACTGAGAGAATTGCATTTCAGCTTAGACAGTTTCTGTAGAATGCACAACAAAGCATTTTTAGCTCTGCTCACCAAATCCTGACATGCAACAGAGAAACTCAGTCTTGTGGAGAAATAGATTCCTAAATACTTATACGCATTCACAACAGTTAACACAGCCCCATTGTAAGTCCATCTCTCTCTTGCTGCCAAGTAACCACCCTTCCTAAATACAACTATATTAGTTTTATTCATGTTTACATTCAAATGCAGTGTTGATGCTGCCTGATACAAACAATAATTAAGTTGTGTCTGTAGACCAATCACAGTTTCCGATATCAACGCTATATCATCTGCCAGCAATAGGATAAACAATTCACAGTCACCTTGGGTAAAAGTAGCACCATGTCTCCCTTTTCTGTTCACTTCTGAGGCTAACTCGTTTATGAATAATGAAAATAACACAGGACTAGTTACATCACCTTGTTTTACCCCCCGAGTACAATTTATATAGTCAGTTAATTTTGCTCCACATCGAATTCTAGCTTTAACATTTGTGTACATATTACGAATACATCTAAATAGCTTGCCTTTAATTCCATTTTTTAAGAGTATAGGCCACAATATATTTCTATCTACAGAATCAAAGGCCTTTTCAAAGTCAATAAAAGCAACATATAATTTGCGATTAAAGGAGAACTGTTTCTGTACCATAGCTAATAATGTAAACATATGATCAATTGTAGAATATCCCCTTTTAAATCCTGCTTGGTATTCGCCTGTTAGATTAAGTTCTTCAACATACTCTTGGAGTCTATTGTTAATAATTGTGCTGTAGATTTTACTGCTTGCGTCACAAATTGAGATACCTCTGTAATTCCCAGGGTCATTTACATCACCTTTTTTGAAAAGAGGGATTACTACAGACTCTGTCCACGTCTCTGGAAATATGCCCTTATCAAATAGTGTATTAAATAGTTTCACAAAGAATTCAGTGACACGATTCCCAGATGTTTTTAGCATTTCCCCAGCTATACCATCTGGCCCAGCGGCTTTATTATTCCTTAATCTGTGTATTGCTAACATAACCTCTTCCTTTGATATGGGTCGATTCATTGAACTAAAATCCTCTCCTTGTTCATTGACATCATCATGCGCATCCTCATCATTTTGTTCTAAACAATTTTCTTCTCTTTCGAGCAAACTTTTGAAGTGTTTAAACCAGTCATCAGTCGTTATGTTATTATGAGGCTGTTTTCTTTACAGGAGATCTTTTTAACATTGCACCAGAACTCCTTCTGATTGTGTACAGAGGCAACTAACTTCTCAGTTAAGAACTCATTATATTCCTTTTCTTTCCTTTTTAACAGATTTTTATATTCTCTTCTTGCTCTGCAATAGGCATCACTATCTACTCGTTCTTTGGAAGTTAGAAATATTCTCAGTAATTTCATAGCATTTGCTTTATTATCTTTACATTCCTTGTCATACCAATCACTGTTTTTTTCAGTTGCGTTTAAACTGATTTTCTTTTTCATACAGCTTCCAGAGTTTTTTATATACTCATTAAACACATTCAAGGCATCGTTACAGTTATGACTAATGAGATCAATAGCACGATCGAGTAATGCCAACCCTTCAGAACAATTAAGAGCACAAATATATGACTGTTCCATATTACAGTTCCACACATATTTTTCAATGAACTCATCTGTTTTATCTATATTTACACAAATAGCGTTTTTCTCCGAAAACTTGAAGTGAAGCTCCACAGGTAAATGATCTGATTCCAGCCTCTCTGAAACCGTTAATTTGCAAGTAGAAACAACGAAAGGGAAACAATCCTTAGACAATAAAAAGTAATCGTTGACACTATTGCCTGAATCGGATATATAAGTATAATTTCCATCGAAATCTCCATCGCATAAACCATTAAGAATGTATAAACCAAGTGCAGTACACATACTCAAAAGACATTTTCCATAGCTGTTAAGTACGTGATCAGCTGATCTTCTTCCAGAAAATACAGAATGACTACCAACGTTAACACCATAATCATCACTGTCGTTTGGTATGTCTGGAGAGATGCTAGCTGTTCTGCTGTTCAAATCACCGGATAACATTACATATACATCTTTATATTCAAGCATGCAATCAAAAATACATTCTTCCAATGAACTTACGCCATTGCCAATATCAAAGTGTACATAGTAGGGCGAACCCTCTGGTGGGACATAGGAACAAACATACAAAACATCTTCTGTAACACCAAATAAACATTTGTCAATCAGGAATACAATTACGTTCGGATGGTTCACATCGATTTCACGAACAAACGACATCAGATCATTTCTTATTAAACAAATTATACCCCCAGAATGTCTGCCCTGCCTCGTGAATTTGATAGCAGGTTTTCTGAATACGGTGTATCCAGTAAAAACACACAATTGGACATGTTCAACAAACGTTTCAACCAAGCATATAAAGTCAAATTCAAACAAGAAAGAAAGGAAATCTCGACAATTAAGTTTGGAAAGAAGACCATTGACATTCCAGTGTAAGAAGGAAACATGTTTTATATCAGTTTTGTTATCTGTACATACATCATTACCTCTGTTATGTGTACATGTGTTAAGAGAGACACTCTGTGATGCCGTCTCTGTAACATTCTGTGACACTGTCTCTTGATTTCCGTAGTTTTCTCTTCTTTCTAAAGACAGGTTCTCTTCATGCAGGGTTACATGATCAAAACAGTCAACATCTGCATCAACATCACATGCTTTCATTAGAGACATATCCTCATAAAAAAAGTGAACAATCATGATTTGTATGAATAACATAATCTTTGTTTTGAGAGGTCCCCTTATAACCATTTGAACAATCATCAATCGTGGCAGCATTATGATAATTCTTTTTAGACGACACCTGATCACAACTTTCAATAAAAACACCGTCACTCAATGAATAATAATCAGCATCACACAAAGATCTTTGCTCTATTTTTCTTTCTTCAGATTGATTGTATCCCAACACATGCAAAGGTAAATCACAACCACATTCATTCAAATAATCAGTATTATGTACGGAGGTAACATTTTTATAAACAGGATCAAACTTTTCACTTTCCCCCCGCCCCCGACCTCTCGAAAAACCGGTTTTAACATTTCCAGTCAATGCATCCTTCACAGTGACAAGGTCACGTTCCTTAGTTCTGTAGTTCCGTGTTGCACGATAACATTTTACACGACTGGGTGATTTCGCCGGTGTCACCACGGGCTGGCCACCCCCCTATTTGATTTCTGTCAGGTTCTGTCCATCACCAAGTCCGTATTTTTTACCGTCTATTAGCAGGTGGTCAAAAACCATTGTAGCCCGTTTTCCGTCGCTGCGTGCCCTCTTCAGATAAGGAGTCAGCTGCCTTCTAACCTCTCTGACGCGCAAGGAAAAGTCCTCACCGATAAAGATCTGACCACCTTTCAGTCTGTATTTGGCTTTCAAAATCTTCTCTTTCTCTTTGAAGAAGGTGCACCGTGCTATGACAGGAGAGTTTGGTTTGGCATTCAGACGATGAACACGGTCAAAATGAAAGTCCCCAGTTAAGTTTAGCTTGTCCACGATCAAGTCTTTCACCACACCCTCACACCTGATGGAGTTTCGTTTTCCCTGCGACGAAGTCCATAGAAAATTAAATTATTCCTCTTGGAACGTCCCTCCAGGTCATCAGTCTTACGTTCCAATTCCTGCACCTTCTTCCTCAGGTCTTCATTGTTACCACGGAGATCGTCGTTCTGGCACCGTAGATCTTCAACCTCCTCCTTTAGGGAACGCATCTCTTCCTGCAGGGCAGAAAGACCCTCACGGATGTCCTTGATGTCGCCCTTCATCTGATCGAACTTTAAGTCCATGGACTGGAGTAAGGACATCAGTTCCTTGTTGGAGGGTCCTTCGGCAGGCGTCGAAGCTCTGGGGGTGCTGGTGGGGACGCTCTCAGTGTCTACACTAGCTCTGCGTCCGGCACTCGACAGGGTGCTCTGGCGCTGAGCATTCTTAGCTGGTCCTGGGTTTTGTTCAATGTCTCCACACTGCAGCAGAAAACTCCCCCAGAACAAAAGCACGAGGAGGCAACCTACGGCGACACCGCCCGCTGTGGTTTTCATCTTCAATGTCCGAATGGTGAATCGCTTCCTCACTCGCTTCAACATAAAAGCTATGTATACCGAGTGAAAACAGCCACATCTCACTCGAAAATCGATACTGGAAGACGGCATGGTTCTTCATACAACTGTATGCAAGATCTTACAAGCAGAAGTTTTCTCAATCCGGCGTGATTAAAGAATTAATTGGGAGCAACTACATAACAACCTTCACCTCTGAACACAGTTCAGGTACCCCCCCCCCCCCCCCCCCCCCCCCATCTGATGCGAAGGGAGCACAGACACAATCAGCCGTGCTTCTCTGATGAGACCGATCAAGCATACATGCGTGTGTGTGTGTGTGTGTGTGTGTGTGTGTGTGTGTGTGTGTGTGTGTGTGTGTGTGTGTGAGTGTGTGTGTGTGTGTGTGTGAGAGAGAGAGAGAGAGAGAGAGAGAGAGAGAGAGAGAGAGAAGTTCAGGTAAATTTCAAGATCTATATTCTTTTTACTAGTTTACGGATTTGCTGTTTGTATGTAAATTAAAAAGGTGTTTTTTCCTCGTAGTGTTATCTATTTATGTGTGCAATACGTCATTTCATATCTGACTTTCTCTTGTGACTATACCGCCCTCACAGGTAACTTTCTAAATGATATATATGGCAAAAAAAAACACAAAAAAAAACGTCATAGCATCAGTCCTGTGATATTACGACCAACATCAGCAACAATATTGTCAGCAGCTTCTCCACAGTAAAGTCGTCATTGACGAACTCAGTTCCAGCTTCTGACAGACACACACCACACACCACACCCACTGACGTGGTCTGTTGCTTCCGGGTCATTTGGATTACTTCCCTTCAAAGCAACCTCGCCTCAAGCTTAGAAAAAAGTGACAAATAAATCATATCATTTCTATCTGTTTTTGTACGTATGTATGTATGGATGGATGGATGGATGGATGTGTGGATGGATGGATGGATGCATGCATGTATGCGTGTATCTATGTATGTTTGTATGTGTGTTTCTCTCCATCTCTCTCTCTCTCTCTCTCTCTCTCTCTCTCTCTCTCTCTCTCTCTCTCCTCTCTCTCTCTCTCTCTCTCTCTCTGTATCTGTCTTATCTATCTATCTATCTATCTATCTATCTATCTATCTATCTATCTATCTGTCTGTCTGTCTGTCTGTCTATCTACCTCCTGCCTACCTACCTACTATCTACGTGCCTATCTATTTGTCTGTCTGTCTCTCTGTTTCTTTGCTTGTCGGCCTTTCTATCTATCTATCTATCTATCTATCTATCTATCTATCTATCTATGTATCGTTTTAGTCATCATCTGTCTACTTACCTACTTCCTACCCATCTACCTACCTACCGACCTACCTACCTATCTGCCTGCCTGTCTGTCTGTCTGTTTATCTGTCTGTCTATATGCCTGTCTGTATGTCTGTCTGGCTTAGTTCAGTCAGTGTTAATTGTTCCGAAGAGAAGCTGAAATTGATAACAGGTTTAGCTTATTCCCAAATTCATAGTTTGGCAACATCTGAAACATGGTATAACGTTAGTCACTAAACAAGCTCACAAGCCAAAGAAGAGTTACAGTTAAAACATGCAATTTTCATTTCTGTGGACTGATGCTGATATATCTATTTGTCTGTCTGTTTGTCTGCCTCACTGATGGGCTGGCAAGCTGGTTATTTGGCATGCTTGACAGATGGCTGGTTGGTTGGCTGGCTGTGTGGCTAACTGGCTGGCTGGCTAGCTGCCTGGCTTGCTGACTTGCTGGGTGGCTGATTGGCTGGCTGGCTGGCTGGTTGGCTGGCTGGAGGGCTAGTTGGCTGGCTGGCTGGCTGGTTGCTGGCTGGCTGGCTGGTTTGTTGGCTGGCTGGCTGATTGACTACTCGGCTGCCTGGCTGGCTTATGGGTAGTTTGCTGGTTGGCTTGCTAGCTGACTGGTTGGCTGAATGGCTGGCTCGTTGTCTGGCTGACAGGTTGGCTCCTTGGTTGGCTCGTTGGTTGGAGGGTTGGATGACTTGCTGGCTAGCTTTTTGGCTGGCTGGCTGTCAATTGATCTTTCCGTCCGCCGATCTATATGTCTATTTATCTATGAATTAATTACGAGACTTTTTTTCATAAGAAAAGTTTTAGTCAGTAGTAGATTTGGTTATTCCCCATTACCTGATTTGACAATATTTGAAACACAGTGGAGACATCGTCAAGGAACCCTGATGGAAACGAGTCGTCTGCAACGTCACCAGGTTTGTTCAGGCCCTCCATCCATCCATCATATTTACATACACTATTTCCTTGTCTGTCACCTTCCTGGACTTCTCCACTTCCCTGAGTGATGGACTGTTTAAAACCCCAGTCTTCTATAAACCCACTAATGTGTATTCATACCTAGACTACACATGCTCCCATCACCCTTCCTCATAACAAAATATTTCATGGTCTGAATTCCTGTGCCTGCGCAGATTTTGCTTTGATGAAGAGGATTTCACACACACACACACACACACACACACACACACACACACACACACACACACACACACACACAGCACACATGCGTGCGCGAGCGCTCGCACGAGCTCACGCATGCACGCACAAACGCACTCACACAAACACATGGGAGGGGAGAGAGAGAGAGAGAGAGAGAGAGAGAGAGAGAGAGAAAAGAGAGAGCACTCGTGACTCGTGACTTTAATGTGAAGCCATCAGCCTATTCACATGAGTACGCAACAAGAAATGTACATCAATTTTATATAATTAGAACAAAATTTACCATAACTGCTACGAAACATTCTTCCCTGACAGTATGTACATGCAGAATTCTGTCTTAATCATGCATTAGCACTACCTGGTACAGTCTTCCTTATGAACGTAATGTAAGTATATATATATTATTATTTTAAAACTCATGATATTAATGCTGTTGAGGCAATCAAACAAAACACATGTTTTCTATTTCGTTACCCATATCATATTTCGTTTACATATACAGTGAAGGCCTTTCTTCCCTGCGTCATAAGATTCTCCGGAAAGCTGTACTATTTTAAGCATCTTTTGTTTACATCAATTACGCATGCGCAAAATAAGCCTATCGCCCTCTCCGGTGCAAAGGTAAACCCCGAATCTTGGGTCTACATAACAAAGCTGCCATGCTAACCTTTGACACTCAGAGTGTGTTCTTCTGTGGTCGTGTTCGTGTGGTGTTGGACTTGTGTTGTTTATATTCGTTGGATTTAGCAGCCCCATGGATAAATTACTAAAACCTTGTTGCTTTCCATGTATCAGGTTGGTACATTCCTTCAGTTATTTTCACTTTAATTGTCGTTTTCCCTATTTCTTTCAGCCTGTGACCCTGACGTATTCTGTCCCGTGGGTCTTGTCGACGCTTGACTCGCACACTGTGTCTTGATTGCCCGTTGACCAGAGGAGTCTCTTAATGGTCGGATCCCTAGAATTCAGACTTTGATAATTCAAAGCAACCGTCGGAAAATAATCAAAATGCATATAACAGCTATCGTTATTCAAAGAGTACAAAACCATACTCATATAATCTGATCCACGGGCAGCCATCACAGCAGACGATCCAGCCAAGACTCGACAGACAATTCTCATTTCTACTCCCACTCTCTCTCCCACACTCGCTCCCATTGTCGCCCCATCCGCCTCACGCTCCACTACCCCCCCCCCTCCCCCCCCCCCTCTCTCTCTCTCTCTCTCTCTGAGCAGAGAGCGGAAGAACGGGCGAGAGACGGCTAGAGGGAGATTGGCACTGTGTGCGCGTAGCGGAATGGAACGCATTCATCGCCGCTTCATGCTGATTTGCATGTTGACCTACTTCTTAATTCTCCTACGTGCCTTACTGTTTGTTTTACTAAACTGGCCAAATTCTTGTCCTACTTTCGTTTCCTGGATTATCTTTCTTACATACTTGATCACTTCATGAGCAAATTATTTATCTATGTTTCCCTTTGTATTCATTTCGTAGTTTACATGTGTATGTATATACAGATTTCGTTACTTATTTTAACCTTCCTCTTCCATACATGTTTTCTTATACATTTGATTTTCTATTATATGCACATTTTCCATACTCATTTAACTTGAACCATTCATATACCTAGACTACACCCCCCCCCCCCCCCCCCCCACGGTGGCCACGTTTGTTCCCATATTGTGTTATCGGGTTGCTTCCTCCATGCCCCCCACCCCCTCCCTTCATGCTCCTTCTTACTTGTCATGTATTCTTAATTTATATCCATTCAGATTATAATCACACGTATTCCCTCTTAGTTACCTTAATTATCTGTACTCTTGCATAATTACATATTATTAGTTATACATTCAATTCTACTACACTTCTTGATCCATCTTGACTCAATCAGTCTCATCCTCATTACTTTTTCTTTTCTTTTGTTTTTCATTTACACACACACACACACACACACACACACACACACACACACACACACACACACACACTCACATATGTATATATATACCCACATACATGCATACATCACCCACATACATACACACATACACACACATGTACATATGCATACATACACACACACATGCATACACATATACATACACACATGCACATTTTACAATCTTGTTCATGTTCTTGTAAGTATTCCTACTCCATCATCCATTTGTAATAACCTCATTCTCCCTCATTTCTATTCATAATTGTACATTTCCATTCATATTCATATTCATTCATTGCACATAATTTCCTCAAAACATACTCATTTCCATAATTCCATTCCTTCATATTATATTACATTCATGTTCCCTCATATTACACCCTATGAGAGAGAGAGAGAGAGAGAGAGAGAGAGAGAGAGAGATGATAAAAACGAGAGCATGGAAAGTTACATAAAGGACAGAAAGAGCTCTAGGACGTTACTGACTTATTGTCTCCCTTTTTCTTACACTTTAATTTCTCTTCTCTGTGTTCAAATGTCTTGAATACTCTCTGTATCTTATGATTTATTTAAATCAGAATATTCTTGAGGATGGTTTTGGAAGAGATCCGTGTGCTTAGGACAGTTTGTATATTTAATCATAGAAAGAAAGGCTTTTCCCGAAATAATTTGTCTGTAAAAGTCTGTTTTTTTCTGTAAAAGTTTTCTGTTGTATTGGCATGTGAAGGATAAGTGGGTATGTGATTTACTATTTGTTACTTTTTGTTGTTGTGTTTATTTATCAGATCAGAAGCATTGACAATGACTTTTTTGCAAGCCTATTTCAGTATGGGCTATTCTGTAAAGAAATGAACATGCTAGTAGTTTAAGTAAACGACATAATGCAGTGAAATGTCAATCAATCATTTCGAATGCGGAGGTCACATGGCGTTTGACTATGCGTTGCTCTTTGTGACCGCGAATCGGCTGTGTTTACGGACAGGTTTGGAAATGTTTGAGACCTGTAGGAGTAGACCAGATAAGTGCAATCAGTTTTTACACCGGAAGTGCTTAGCTTTCTCTTCTAAAATCACGTCAGTTTCTGTCATCTCTCTCTCTCTGCTTGCCTGTCAGCCTTCCTGTCTGTCTGTCGGTTCTCTCTCTCTTTAACTTTCATACCTCTCTTGTTGTGAACAGTTAAGAATGTCTGAAATACTTACACTATTTTTTGTGTTTAACCTTTATGGAATACACTCTAGTAAAGCATGAGTGGGCGAACGATTATTAACTGAAGAAAAGGACAATAAAGCAAGAGAGATACTAAAAAATGAAAAGAATGACAATCAACGCATGTACCAACTTATGTTTGTTCATCTCTCTTTCTCCCTCCCTCTCACTTTCAACATTTAATGCGCCCTACATGTTTACACACACACAGCTGCTGTAGTTGGACATGAAAAATACAGCTCGTATTATTTTTTCAAGTGACGTATTATATTTTGAAATAATAGCTGGGTGTAATAATAACTGTTTAATGGGAAAGGGTTTTGCTTATGAGTCTGAGAACAAGGGTATCAGCTTATACTGGGTCCACTCATAAAATATGTATTCCTTCTATGTGCGGAGGATCAGATACATCTTTATGTGTAATGTCGAATATAATGGATTGTGAGGTGCAAGTATACATTTCACTACATACAAAGACAATTTTAAGCCATACGCCTATCGGTGTAGTGAGTTTAGTAGCCGTTCTTCAAGACGCAACAGTTTCATGTTTCTCAGTCTGTACACGCTCATATGATACGTGACGTTAGAGCCAAACTGCAAGACAAATATCGACTTAAGAGATAAACAGACGCAAACGGTGCCATGTAGAACGTGCCATGCAAGCAGCTTTTGAAAGCAATTTGTTCTGCATTAGAAATAGCCCATTGTTATATGGGACAGAAGTAGACCAGCGATGGAAGTTTGGTAATACAGAGAAACTCGTAAATTGTTAATTAATTATTGCCTATAACGTTCTATACAATCCGTAGTCTTTAGCAGAGAAAGAAATTTCTTCGAAAGTTTAATAATGAAAATTTAGTTTCTACTCTAATGAATTTATTAAACATATGTTTAAAGAACGTATGATGCTCAAGGAAACTTGGACAATATTCTTATATAATGCCATCGTGGAGGTACTCGTTTATTTAGAAAAGAAAACCAGAGCACTTATAACAGCAAAGATGGGGAGATTAGGTGCATCAACACAGACACTTTCAACAAAAGCTCTTTGTCAAACTATTATTGAGGAAAGATTAAAAAAAAAATAAAAAATAAAAAAATAAAAACACGCCTCATAAATATCTAGTCAACGCGTCCATTCGCGCCGAGTATCCATCTGCTGTCAGCTAAAAAAATTCTCTCTGTTTCTCTCTCTCTCTCTCTCTCTCTCTCTCTCTCTCTCTTCTCTCTCTCTCTCTCTCTCTCTCTCTCCTAAGCTTAGTTTCGTTGCTGCATGTACCGATATTTCTAATAAAGCTGAGAAAGCACTATTGTGTATAATGCAGTGGCATAGAACAATGAATAACTATTCGCCTGATGTATGTGTGAAGTTGTTCGATGGTCAGGTTCAACCTATTGTGCAATACAGTTCGGAAATATGGGGATTACAAAATGCCTCTTAGCACTGTGAAAACGCACATTGTATGAGCTGAAGGAATTTCTAGCTGTAGAACTACATGCAACTAATGATCTAGTCTACAATGAATTGAAAAGATATCCTATCACTGATAACTCGATTGTAAACTGCGTCTGTTATTGCCTGAGATTACTTCAAAAGGATAAGTACAGGTTACACCAAAGCGCTTATGTCTTGCTAAAAGGATTTAGATAATACCAGTAAGAATACTTGGGTTACGAATGCACGTTTCTTTACAGCAAAATGGTTTTTGGAGATGTATGGTTTTATCGGGGTGTAGGGAACGCGCGTGAGTGTTTGCGTGTGTTTTCACAGTGACTGATCGATGGCAGATGGCAAACTGTGGGTGAGCACGTTAATAACAGTGAACGTTTTAATACTCACATGTCTGTGACTCTCTACACTGTGCATCGAAATATCTGCCCTTAGACATTGATAGACAAATGAAATATATCTTATTATGAGAAGATGTCGATTTGGTAGCTCCACCTTGAAGGTGTATTTTTACAGATACAGGAAGCATGAAACGCAGAATCTATTATGCGCGTTATTATTGTGTCTGTTGAAAGAAAATTACATTTTACATTGTGCTGTCTTTTTTCATTCGAAAGATTACGAATACAGCATATTGCTGCTAAATATAAGACAAATCCTACCGTGTGTGTGTGTGTGTGTGGGTGGGTGGGTGGGTGGGTGGGTGCGTGCGCGCGCGTGCGTGCGTGCGAGCGTGCGTGTGTCTGCGTGCGTGCGTGCGTGCGTGCGTGTGTGTGTGTGTGTGTGTGTGTGTGTGTGTGTGTGTGTGTGTGTGAAATTAAATCTGTACTGGCAAACATTGTGCATCAACAACTTTTTTTCAATCACTTTATTTGTGCTTCTGTTAGTAGATGACGTATTCCTTTTATTGAAGATGGCAGTCGGTTAAACAAATCATCTGAATGGCCCTTGTAAGGCTTTGGAAAAAATGCGACTTATTGTTGATATGGATTTTTAAAAAATTGAACGGCGGGTGTTTTTTTTTATGCTTTGTTTTCTTTTGTTTCAAGGGACGTTTTGTATTATGAAATTATTATTGAGGTAGGTATGTCCGCCCGAAGTCTGGAATCGCTAACCGACGAACTCTATAGCTTCACGTCCATTGCAGTCGGTTGTGTAGCGATTGTTGGGGAACAACTCCCTTAGGTTGTTGAGGGTAATCGTGAACTCCGCGGAGCCGTCCTCATGCTGAATACATCCTATGGCTGGGTTCTCCATCGTCATTGTGATAGGCCCCTGCGAAAACAGTTGATTTTATTATCATCACCGTCATCATCATCATCATCATCATCATCATCATCATCATCGTCATCATCGTCATTGTTATTGTTATCATTTATCATCATCTTCATCTTCATTATCATAATCGTCGTCGTCGTCATCATAGCCGTCTCCTTTATCATCATCATCGTCATCATCATCATCATCATCATCATCATCATCATCATCATCATTATCCATCACCATCATCATCATCATCATTTTCATGATTGTCTTCACCAGCATCCTTCATCATCAGCCATCATCGTTCTCATCATCATTATCATCATCATCATCATCGTTGTCGTCGTCGTCGTCGTCTTGCTCATTATTATTAACATCACCATCATCATCATCAGCAGCAGCAGCAGCAGCATTATTATCATCATCATCGTCATCATCGTCACCATCCTTCATCATCATCCATCATCATTATTATCATCACCATCATCATCATCATCATCATTGCCGTCGTCGTCGTCGTTGTCGTCATCATCATCATCATCATTATCATGGTCGTCGTTGTCATTATTATCGTCTCCATACCATCGCAAACATTAGCATCTTTCTCATCTTTGGATGGTAAGATTAACTGATATAGGACAAGCTGAACTTAGAGAACATACAAGAATTCAGTGCGGAAAAGAACGTTGCCTCTGACACAGGTGCAAAGAAGGTCACCTTTTATAGGGTAACAAGCATAACGCTGAAGAAAAGAGTCAAAAGAGGAAGCTTAGTGACAGCGTGCTTCAAAATGAGTAAAAGAGCAACAATGTACTGGCTGAGACAGAGATTCCACGAATGCACTTGACAAAAGGAAAGAAGATAAAGTGTCTGGGATGTCATTGTTTTTGTGTTAGGTGTGAAAGCGATGTGTTCCTCTCAACTGTCAGAAAATTCTTCTTAATTTTCAAAAAAATATTCCTCTGAAATCTCTTCACGGTTGGCAGTTCTGGCACTAAAGGAACAGTACGCCATTGGAAGCTCCTGCCACGACATTCTTTGTCTATGACAAAAAGCGAAAAATCATGGTTTCTTTCATCGATCAACATAAGCAAATGTCTCAAATCATGTGGCCCTTGTTACCCTGCTCTCCTCATAGTGAAGTCAGTGTCGATTGCCTCTCCACGTCTATGCCCTTCGCTTGGTTCTGTCGGGAACACCAGTATCAGCAAATTCATGGAGACTGTCGTTGGACGGACGTAGTGGCACCGGAGGGAGAGGTCACTCGCCCCGGTTCCGCGACTACGCAATTATTGTCATTCGTAGGGGGCTTAGCAAATGGTATTCCCTATATGCTGGATCAGACCAGGTACCACTGAACACCGCCGAAGAGCATCGGCCGCGGAGCAGTGTCTCCTCTGGTAGGTTGCCTCATGATGACTTGACACTGACTGCTCCCTGCGTATTGTCGGTGCAGTGGCTGTGGTGGGACGGGCCTGGATGTGGCTGTGGTAGGAGGACCAGAATAAGCGGTGTGGGTGCAATGCCACTGAAGTGGGACACGAGACCAAAGCAAAACTTGTGGTCTGGAAGAGACGTTCAGAGCATGGAAGCAGGACGTACTGGATGGAGTGGATGACTGGGAGTACCCAGCAGACCTTCTACGTTGGGAAAAGCATGCACAGATCATCAGGTAGGGCAGCATTTGAGCGGAGGTAGTTCTTCACTCAAGTCAAAAGAAATAGTGCTGACTGAAATCACCCTGCCATGTAACAGCAGAGCAGAGCACGCTCACATCTGCCAGACTGAGAAGTGTGTCAGTCCAGGCAGCAGCGTATGGGAAACTGGATCCCTAGCCAAAATCCTGGCCATAGATATTGGAGCAGAGAGAGAGAGAGAGAGAGAGAGAGAGAGAGAGAGAGTGTGTGTGTGTGTGTGTGTGTGTGTGTGTGTGTGTGTGTGTGTGTGTTAGGGTTGGGGGGATATGATAGTGAACCAATGATGTAATACACTAGCTCCATTTCTGATGAGAAGACAGTCAGTATCACAAAGGCAAGGACGGTGGCATCTGAAAACAGTTCCTGCTGGATCTGGTCGAGAAAGAACAAAAGTGAGCTTCGCAAGACTCTAATGTTCCGATTTTGAGCAGATGTCTTTGATTTCTCATTATGTTTGTTCTTTGACAGTTCAAACATTTCTTGCTGAAGGCTTAAAAAAAGTTTTGGAAACATATCCTCTGAAGGATGCCTGTGGAGATCAATGTCTATTCAAAAGCTCATCAACAAACCCCTAGGTTCTACTTTCATTGAACAACAATAATAGTAAACAATCATTGTAAGATGACATGACTTGACTCATTCAATAACGAGAACAGTTCGAACGATGCTCCTTACCTCAAAGGATCCGAGCTGTGTGAGCAGATGTTCCATGCCTGAATGCGAGTTCTCCTGTAGACGGACGACCTCTCCTTTGCTGTTCCTGAACTCCATGGCGTCCATTGGAATCTTCAGGGTGTACCGTTCACGATGAAGGGATCTTCGCCTGGTGGAAGCCATAAAGACTATGTGGTAAACACTCCTTAACTGCCACTATGTCATAGCAGCTTTGTTATTTCTGTGTGCTTGCGCAAAATTCGGTTTTTCTTTGTTTGTTTGTTTGTTTTTAGTAGGTTCACTAATTCAATCAGAGCTCATTTATTTGATGAGATCTCTCTTGGATGTTTAGAATGTTTTCTTTCTATACTCTTGGCTGTAATGTGCTATGAAAACATTCATTTTTATTAATTGTGAGCATGATATTAAAAAGTTATGTAACAACCTCAAAAATGATATTTTTCTAACATACACGAACACACTGCAGCAAACGAAACCATACAAACACAGCAAAAACTGGTTTTAGTGTTTACTGAACACCTGCATAAATATCTGGTAGCAAAGTTACACACACGATTGTTGTTTTATAGGGTATGTCTGCGCATTTCTGGGATGCAGTACAATAAAGGTGTACAGAGACACAATTTTGTTTATCTGGGTACGTTCACTAACATGCTGATTGCTCTTCATTTCTTGAGATATATCTTAGATACTCAGGGAATTTTCTTCTTATACCCTTGGCTATAATCTGATGTCAAAATCAGTGGCTTTTGTGTGTAAGGGGCAGACATAAAATATATATAGATGAACATTTTGCTTGAAAAGCAGACTTTCAGAATATGCACACAAATCACTTTAACTCAAGACGTCTTCATCATCTCTTTAATGATCACAAAGAACGTCTTGAACATTTCGACTGCATTGTAGCGTTTGAACACCACGAACTGTCAGTTTGACGCCATCTTCAAACGACAATCACACACACACACACACACACACACACACACACACACACACACACACACACACACACACATTCACACACACACACACACACACACACTCTCTCTCTCTCTCTCTCTCTCTCTCTCTCTCTCTCTCTCTCTCTCTCAATTTCAAATAAATGAGCACTAATTATATTAGTGAACCTCAAAAAAAAAACAAAAAAAAAACCGAATTTTGCTCTGGCAAAGTTCTCTTGAAAGAAGAAGCGGATATATTTTGGAAACTGTTTGATACACAGAGAAAAGCTCTCCTTACATTTGCAGCTGAACTGTGGGGCTTAAATGAGAATTGACAGATGGAAAAAGTGCATAACTAAAGCGTTTCCTTCAAATGCCAATTTAAGCATTGAAAATTAGACCGATGAAGGATAGTCAAATTGAGGATATGCATAATAAGATATATAAGAATGAATGATATTATTCATCGCATGTGGAGGAGATCACTAAGATACAACATCATCATTTGATTGAGTGGATGGCCGAGTCAATCTTACAATTTATGTCTTTTTTTTTACGTTAATGTATTACTCCTGTGTATACGGAGATGTAACGATTTTATTTGCTTTTGTCAACCTTCGGTTTGATACACACTGGAAATAAATGTGTACTGTTTGTTTGCAAGGAAAGGAAGAGGTAAATATTGAGGATTGCCAGCCAGAACCCAGTATCTGCCTATATATATATATATATATATATATATATATATATATATATGTATGTATGTATGTATGTGAGATACTGGGTTCTGGCAGTCAGACATCAGACATGATTATTGCCTTGTTACCTCCTCCCCCCTTGTCAAAAGACCTCTTTGGTAATGACAATAAAATATCAAAGTGTCAAATCTCTCTCTATCTCTCTCTCTCTCTCTCTCTCTCTCTCTCTCTCTCTCTCTCTCTCTCTCTCTCTCTCTCTCTCTCTCTCTCTCGAGAGTATTCATAGAAAAGTGGGGGTAGGTGGAGGGCGCCCGCACGCGCATGCGATCTTTCTCTCTGTGACTTGGGAATGTTGACACAGTGATCAAAAACATTCATTTGTGTGAAGGCCAGGCACGTTTTAGAACGGGCGCATGTTGCTACAGTACATAATTCCATCATTTTTGACCATCATTGTTATTGCTGTTTATCTATAGATCACCCATAGTGCATGATGCTGACCAGATTCAACGCCCATCTTGCGGCGAATTTGACAAGATAAGAGACTGATCTTGCCTGAAGAAGACCTAAGTGGTCGAAGCGTGTCGTGTTTTATCCTGTATTTCGTTTGTCCATATCATCAGGCGGGGTTAGGTCAATAACCTTTGAAAACCAGTGCGACAATAGTCAGACCCAAAACAAAAAACAAACTAACAAACTAACTAAAAAAAAAAGAAAATAAGATAAAATAAAAAAAAATTAAAAATGCAATCTAGCCGTATCGGTCATATTGAAATGTAAATTCTGGGGAAAATATCTTAGTTCCTATGTAGAATTTCTGTACAAAAACAGACAGACAGACAGACAGACAGACAGACACAGACACAGGGTTGCTGACCTGCCTTTCCTGTGCACGAACTTATCCCACATAGCATTAGCGAGAATTTTGGGAACAGACGTGAACATGGGGAACTGTATCGCCTCCACCTCCTTCCTCACTGTCTCCATCTCCGTCGATGACATCGTGAGTCTCCAGTATTGTGTACTCAGCTTACGCTTACGTGGTGGCTGCTGCTGTTGCTGCCGCTGCTGTTGTTGTTGCTGCTGCGGCTGCTGCTGTCCATTGTGCTCCATAGGCTGTAGTAGTGTAAACAGTGATTGTAGCTGATGAGTTTGAAAGATAGGCGGTGTAGACAGTGATTATAGCTGGTGTTGTGAAACACACTTTCGTGTTGCGTCTGTTGTTGTCACTGCTCACCCGTGGGTTAGACAGTGATTATAGCTGATGTTGTTCACACACCTTCCTGGTGTATCTGCTGTTGTTGTCTCTACTCACTTTCCTGCTGCCATCCACCTCCGCCAGCGTGTTGTGAACCAACAGATTTGACGCCAGTGGTGTTGACTAGGGCTACGTTTGAGAGGTTTTGCTTGTAATTCAGTTTCACCTTTGCGTTTATAATGATACTTATTCTCTGTATCAGCAAGCTGGATAGAACGAAAATAAGAAAAAAAGACCGATGGCATCAAACTAAACTCGGTAACTATGAATGCGTTGCAGCAACAAAGCTTCTTAATATGATTCCCCTTCTTCAATGTTCTCTGTTATTAAGGAATAATGACGCGTAACGTTTCTTTGACGTTATTAATATGTCGATAAAAGATACCGTTATACGGTAAGAGCTGATCCTCCCTCTCTCTCTCTCTCTCTCTCTCTCTCTCTCTCTCTCTCTCTCTCTCTCTCTCTCTCTCTGGGCTTTGGCCTTTACGAATGAATCGTTTGAGTCTTAAGTCTCTCTCTCTCTCTCTCTCTCTCTCTCTCTCTCTCTCTCTCTCTCTCTCTCTCTCTCTCTCTCTCACCCCTTCTCTCTCTTTATCGCTCTCTCTCATAGAAGATTATAGATAATCAGCTTACTCACTTGCATGGATTAACTTTTTCTGTCTCTGTCTGCCTTTCCGTCTGTCTGCCGGTCTCTCACGCTCTCTCTCTCTCTCTCTCTCTTCTCTCTCTCTCTCTCTCTCTCTCTCTCTCTCTCTCTCTCTGTATGTATGTGTGTGTGTGTGTGTGTGTGTGTGTGTGTGTGTGTGTGTGTGTGTGTGCCTGTGTGTGTGTGCCTGTGTGTGTCTGTGTGTGTGAGGATATTTTTAGGAGAGAGAGACAGACAGACAGACAGACAAAGAGTCACAAAGACAGAAAGGCAGACAGATTGAGAGCAGGAAAATATATATTTTTAGATGCAATTTTAAATCACGAATTCAACTTTCCACAAAGAAAAAAAACCGCGCTGAGAAAGGATCATAATGTTATTAACAATTGGGAGTGACAGACAGACAGACAGAGACAGAGGCAGATAATGAGACAGAGACAGACAGATAGAGGAGGAGAGGCTATGGTCTACTTCAAACATGTTTCCCTTTTAAAAACAAAGGCAACGGAACAGGGAGAGGAGGGGTGTGGATGGTAATGGTATATGTATACAATGCCTGGGAGTCACAAATCGGAAATGCTATCGTGTTATGGCAGGGAGCCGCGAAAGAAAGTAGATCTGAGTAGTGTATCGCCATAGTCGATTCCGTCTGTCCCTCTGTCTGTCCGTCCCTCCTCCCCAGCCCCCATTCCCAAGTACACCACCCCTACCCCACCCCACTTCTCTCTCATTTTCTGTCTGTGTGCCCGTGTGTCTGTCTGTCTGTCCTCTCTCTCTCTCTCTCTCTCCCTCTCTCTCTCTCTCTCTCTCACTCACACACACTTTAATAACAACATGAATGTCGTAAATTCATTGATGAGACTTGACAATTACGACACGATTTTTCGTGTCAAGAGTGGTATCGTGCGCGCAAAATAAATTCAACTGCGATCATGTAACACATACGTGGCTAAATCGATTCCATCAACATTGAAAACATTGAGTAAGGATATGTAATAACACCCAAATATGCAAGATTATTATATCAAGTCGCTAGCTGCATAAAAGTGCACGTACAAACGCATCATGTATTGTGTGTTGCTAGCAGCATTGTAAACGGGGTGAAAAGTGTGTCTCCAGGGTTTGGCAGTTGAAAACAGGTGGCACTGCAAAAGAAGTATCTCAACATTTTTGGCCTTGGCAGGTGCGTTTACGTCGTCGTGTCTTCTGTCTAAACTTCCTCCTCCCTTTTTCTATTCATATTAGTATAACTAGCCTTGGCTCAAAGGTGCAGAAATAGCTTAGTTGGTTTAGCGCTGGACTTGTGATTCTGGAGTCGCGGATTCGAATCTCTGCTGGGGTGTT
Organism: Conus canariensis; assembly: GCA_033310375.1. Lineage (NCBI taxonomy): Eukaryota > Metazoa > Mollusca > Gastropoda > Neogastropoda > Conidae > Conus > Conus canariensis. The sequence goes on from CM065732.1 coordinate 55,568,387, forward strand.
TCAGTACAGAGAAATTTTTCCTTCAGATTCTAACTTGACTCCTTTGTCTTTTAGGTTTGAAGCAGAATGGTATCCCAGAAAAAGGCTGGTTTGCAATACCATAGTATGTTTGTTGAATGTTAAAAAAAAAAACACCAAAGGTCCCACCTAAGAAGCAAAAGAAAATTATGAAACAACATAAGCTACATTTTCGTGTGAAAAGTAGAAAATATAAAAAGATAACCTCTTAAGACACAAGTATGTCTACATGTTAGCGAGTTTCCTCC
>CM065732.1:55571152-55586152 GCA_033310375.1 Conus canariensis
TGCCCACACATTTATGTACACGCATGCGTACATTCACTACATACACATAAAAAAGCCTATGGTAGGTAGGCACCCAATGTCTGACCAGCGCATTGGGCTATATGCGTAGGTCAGACATCTGCTAAGTCGTAGCCACGAGACCCTCTTCTTCAATTATCCCAGCTTAGTTGTTAATCAGTTATCCATCAGCTTAAAATCATGCGTAGTGTGGTCTCAAAACTTAGCGGATGTGGTGCAGCGTATACGGACTAGTCCGCACGCAGTGACGCCTCCTTGATGAAACTGAAACTGCTGGCTGCTGACTGTGTGACTGCATGGCTGGATTTCCATTTGTACCCCCCTGAAGCTGACCTGACCCAGGCAGTTTCTGTATCTGGTCTGCGGTCGAATTGAAGATGAAGGTGCCAACGTCCGTAACCAGGTTATAAAAGCGGTGCCTTGGGTTTTTGTCATTGGCTCGCACGCTCTTCATCAGTAGGAGAAGTTTGCTGCCTGTTGCCTGGATTGTTTGTGGAAGGTCGTCTCTAACAGAGATGCTGCTTTCTCTTCCACAAAGATTTCATGCCGCAGCCAGTACCCTTTCCTTTCCTTTTTTTTGTACGACGTCATAGTGACGATGACTGCTTTCCAAGCTCGACAAGAGCATCCAGTTGCAACCCCTGCCCCAAGCTTCACGTCTTTGAATATGCGTTGACCATTTTTCTTTACTGTCTTTCCATGTCTCTCTAAGGGATTGCACAGACACATATATTACCTGTCTTGGAATAGCTCTTTGAGAGATCAATGCTGTCTTCTCTTTGCATACGTGTATGAAAGAGTATTTCGTTTTTATCTTCCCACTGTTCCAGTTTTTTTTTGAGAGCATCTACACCAGCCAACTCTATTTCTTCTTGATCAGTCTGTGGAGACGTTCATACACCCTGAAATTTAGCTTTGTTTGATTCGGCTCTATACAATCTACAGCGCTTTAAAAAGTTATTAACAGCACTTAGAATTTCAGTCAGAGAGGGGCGAGAAAGGAAAATCTCGTCTGGCTCAGCTTCAGATCACCATCTACCGGCTGGCTGGCTGTAGGGCTGGGATGGTTACAATGCTGCCGATCATCAGGAGAACAAGAAGCCTGGACACCGCAAAATTTTAGGGCCGGGGTGGGTTCAATGCCACTGATCATCAGGAGAACACGAAGGGTGGACAACGCAATACTTTAGGGCTGGGGTGGGTTCAATGCCACTGATCATCAGGAGAACACGAAGGGTGGACAACGCAATACTTGCAGCGTAGTTTTTCATTTTCTGTCCTTTGATTCTACCTCTTCAATCCTTGATGCGTGCTTTTTAAGAGGATGCTCTGAAGTAAAAAAAAAAAAAAAAAAAAGCCGATGATAATTCTTAGACCTCCTGTGAACTGTTAGACACACCGAAAACAGTTCAAGTACCTTGCCACTACCGAGGACGTTTGTAGACACGTCTTGCCAGCTCAGCGTTCATGAGAGAGAGAGAGAGAGGAGAGAGAGAGAGAGGCAGACAGGGCTGGAGAGCATTATAGAAACCAGACAATTACATCAGTTTGAAAAGTAAATACACAAACTATCGTCTTCTGGGAATGGAATGCACACTACCGTAATGTCTAAGGCAGTAAATATGAGCACTAACTGCCAGAAAACATTGCCATGGTATGCGTCCAAAAGATTTCCATCTACACCAGTTCAGTTATGACAAAGATGGTCTTTATTTGGCTTGACTTAATATAGTCTTTTCATTTCTTCTGATTGTTGTTTTGAACATGTCATGGATTCATTTAACAGATTAGTAGTAATGTCATATGCCGCTAATCTGTCCTGTGCCACTGACTGAGGCAGCACTCCTGACACTGTCACCACTTTGCACAACAGTCGAGTTTTCGTCACTCGCATCAGGTGCTCCATGGCCGTCATAGTATGTGTAAAATTTCCACCACTACATGATTCAAGCTAACGTCCATGTTCTTCCTCATCGTCAGTGACAATCCGTCCAGTCTTGCAGGGTCAAGGCAGCCTGCCTCACTGTCACCGACAATGGATCATTGTGAATCACACAGTTCAATAGTTGGTCATCAGGTCGTGTGTCCCGTGCACTCGCTGCTTCATGACACTGACTGTCACTGGGGCTGTCATTCTGGACAGTATCCTGTGCGGTAGCATTAATTTGACTGTTGACTAAACTCGGAAAGTGGGCGTAAGCAGATTTGGGGGGCGATGAAAAAAGATCATTTCTCTGCTCTTGAACTAGTGTTGCTCTGTGTGCCTCGGCTCTTCTATTGTCTCTTGCAATATGCAATGGACATTTTTTGCGATAGGCCAGTGTACCACTGTGAGCTGGCTTGACAGGGGACTGACGGGATTGTGTCAGACGGAGCACTACAACAGTTTGCTGTTCCCTGTCTTCGATGTGAAATGACGACCGACACAGTTCTGCAGAAGACTGTTCAAAATACCTTCCGGGTAAGAGGGAGCCCTGTCACTGGCATCCTGGAGAGGTTTGTCGAAATAACTAACAAACAACTTCAGACACTCTTCAAAAGCCTTCTTGTTGGCAACAGGCAAGGTTAGCTACCAAGAGAGAGAGAGAGAGAGAGAGAGAGAGAGAGGTTACCAAATTTCTAGTGATTTCTTCAATTGTGAGCGTGGTGTGACGTGAACAACTCAACACCTCAATAACATCTGAACACCTGAATAACAACGTTTCCGAAAAAAGCAAGGTTGATCACTCAGAAAACAATAATTTGACATCATTGAAAGTGTTTTCGAAGTATACAGGAAACTGTGCCTATCGGAACTAATTCATGTGGTCTGGACAATATCGACAGTAAAATTCTAAAAATATCAGCACCTTTTTAGCTGAGCATCCCACATATATCTATAACATCTATATCGATAAGTGACATTATCTGCAGGCTTTCTATGGAGCCAAAGGACTGCAAGTTCTTACATCAGGTGATGTCAGATGAGTTGTCAAACTATAGACCACTATCAAATTTATTTTCTCCATCTAAACGTCTTGAAAGGCAATTTAAGCAAAATACCAATCATGTCTGATTTGAATACGATTTATTTCCTTAGCACCAGAGAAGGTGTATAGAGAAGCACTCCTGTCATGCTACAGTAACAAGCCTTATTGAATTTTAACATTCAAACATCTCTTTTGAAAACAACAACAACAACAACAACAGTTTATGGTCTATTCGGTGAATCTTTCAAATATGCGCCGTCCCTCTTGAATAATATAACAAAAACAGGTTTTCAAGAAATTCTAATACATTCTATTTATATTATCAATCTTCTATTGATAACTTCTTTTTCATGGGCAGTTTGCCGTTGATATTAATATTCACAAGAAAGGTGAACATTATACTACTGTTCACTATAATCTTAAAAATGCAAATGCAGTGTGCCGTGATTGCCGAAAAAGACATTGATACCTTGTTAAATGGTCAGAACTCAATTACGTAGCCCTTCATCCCCCAAAATCCAAACTATGCTGATTTTAATGCGACACAAAAGGTCAGAACATAAAAAACTAAATCACCTGGATTAAAATCAAATGATTAAGGTTTGGAGGAAACTGATTTCTACAAGCTCCTTGGTCTCACTATCAATAATAACTTATCTTGGTCTAATCATGTTTCTTCTGCATCCTGGAATATTTCTGCTTTAAAGATCAGCTCTGTATAGTCAGTCATTTACTCGATCAACATGCTCAGAATTTGTAATGCGTATATACAATCTCATATCGATTATGCCTTAACTTTCCAGGACTTAGCCAGGCAAATCCGTTGAAAATCACCAGTACGCTTTTACAGACGTTTCTTATGGTTATACTTCTCAAATCTTCTTCTCTTTTCATTAAGTTCAAAAGCAATTAATATCCTTCAAGTCAAAGTGAAATGTCGTGTGAATAAACCTGTCTTTGTGTACAAAACCATAAAGTACTTAGCACACACGTATCTAAATGATATATTTCCTATGAATACCTTTCAACATTAGCGCAAAATGCACACACATCCCCCATCCCAGAAATTATCTTCTTTATGTCTTCTCTTTCCTGCCTGGATGGTAAACTCTGGAATAACATGCCTGATTACTTGGCAAATATAAACAGTTTCTATTCAAAGCATTACATCACAAATACTTAATGGAAAAGCTTTAACTCAACCTTATTTTAATCTAATTCAACAAAAAAGATATAACCACAAGCATTCACATATAAATCATAACATTCAGCTTATAAAGGATATAACTAGAGGTTAACCAGCAGAGCAACATCCATAATAATCGCCTCATCAACGCTATCTATGTTAGGTTTTCTTTTTAATGAGGGGACAGATTAGGGAGGGGGTTGGAGGAGGTGATGGAAAAGCGAATGACTTCTTCCAAGTTCACCGTTTCTTTCCTTTTCCCGCAGTTTCTTTGAGGGCATAGTGTAAAAAGTTGTTTAGCTCATCCATTTAATCTAAAAAGAACATTCGTATTTGTATTCGGGACTAGAATATGGCAAAACCCTTTTCATAGATGGCAGAAAAGGCCGTACATAAGATAAAATGTACAAAATTCAGCTTGCACACAAGGGAAGAAAAGCAAGACCATATCACACCTCTGCTAAGAAGCCTACGTTAGCCACCTGTTGAAGCATGAAGTAAATACAAATTATCCCTCCTTTGCCACAGTTTCTTCCCAGCCTTCTCCAGCCTGCATTTCGAATCTACGGTCTGCCTACTCTCCATCTCAGCTTCAGACGACCTTACTTTGTGTATTCCACAGACACGCCCAGAGGCATTCAGAGAACATGCCTTATAATTCACGTCACAATACGATGGGTTACACTACCAGAAACTAATATCTGCATCAAATCAGTGGCTGCTTAACAATTTGTATCTGTTTGAGGATCACATTATTTGACTGCGTTCTGTGAAATTTGTGTACAAACGTAATTCTATATTTACATTCGTTTACTAACACTTCTGTTTGACTGTTTCATCATTTGTGCATGCATGTTTTAAGTTACCACTTTCTTTTAGCGCATTTTAGATAGTTGTTCCTATATCAATTTATTATATTGTCTGAGCCTGATGTTATATGTAATTTAGATGCGGTTTCGATAGTGTTATACTTTTTCGTAGTTTGACCTCTTTAAATGACTAACAATATTGATTTGGATTTTGAGTGAGCATATGCATGACGTGTATCCTTGATCTTAGTTATTCAATTTGTGACATATTTTGTAACGTATGATGAGCCTGCTTATAGAGTGTGAAAGCACTCTAGGTAAGTTCTTACGTCATAATCATCATCATCATGATCATCATCATGATCATCATCATGATCATCATCATCATCATCATCATTATTATCATCATCATCATCATCGTCATCATCATCATCATCATCATCATCATCATCATCATCATCATCATCATCGTTCTTGTTGTCGCCATTGTTGTCGTCGTCGTCGTCGTCGTCATCGTCATTATTATTATTATTATTACTATCATCATCATCATTACTATGTTGAAATGATGATGAAAATAATAACAACAACAACAACCATAATAATAATAATAATATTAACAATAACAATAATAATAATAAGGATAATAATAATAACAATAATAGTAAGGATAATGACAATAATGACAATTATTATAATAATAATAATGATGATGATAGCAATAATACCAATAATAATAATAATGATAATAATAATGAAGATGATAATCATCATCATCATCATGATAATCATAATAACAATCATTATTATTATTATTATTGTTGTTGTTATCATTCCATTATTATTATCATTATCACATCTTTTTATTATCATTATCATTATTATTACTATCATCATCATCATCATCATCATCATCATCATCATCATCACGACCACCACCACCATCATAATCATAATCATCATCATCATCATCATCATCATCATCATTATGATGATTGTTATTATTTTTATCATTATTATTATTATCACTATTATATCAGGAAGTTTTTGTTTTTTACTAAAACAGCTCACACCCATAAGATTTTTTACAGAATATCTATACAATAGACAAGTGTTTTGTTTCAGGTATAATTCATATTCAATTTACTACAGGTATTTGGTTACTACAGATCAAAGGAATCAAAACCGTATCTCCTGGTCAGATGAACATCAGCGCCATCTGTCCAGCTGTAGAACATCTGAATCAGAACGCCACACAGCACATGTTCCTGCAGGTCAATGTGTCAGACTGTGAGAACAATTTACCAGTTTACAGCCCACCAGGGTCTAGTGTACGGGGTGTGTGAGGATGCCTCATCTTTCTGTAAGCTGCGTGTACAAGTCCCACAGGGTAGGAACGTGCTGGCCCGAGTCAAACGATTAGGTTATGAGTGTGTTTTCCGGCACTGGAAAATATACATGGAAGGTAAACTACATGAACTATGTATCAAAAGCAACGAACATATAATTCGAGATGCGTTCATTAGGTCAAATTGAGACTATCTGTTGATAATAAAAATTAACAATCCTGAGATAAAACTAAATATCCAAGCTACTCAAATCCATGATTTATCATAAAATACGTTTGGCAGTACTCTGGATTTGTGATAATGCCAGCGACATTGTTCTACACCAGGGCTGTGCAGAGAGAAATACTGAGGGTGCCACCCACCTATGTTGTCCTCATCAGCATTCAGCAGGGATTCAGAACCAAAGGTCAATCTCACGTGACAGTTGCATACAGAACGCCAAATACACACCATCAGTTTGAAGAAAGCATACCCCTTGATCCTTTCCTACCAGTTTTTGTTTTTGAAACTTCTTGTCTTGAAATTGGTATTTTCGAAATAGATGACGAATATACTTATTTCAGATTGTATTTCTCTTCTGTTGGTAAGAATGATCGGCCCCAAAGGCTGCCCAGCAGTTTATACAACTGTTCAGTGGATCATTATTCGACATTTCAAGATCACATGCACTGTGACCTAAAGCCAGAGTGTGAAGATGGACGTGATGAAACAGAACACTGCCCCTTCAGTAGTCCTGGCTGCCAGGGTCTGGTGGCTTCACGAAACAAATGTTTTCAGATAGTCCAACTGGAGGTAAGGGCTAAGCATAAAATATTTCATTATCAGTGCCAGATGAGGGGCGGAAGACTGGCTTCAATAAGGACATGCGAGGAAAAGAAACATTTCACACGTATGTTCACAAATCATTTTATGCTCGAATGTACTATAGGTATTCGGTCAGGTTGTATATATTTGCCTTTCATGTATAGCAAATTTCGTGTTTGGTCTGACCACGCTTTGATCTATAACATATACCATTTCAGGGTGGTTGGCAGATATTACCCCTCAATGTCATTCCGGGTGATATATCTTAATAGCAGGGGGTTGAGGTCTTATTCTCATGTTGACTACCATACAGCAGTGTGTGAGCGGCCATCACTCACCCCCAGTATTTTCCCTCCACCTGTCTCACTGACACCTTCACCATCACCACCACCCACCTTCAACAACACACTGCAGTTGTTATGGATTTGTCCAGGCTGCCACCTGACCCATCTCTTCCTGTTGTGTGACCCTGACAGTTTCTGCAGAAGAGTCATGGTTCCACAAGACAGGATGCTGACAGTAAATGATCAGCACAACGTGACAGTGTTTTGTTTTTCCCAATAGATTCATATGCATACACACAATGTTTAGAAGTGATGATAGCATCGCAATAGAGCATTCCACTCTGCTGTGTGACTTCAGACAGCATTGTCCAGATGAAAGTGATGAGTCGTTCTGTGTGTGAACGACCGGTCTGTGCTGGATGGTCAAGAATGTTATGAACTCTCTGGCTGCATGGACAGTTCTGATGAGGCCACCTGTACGCTTTATTTTGTGTGTGAAATTGAGTTTTGTCTTGCATCCTATGACCAGAAAGAAGAACCACTGTATATCAATTCAGATGGCACTGGTTCCTTGTTTTTTTAATTGCATTGTTTCTGTTGAGAGGTGGAGGTTGCGAGTAACCCCCTTTTTCGCCCCTAGCTGTCACTGTTGACAGTAAGCAGTAAAAACTGTACACCGTCAGAAACAGACACTCCGACTGTCAGCACGATAGTACCACGTGTATTATAACAAACACAATGACTGGCGACAGCACAGTAACATGTGTATTGTACCAGGCACATTGAAACTCATGTTTTATCACACATACACCTACGTGCAATACCACTGTAACACGCGGATTTTAACAGACGCACACATTGGCAAAACCACTGCGACATGTGTATTATAACAGATACACTGACTGGCAACACCACTGTGACATGTGGATTTTAACTGACACACCAACTGTCAACGCGACTGCTGTATACAGATTTTAAGAGACACACTGACTTGCAACACACACACACACACACACACACACACACACACACACACACACACACACACACACACACACACAGACACACACACACACAGACACACATAACAAACGCAATAAACCAGGACCATCAAAAGTGTTACGAATACCAACCTAAATGTGTTTGATTTGCATTTATCTACGTAGCGACACATTTTCCTGCTTGTTTTTATTATTGTTCAATGTGTTTCCCATATTTTAATTTACCATTCCTATCTAATTCTATGCTTTTTTTTTTCTGATAAACCATATCCTCTGAACGCCTATTCCACGAGGGTTTGTCCAAAGACACACTGTCCTCAGGCGGGCCTGTGTCCAAAGACTGCTGTGGTCTGCAGAGTTGACAGTCTGAAATCAAACCACACGTAGAGTTGGTTTTCTACAGCGTAACACCACCTCTGATCGCTTCCTGGTTTAGTTCAGGCAAATCTAAAGCAGTTGGAAGACAGAGACTGGTTCCAACTTTAATCACACAATATCCCTGACTCGGTGAACATCTGACAGCTCCCTACAGCAATCAGGTAATGGGCCTTTCCCCTGACAGTTTACTACAGCCATCAGGTAATGGGCCTTTCCCCTGACAGTTTACTACAGCCATCAGGTAATGGGCCTTTCCCCTGACAGTTTACTACAGCAATCAGGTAATGGGCCTTTCCCCTGACAGTTCACTACAGCCATCAGGTAATGGGACTTTCCCCCTGACAGTTCACTACAGACATCATGTAAAGGGACTTTTCCCCTGACAGTTCACTGCACCCATCAGGTAATGGGCCTTTCCCCTGACAGTTCACTGCAGCCATCAGGTAATGGGCCTTTCCCCTGACAGTTCACTACAGTCATCAGGTAATGGGACTTTACCCTGACAGTTCACTACAGCTATCAGGTAATGGACCTTTCCCCTGACAGTTCACTACAGCCATCAGGTAATGGACCTTTCCCCTGACAGTTCACTACAGCCATCAGGTAATGGACCTTTCCCCTGACAGTTTACTACAGCCATCAGGTAATGGACCTTTCCCCTGACAGTTCACTACAGCCATCAGGTAATAGGACTTTCCCTGACAGTTCACTACAGCCATCCGGTAATGGGACTTCCCCACTGACAGTTCACTACAGCCATCAGGTAATGGGCCTTTCCCCTGACAGTTCACTACAGCCATCAGGTAATGGGCCTTTCCCCTGACAGTTCACTACAGCCATCAGGTAATGGGCCTTTCCCCTGACAGTTCACTACAGCCATCAGGTAATGGGCCTTTCCCTGGCAGTTCACTACAGCCATCAGGTAATGGACTTTCCATGACAGTTCACTACAGCCATCAGGTAATGGGACTTCCCCCTGACAGTTCACTACAGCCATCAGGTAATGGGCCTTTCCCCTGACAGTTCATTACAGCCATCAGGTAATGGGACTTTCCCCTGACAGTTCACTACAGCCATCAGGTTATGGGACTTCCCCCCTGACAGTTCACTACAGCCATCAAGTAATGGACCTTTCCCCTGACAGTTCACTTCAGCCATCAGGTAATGGACCTTTCCCCTGACAGTTCACTTCAGCCATCAGGTAATGGACCTTTCCCCTGACAGTTCACTACAGCCATCAGGTAATGGGCCTTTCCCCTGACAGTTCACTACAGCCATCAGGTAATGGACCTTTCCCCTGACAGTTCACTACAGCCATCAGGTAATGGGCCTTTCCCCTGACAGTTCACTACAGCCATCAGGTAATGGAACTTCCCCCCTGACAGTTCACTACAGCCATCAGGTAATGGGCCTTCCCCCTGACAGTTCACTACAGCCATCAGGTAATGGGACTTCCCCCCTGACAGTTCACTACAGCCATCAGGTAATGGGCCTTTCCCCTGACAGTTCACTACAGCCATCAGGTAATGGGACTTCCCCTGACAGTTCACTACAGCCATCAGGTTATGGGACTTCCCCCCTGACAGTTCACTACAGCCATCAGGTAATGGACCTTTCCCCTGACAGTTCACTTCAGCCATCAGGTAATGGACCTTTCCCCTGACAGTTCACTTCAGCCATCAGGTAATGGACCTTTCCCCTGACAGTTCACTACAGCCATCCGGTAATGGGACTTTCCCCTGACAGTTCACTTCAGCCATCAGGTAATGGACCTTTCCCCTGACAGTTCACTACAGCCATCAGGTAATGGGACTTTTCCCCTGACAGTTCACTACAGCCATCAGGTAATGGGACTTCCCCCCTGACAGTTCACTACAGCCATCAGGTAATGGGCCTTTCCCCTGACAGTTCACTACAGCCATCAGGTAATGGGACTTTCCCCCTGACAGTTCACTGCCCTACAGCCATCCTAAAGAAGACAAAGTCAGAATAAAATCGTGACAAGAAATGTCCACTGGACGGTGTAACAAAAGGTGTGAAGCGGGCAATGAAGGGAATTGTCATTCCGCACAGTGGGACACACATCGGAGGGGATCCATCAGAACGAACATCAGCACAAGACTGGGTAGACTCGTTTGCTCTTGGCAGATGGATCAGTAAATGACATACACTGACGGTTTCTTCATATATACAGTATCATTTTAACGGCATTGCGTTCGGAGAGAATAAGTTGGATGGTACGGTAATACATAGAATTGTTATCTTCAGGTAGAAAAAGCAATATAATTCCATACTAAGCATTTTTTTTCTGTTAGTTGCAGGACTAAATGTATCACTCTAAAACAGATCCATAGACAATTTCCGAAAATTCCACGTTGTGTTTTGTTTATAAAGGTATCAATTTCTGTTAGGTGTACGATGTGACAGCAGAACTGAGTCTTCAATGTTTTGGGCTCTCCTATGAGAGAGAGAGAGAGAGAGAGAGAGAGAGAGAGAGAGAGAGAGAGAGAGAGAGAGAGAGATTCAGACTTGAATTTTTACATAAACCTTTTTGCGTCTATAAATTATCTGGCCCATGTAAGTAGCCATCACTGTCTGTTCATATTCATACAGGCAGAAACATATTTTGCAATATTGAATTTGTCGGTCAAACCTCAAGGAAGAAAAAGACAGGGATTGTCCTTCTCATCTTTGGCACATGGACTGTACATACCGTCTTGGATAGAGACGATCCAAACCAGCCTCAGAGGAGAACAGTTATGATTAAAAAAAAGAACTCGCCAAGCAGAACATCGACATCACATCCATGAGTGAGACCCGGCATGCGAGACAGGGTGAACTTTGTGAAAGGGGCTCTGACTATACATTTTATTGCAGCGGAAGAGGGAGTGAAGAGCGACAAGAGACTGGTGTCGGCTGTACAGTGGTACATGGCACCACACCCACACATGGCACCGCACCCACACATGGCACCGCACCCGCACATGGCACTGCACCCACACATGACGCGCGCACACACATGGCACCGCACCCAAACATGGCACCGTTAACACTCATGGCACCGCGCCCAAACATGGCACTGTTACCACACATGGCACTGCACCCACACATGGCACCGCACCCGCACATGGCACTGCACCCACACATGGCACCGCACCCACACATGGCACCGCACCGACACATGGCACTGCACCCGCACATGGCACTGCACCCACACATGATGCACACACACATATGGCACCACACCCACACATGGCACCGCACCCGCACTTGGCACTGCACCCGCACATGGCACTGCACCCACACATGACGCGCACACACACATGGCACCACACACACACACATGGCACCACACACACACATGGCACCACACACACACATGGCACAGCACCCACACATAACGCGCACACACACATGGCACCACACACACACATATGGCACCACACACACACATGGCACAGCACCCACACATGACGCGCGCACACACATGGCACCACACACACATGGCACCACACCCACACAATGGCACCGCACCCACACATGGCATTACAGTCACACATGGCATTACATTCACACATGGCACCACACCCACACTTGCCACTGCACCCACACATGGCACCACACCCAGACGTCTCACCACACCCACGCCTTTTTTTGGTGACCCCTCATCCACATTCACAGCCCTTTCCGGCCCGCCACAGCCCTGGAACTGACAATCCAAAGGTTTACCAGCACTTTCCTTTCCTCCTTTGTCTATTTATATTCATTCTTTTTCGCTGAATTTCCTTGTCCCTTTGCGAAAAGGAAAGGGAACTCGAAGAGAGTTGCGTTTAATTGACATTTTCCAAATCAGCATTTAAGTTTATGTTTCTGCCTCCACTGTAAGTCGTTATGTTCAATGCTTTGAACGCATTCTCGGTTATCTTTTAACTTTTCGGAATGAGATTTTATTTGAGTGAGTTATATATTTTTAGCACTCCATGGCTATGTCCTTATCTTTGAATTGAATACATCTGGTTGACTCATGTTCCGAAACGCACCTCATTTTTCGCTTTTAGCAAGTGGTGTAATACAGAACAGGTGTGCCTCATTGCTGTGCATAATGACATACATCATCTGAATTGTGTAGTATGTCAGGATTAGTTTCTAGCCATTTTATGAGGTTGGCTTCATAGGCTTTCCTTCGTTTTTCCGCCCAGGTGTTGAAGGTATACATGAAAGGGTTAATAGCGGAGTTTAACGGCAGTACGTATATAGCCAGGGCAACATTCACTTCTCCTGGGATTGGCGTATCAGTCAGTGCTAACATTCCGCAAAGTCCAATGGGAAACCAGCACAGGAAATCTGTTACTGCAACACTGATCAACCGCCGTGCTATGGTCATGTCACGTGACACTTTCGTCGTGCTCGTTTGTAAGGCATTGCTCTGTATTGACCAGTAGACAATGGCTTGGCCAGATGAAATGAGTAGAAACAAGATGAAGTTCAAGACAATCAATACACTGAAAGAATACAGTCTTCCTTTAAAGTCCCGTCTGGTCACTGGCAGTGGAATGCAGATACCTGTCTGGCTGTAAAACTCCCAGTGAGCGGTCATTGGCAGTAAAGGCAAAACAGCTAAAACCCAACCAACCAACCAAGTAAACAGGCAAGTCAGTGCTGCTGATGTTCTCTCAAACCGCAGAGTGCTGAATGGAAACCGAAGGACAATAAAACGGTCCAGAGTGATGAGGCAGATGACCAGAGCTGACACTTCACTGGACAGCAGGGACAGAAACCCAGCCACCTTACAGGTCACACTGCTTTTCCACGTGTCATCATAGTGGAGATATCTACCACGGTACCGTTCATCAGCCACCCCAATCAGAGCTATGTAGACCCCCATCAGAAAGTCGGCCATGGTCAGGTTGATGACGAACACGCTAAAGCCACTGGAAGAGGTTGTGGATCTGGCACCCAAACGTGCACAGAAACAAAAGACATTGCCAGTGAGAGACAGACAGGTGATGAGCCACAGAAACCCTCGGTAGGCCCATGATTGTAGTAAATCTTCACAGGAAGAAACTTCGTCCTTTGGGGCATGGCACGATGACTCGTCAAGGTAACTGGGAACTATTGCACTGCAACACAATTTATAGCTGTCTGTATGTATAACAGATAACTGAAGTAGATCTTTGAAAACATCATCTGGAAATTTGTTCACTGGGCTACCACCTAAAAATAATTCACTTAGTGCTGGTGTGTGCTGAAACCCAGCTGGACTGATTGTATGTATGGAAGTGGACGTCAAATTTAGTATCTGGACCCTAGGAAACAGCGAGAAGACTGTGGTGTCCAGCAGGGTCAGCTTGGTGAAGGACAGGTCTATCTGGGTCAGGGCACTGTGCATGGTGACAGAGGAGAGATCAGTGTGCAGCTGGGTGAGAGGATTGTTGGACAGAGATAATGTTTGTAGTTTTTTCAAATGACAGAAGGAAATCATATTAACAAGTTTCAGTTTGTTTCGTGAGAGGTTAAGTACCCTGAGATTTAGCAGACTGATTGAAGGCAAGACAGTCAAAGAACACTGACTAAGAAAAAGATGAACGAGAAAGGCGTTGTCCTTCACATCAGACAGCGTCATACCTGAACCCGTGGCGTCCAAATAGCGGATTGTAGGGGAATGTGCTGCAGAGAAAGCCTGGGGGCACAGAAAAAAGTGACCTTGACATTGACAACCATCAGGACAGGTCACGTCACACAATAATTCATCATCATGCAGTGGACAGTACGACCAACCGTCACACAGGTGATCGCTGTGAACACAGATCTTTGAAGCTCTGCACCTGAACAACCCGGGACATGTTCTTTCTTCACATCTCTCTTCGTCCTGGAGATCGATACAGTCGTGCATCCCATTGCATCGTGTGTAGACAGGCAGACAGTCGTCATAGTCTCCAGGACAACGATAGTGGCTGTCAGGGCAGGAATCGTTAGGATTCATGGGGGTGGAAAGAAACTGGCTGCTGCCATCAAAATTGATCAGAGCTGGGGATGATATAACGTGAGTTTTTAAACGACAAGATTTGCCCACATCACAGTTTTCTTCATCTGACTGATCAGAACAGTGGGGCATTAGATCACACACCTTGCCATAGGACACACACTGATGGTCAGAACAGGTAAATGTCTTGATACACGGAGGATAATCACAGAATGATTC
>CM065732.1:55596152-55651152 GCA_033310375.1 Conus canariensis
CATGACTCCGGATGTCCCTCTGCTGCCCCTTTTTTCCCATCTTGGGACGAGCCATGGCTGGGATTCGAACCCATGACCCTCTGGACATGCTCATTTTCCACTTAATGACTCGCGCTTTAACCACTGAGCCACAGGGACACCTGATATTTGTAGGGAAATTAAGCCTTATGAAGTTCACTTTTGTTCCTCCTTGACCAGATCCAGCTTGAACACCTCTCTGCCGCTTCTGCCATTGCTTTCAGGGCTCTGGTTTTTTCCTTCCCTGCAACTGAGAGCTGTTTCATGAGGCTGTATGCAGACGTTCCTACAAACCCCCTAGCTCCAATTTCTGCAGTGAGGACTTGGACCTGATAGCCTTCTCTCCTCAGGCTGTTTGCCAGATCAGCATACTTTTCAGTCTTGTAGATTTGAGCTGCCTCCATTCTGTTCTCATATGGCACCGTGAGCTCGATCATGATCAGCTGCTTGGTTGACTTAGAGTGGACTACTATGTCTGGTCTCATGCCACTCTTGCTGATGATCTCTGGGTGACTCTTCCATTCTGGGAGGTCTGCAGTGCACTCCCAGTCATCTGCCCCGTCCAGCAGACACTGCCTGCATGTTTCGAGTGGCACTGTTGTTCTTGGCCATGATTTGCTGCCTCCTGCCGTGAAGAATGTTGCGGGTGCTTTTGGAGTCCTGATTTTCCCTTTTGTGGTGTTGGTACTAGCCCAGACTACTTGTACAATTTCTTTGAGCACTTGGTTGTGCCTCCATGTGTACCTTCCTTGAGCCAGGGCTACTTTACATGAGCTTAGGACATGCTCCACTGTTTGTTTTTCATGGCAGAGGGGGCATGCAGGATCGTCTGTTTTCCCCCACTTCACCAGGTTTGCATTTGAGGGCAGAAGGTCATATGCAGATCTGAGAATGAAGCTGATCCTGAGAGGGGCCATGTGCCAAATGTCATTCCAAGTGAGACTTCTTTGGAGTGCATTCTCCCACGTTGTCCATTGCCCTTGCTGGCTCTGCTGGACTGCTTTTTGGAGTCTTTTTTGGTCTTCTTCTTTTCTCATCTCCTGAATCATCATGTCTCTTTTGGCTTTTCCTTTGGCCTTTGACCACCATTCAGTTTTGGTCACCCCCAGTCCCTGTCTGTTGGTCTGTGTGTGTCCTGTTATTTCTCTGATCTTGAGACTTTCTTTTGCAGAATCCATCGCCTCTTGAACTTTCCATTTTCTGCCTGTCTTCAGCTGGGGCTTAATTGCTTCTATCACCTTGTCTCCTGAGTCCTCCAGCATGCTTTGAAGTCTGATCTTCCCTGCTTTGTATTCCTCCAGGATGGATTTCAGGGGTAGTTTCAGCTTTGCTTGGCGACAGTACAGCGCTATGTCAGTCAGACAGGGTGGGACACCAAGCCATTTCCTTGTGAACTTGTTGATTTTGGCTTCCATTGCCTCCACTATGCTGGTGCAGATGTCGTATATCATCAGAGGCCATAGCAGCTTTGGTATCAGCATGAACTGCAGACACCAGACCTTGTATTTGCCAGGGAGCCCACACTGGTCAATGGTCTCCAAGCCTTCCTCCGCCATCTGCTTGGTTTCTTTTGCTCTTTGTGTGTCTTTCAGCGTATCATCATACCATCTTCCAAGGCTCTTGACTGGTTCTTCTGTGACTGTTGGAATGGCCTGGTTGGCAACACTGAAGACCACAGATCCGGCCACTTTTCCTTTCCTCAGTGAGAGACTCCGTGATTTCTTTGGCTTGAACTTCATTCTGGATGAGGCAACTATGTCGTCCAGCCTCTCCAGCACATGACGTGTCTCGTCTTCTCTGGATGAAATCACTGTAGTGTCATCCATGAAGGCCTTGAGAGGAGGCATCTTGTATCCATCGCCAAGGTCTATTTGTCTCGCGTTGTTTGTTCTGCTTTCAAGATGAGTTCCATTGCCAGCACGAACAGTATTGGGGAAATTGCACAGCCCATTGCAATACCCACTTCCAAGTTGATCCAGTCTGTTGTGTACTCCTTGGTAGAGAACCGCATTGAGAAGCCATTGAAGTACTTCTTGAGCATGTCGCGGATGTTCTTTGGCACATGGTACATCTCAAGAGCCAACTGTATCATCTCATGGGGCACAGATCCATATGCGTTTGCCAGATCAAGCCACACTACGTCCAGGTCTCTCTTTTCTGTTTTTGCTTTTTGGATTGCGTCCCAGATCATTGTGGCGTGTTCTACACAGCCCGCCACGCCTGGGATGCCACCTTTCTGGACTGACACATCCAAGTACTTGTTTTCCATCAGGTACTTGGTCAGCCTTGCTGCCATGACAGAGAAGAAGATTTTCCCTTCGACGTTCAGTAGTGATATTGGCCTGAACTGGCTAATGTCACTTGAGTTTTGCTCTTTGGGGATGTACACACCATCTGCCGTCATCCACTGGCCGCTGATCTTCTGGTTTCTCCAAGCCGATCGCAGCAGCCTGTGGAGCCACTCCAGCACCTTGGGACATTTCTTGTAAAGCTGGTAAGGTATTCCGTTTGGCCCTGGTGATGATTTGGCTCTGGCTTTGTCGACCACCTTCTTGATTTCCGCCAACGTTGGAGGCTTGCCATTGAACTGTTCCTCAGGGTTGGTTGGCCACACCAGACCTTGAATGTCGAGTGGTGCTTTGCTCTGTGGGTCAGAGTATGTTTTCCTCAGATGCTGCTCAAGAACTCCTTTGTCCACACTTAGGGTCCCAGATTTTGGCTGCTCAAACAGTGTTCTGGCAAACTGGAAGGAGTCTCTGAAGAAGCGCTCTTGTGTCTTCTTCTTTTTGCTCTTCCTCTTCCTCGCAGATGCCGCTTTGCTGAGGGCACTGTGTTTTTCTTTCAGGTCTTTCCAGAGTTTTTCCAAGCCTTGTTTTTCAGCTGGCAGTGCGGTCTTCATTTGCATCTTGAGGTTTTTCTTTTGGACCCTGATCTTGTCCATCTTTTCTTGGCGTCTGGATTTCTTTGGAGGTGTTTTCTCTTTGGGTAGTTTTGCTCCATAGGCGTCTCTAATAATGGAAGAAGCCTTACTGCAAAAGTTTGAAAATGAAATGGATACACTCTATTCTATGGTTATGGGAGATGTGAATGCCAGAACAGGTTACAAACAAGCTGAAAATGATACTATGACACACTATGTGAGCTGTACAGAGAATGTCAATGTGGATGACAATTATACACGTTGCTCTAAAGACTCAGTTATCAACAATTTTGGTCAAACATTGTTGATTTCTGTATTATGCTCGACTTGAGCATTTTAAATGGTTTTTGTGATGGTGATAGTGAGGGTGAGTATACTTTTGTGTCTATAAACGGATGTAGTGTGATCGATTATGTACAGGTTCACAATGGCTTGTTGTCAAACTTAAATTTGCACATTGGTGATTGCATTTATTCAAGGCACTTACCAGTTGAAGCAAAATGGAAAAGTAATTGTTGTAAATTAGAGAAGAGGTATTCACCAGATCAATGTGAAGAAAAAATGGTCTGGGCTGATGAATATGCTGGTATATTCAGAAATGAACTTGAATGTGATGAATTTCTAGACAGCATACAGAAAGCCCGTCAATTATCACAAACTAATGTGAATGAGTCTAGATAAATTTGTCAGTGCTTTGTGCGGAGCTGCAGCTTGTATGGCTCGAGTTATTTGTAGAGGCAGCAGAACATACAATGACTGGTTTGATAATGAGTGCGAAGGAAAGAAACAGGAAGTTAAAAGGTTATTAAAAAGATTTCAGAGGTGCAAAGCAGCCAAGGATAAAAGTAAGAAAAAAGAAGAATACGCTGTATCACGTAAAGAGTATGTTACGCTAAGGAAAACAAAGGAACTGGAGTTTAAAGAAAGTAGATTAAAGAAACTAAAAAATTCCGTCAATGATTCTAAAATGTTCTGGTCAGTGATAAGATCTGTAAATAAAAAGAGTTTTGTGTATAACAAAATCTCAGTTCAACAGTCGCATGACCATTTTGGGGGCGTTTTTCATAGTTTTGATAATAAAATTAAAGAAGAAGAGACCGGTGTGGTAGAACAGAATGAAACTGCGCCATTATTTGATCAACCTAAACCCAGTGAAGAAGTCGTTGCTGGTATTAAACATTTTAAATGAGGAAAGAGTGCAGGACCAGATAAAATCATAGCAGAAATATTGAAGAATGCAAACACAACTGTAATCGATTTCCTTGTTCATTTATTCGCCCAACTTTTTGATAATGGTATTTTTCCATCAGAATGGGCTAAATCTATTATTGTACCAATTTATAAAAAAAAAAAAGGAGACATGAACGATCCCGACAACTATCGTGGAGTATCACTTACCAGCATTTTAAGTAAAATCTACACATACATACTAAATACAAGTTTCAAATGGAGTGACTGAGGGCGGAGAAAATTTACTAAATACAAAATTAACTGAATGAGCTGAAACTGAAGAAAAGATGCTGGAAGAATAAGCAGGTTTTAGAACCAGTTATAGCACCATAGACATTATCATATTTACACTATATTCTTTAATTCAAAAACATCTACTCTCTAAGTTGAATCTATTATATATATATATATATATATATATATATATATATATATATATATATATATTCAATTATAAAAAAGCTTGCTCTCATGTCTTAGATTGAAGAAATAGGGGGAGATAAGCATCCATATCTGCATTGGTAGATAATTCTGCCTCACTAACAGTATGTGCTTGGGTGGGTGAATTGAGTGGTAATTCACCCACTCAAGCACATACTGTTAGTTAGGCAGAATTATCTACCACTGGAGATATGGATGCTTATCTACCCCTATTTCTTCAATCTTAGACATGAGAGCAAGCTTTGTTTATAATTGAATATTTCTTGCAGTCATTGCAACACCAAGCTGCTCTGTAAGTTGCTGGAATGGTCCTCGAATACTTTTCCTTGGAATTTATTAGTTTATTGTATGTATGCATGTGTATATATATATATATATATATACATATATATATATATATATATATATATATATAATGCTGAACAATTAAGTAGTGGGGGAAAAACAAGTGCAGGCTAACAATTCTTCAGTCATTATAGTAATGACTTGGCAAAGATTTGAACTTTTAGAAAAGAAAAAAAAATTGAAGATGAAGAAAATGGGGGGAATATATTATAAATATGAACCCTTCACTAGCCGCCTGAGGGAACCATCGCAATCCCTCTCAAAGGCACATCTATTTGTATTGCCTGCTCCTAGGCCTTTCGTCCACTGGATCGGACTCATCAGGGAAACACGGCTGATTGTGTCTGTGCTCTTGGTGTCAAATAGAGACACACCACAGTCCATAATTCTGTGGTGTTCTCACCACCAAGGGTTCAAAAGAGAATGCAACAGCACCCCCGAAGCAGCCAGTGAAGGGTAGCAAAATGGAACAAAACGAAAGTGTGGAGAGGAAAAAAATTGCTGAAAGACTAAAAGCATTATGCACACAGTATGAGATGTAGGGGACAATCTTTGAGCCTATGCTTGAGGATCCATTCAAGGATACAAGGGAGATCAAAAGATGTGGAACAGTCTGAGTGGTCAGCTCTGCTGTTCAATAACCCAAGCATTGTAAGTGGCTAAGAATTGTGTAGAACAACCTTTACTTGGATCTCCTAAGAGATGCAATCTCCCACTGATTGACCAAACAATATAATGCTGAACAATTAAGTAGTGGGGGAAAAAACAAGTGCAAGCTAACAATTCTTCAGTCATTATAGTAATGACTTGGCAAAGATTTGAACTTTTAGAAAAGAAAAAAAAAATTGAAGATGAAGAAAATGGGGGGAATATATTATAAATATGAACCCTTCACTAGCCGCCTGAGGGAACCATCGCAATCCCTCTCAAAGGCACATCTATTTGTATTGCCTGCTCCTAGGCCTTTCGTCCGCTGGATCGGACTCATCAGGGAAACACGGCTGATTGTGTCTGTGCTCTTGGTGTCAAATAGAGACACACCACAGTCCATAATTCTGTGGTGTTCTCACCACCAAGGGTTCAAAAGAGAATGCAACAGCACCCCCGAAGCAGCCAGTGAAGGGTAGCAAAATGGAACAAAACGAAAGTGTGGAGAGGAAAAAAATTGCTGAAAGACTAAAAGCATTATGCACACAGTATAAGATGTAGGGGACAATATATATATATATATATATATATATATATATATATAAAGGGAGATACTGGGTTCTGGCAGTCAACCCTCGATATTCTTTCTGCTAAATGTCTTTAAGGATTCTCAGAAGATTTTAAGATAGAACAAAAAGAGAGAAAACAGGACAAATATCCACCGTCTTCAGGACTTGTGATATAAAAAGAAAAACAAATAAATACGTATAGGAAAAAAAGCATGTACGTAAACGGACGATTACGTGCTTAAATGTGTGTGTGTGTGTGTGTGTGTGTGTGTGTGTGTGTGTGTGTGTGTGTGTGTGTGTGTGTGTGTGTTTCAAATTTTACGTCTATCCACTCTAGGTGATATTAGACGGGGGAAAAAAAAAAGAACACCACCCTTATCATCAAAATAATAAATAAATAAACAAACAAACCAAACCATCATGTAAAACCTAGAAAATTACAAATGGTTTTGATATGGAAGAGAACAGCGAGAGGTAGGGGACGGATGAAGATGGTCCTTTCGTATATTTTATGTAGAGTTAGTAACAGGTAAACGATTAACTCACTTAAAAGTAACCTCATAAGAATGAGAAAATAAATGTAAGACACTATAAGTACTTACTTATTGGACTCTTTGATAAAGAAAGAAAGAATTCATAGGTTAATACTGGTGATTCAAAAATATTTCTAATTGTATATGTAGAAAGCATGGGTATGATTTGTTTGATAGCGGCACATGAGATAATATGATCAACTGTGATGCTCTGTCCACAAACACATGAGGCATTTTTACTAAATTTTGTTGTAAAAGCATCGACTTTCCACCTATACATAAGGGTCGATAACTTTCTGCCGATGTGGTAATGTGTTTTAAAGTTTGCAATATTAAAATCTGTGTAAATAAACTTTTTATGAGACTTTTTAGAAGAATTCTGGAAATGGTTCCAAGCAAATGATTCCACTATACTATATTGTTCTTGAACTGAAAGTGGAAAATTCATCCTGAGAGACTCTGAACTACCTTTTGCACCTTGTTTTGCAGCTCTGTCTACTTTGTCGTTATAATAAAACGAACAGTGTGACGGTATCCAGCAGAAAGTAATTGTCGTGCCTTGTATAGAAAGAGCATGAATCAAATTGCTAATTTCAATTATCATTTCCGATCTATTCTGCAGTTTTAATGATTTCAGTGCCTGAAGCACCGACTTTGAATCAACACAAAAAGTACTTGAAATATAGATCGTGGAAAATTTACAAGGTAATTTAACGCCATTAATATTGCAGTAAGTTCCGCAGTAAAAACTGATTTATATTTCCCCAGTGAAAAACATTTCTCGATTTTAAAATCAGGTATCAAATAAGCAGAGCCCGCATTTTTCTGAATTAATGACCCATCTGTGTATACTTTTAAATGATTTGGATACTTCTCTTCAATGTGAGATTTAACAGTGCTCGCCACTATATTCATATTGTCCTTTTTTAAATCAGTGTGATCAATATCAAAATGGGCCCTTTGAAGTTCCCAGGGTGGTGTAGGGAAGAAGGACGGCCTAGCAGATATAAGTTTTTCGTCGACAGTTATTCCTGTGGCTTGCCTCAGCTCAGATGTATACGTTGCCAAAGTAATCTGGGAGGATATTGTTTTTGCACGTGAAGGAAAGTCGATATCTGATCTAATTTTAATCTCATTTTTCACATCATTCTTAACTGGAAGGCTTCTTATCACAAACTTTGTGGCAGCCACTTCTCTCTGATCATCTAATGGTAAAATTTGAGCTTCATTATATGTCCGAAGACAAGGTGCATGGGTAGGAAGACCCATTGCAAGTTTGAGCGCTTTGCATTCTACACTTTGAAGCTTTTTTAGTAGATATTTTGGTGCACTAAAAAACACTTCTTGTGCGTATGTTAATTTTGATCTTATTAGAGATTTACATAGATAAATTAGAGTGGACGTGTCTTGTCCCCATCTCTGTGTACTCACAATTTTGAGAAAATTTAACGTTTTCCTTGCTTTTGTCAGCAAATAATCTATATGTTGATTCCAAGACATTTTCGATGTGAGGTTTACGCCCAAAAACTTGATTTGTGAAGCATAATTAAGAACTACATCATTCATTTTGAAAATAGGCATTTTGGCGGGATTCGAACCACTGTTGAATAAAACAATGTTTGTTTTTCTCTGCAGATAGACTTAGTCCATTCTTTGTCAAGTACTCTGCTATAATGTCGAGCTCTTTTTGATACACTTTTGTGCATGGTTTATGCTTCGTAATGGAGTTTTCTTTTTTAAGGTTACTTCCTCTGTTGTGTGTGTGTGTGTGTGTGTGTGTGTGTGTGTGTGTGTGTGTGTGTGTGTGTGTGTGTGTGTTACATGTGTGTGTGTGTGTGTGTGTGTGTGTGTGTGTGTGTGTGTGTGTGTGTGTGTGTGTGTGTAATGGGGAAAAGGAAAATTCAGTGTCTAATCGCATTTCACCTCGAGGAAAAAGAGGGCAAAGAGCTGGAATGATTCAAGTTTTTTAAAAGTCAGATTTGGGAGTTGAATCCCTCAGGGATAGTGGTGCCAAGGCGAGAGATGATCCTGGACTCTATGAATTTTCTTTCTCGGGCTGAAGAGTGGTTTTGCCAAACAGCAGTGACGAAAATATGGGTTTGGCTGTGGCAATCAGAGTTGAAATGCATCCCCACTGGTGTTGGATGAGACGACTGGATGGCTCTGAGATGTTCCACAAAGCGTTCGTTGAGGGTGCAATATGTTTCCCCAACGTACAACTTTGCGCAGAGAGTACATCACAGTACGTACACCAAGTTGGTGGACTGGCAGGTGAATTTGGATTGGACACTGAAGTTTCCTTTTTGGCCAGTGATGCTGTTGATGTTGGCAATGAAAGTGTAGATTTTACATCCAGGTTGATTGCACGGGTAATTCCCGGCTGAAGAGTTGGTGTTTTCACTGAACTTGCTTCTTACTAGGTGGTCACGAAGGTTTTTGTCTCTCTTGTAGGCGATGAGGGGAGGTTTGGGGAAGATCGATTTCAGTTTTGGATCAGATTGTAAGATTTTAAAATGGCGTAAGAGGATGTTTTTGACAGGAATATTATGGGGGTGGTAGATAAGTGTAAATGGAACACGTACGGTCTTTGTTGTCTGCATCAGGTTTAGACATTAAGGCTTCTGACCAGGAGACGGAGTTTGCTTGAACAAGAGCCTCTTGAACAATGGTATGTGGATATCCAAGTGTCTCTAAAAAGGATGCCATGTCCTGTGCCTTTGCTTCAAAGTCCTGGTCATCACTGCATGGAAGTCGGGGACGTAGGAATTGGGAGAAGGGAATGTTGTCTTCTTTTGCAGGGCATGAATGACTAGATAAATACAATAGATAAGAATGGGAATCTGTGGGCTTGCAGAAAACAGAAGTTGACAGGTGTTCTGGGTCAGCTGAGATGGACAGTTGAATATCCAAGAAAGAAACGGTGGTCTCCAAAATGTCGTAGGTGAAATGAAGAGCTGGGTGGAAACATTCTTTCTGTGTTGACCAAAATCAGCGCATGACAAATCATTCAGTCTTTAATACTCTGCACTACATTTGTTGCTCCAAATTAATGAATCTTGATGCATTTGTGTGTGCGTGTTTGTTTGTTTTTTTAATACTAATACGCATTGTCCCTATTAAGATGACGTGATTAACTGTATATTGTATTTGATTATCGTTTTCACAAGTATTTTTCTTAACTCCAAATAGAATCAAATCATAAATAAATGTTAGCGAACCGCCCAGAGAACGTGGACAAACGAGTCACAAGACGAAACACAACGCGTTTCGACCTCTTAGGTCTTCATCAGGTGAGACATTAACGAATAAAACAATGAAAATTCACTTAGCTAAGTGAATTTTCATTGTTTTATTCGTTAATGTCTCACCTGATGAAGACCTAAGAGGTCGAAACGCGTTGTGTTTCGTCTTGTGACTCGTTTGTCCACGTTCTCTGGGCGGTTCGCTAACATTTATTTAAGATTTGTTTAGATTTCCGCCTGCAGTCCTCTCGCTTTGCAACTAGATCCAAATAGAATGTTATGTTCCATATGGATACCTGTCTGACCATGAATATAGCACTCAGTCTTATTCCAGAATGCTTTGACTGGTGAGCAGTTATAGAAAAAATGTTCTAAATAATCCACTTCAGTTCTGCAAATAGAGCAGGTATTGTCATCCACCAGTTTTTCTTTTATGTAACAAAATATTTGTTGGGTATATGTTGTGAACTGTTTTCAACTAACTCCTTCAATCTCATTTCTTTCGTAGCAGCATGTGCCAGTAACCGTGTATCCTTGCCTATTTCAAAGTTTTAAAATTTTGAGCCAAAATCCACGAGCACAAGTTTTTAGGCCCTCAGTGGTCTTTTCTTTGTTTTTTAGTGTCTTTCTTGAATTTTGGGTTTACCAATGACATGCAAATATGTGCCAATATTACTTATTCGGAAAAATCAGCAGACGCGAAATATTTGTTGAACACTCGGGTGAAAATTCAACTTACTCCTTTGGGCAGGGTATCGGTTTTAAAATCACTTATTGTGTTAAAACCCATTCACCTACAGCTCCTACTCCTTATTCCGCTGGATATTTTTTTCAGGTTTTGAAAAGTTACAGTTACAAATTTGTGTTGAATAAAAAAACATACAAAATAAACAGAAAAACTATACATACAAGCATGTGTATGCATCTTGAAGCATAGGCACAAAGATTTTTCCTTACATTTTATATATGATTTTAGTTTTTTTAGCAACTTATTTCTTTACCACACTGTCAGGCTGCTGATTCACGTGCATGCATGAATACAGCCAATACTCCCTTACACAACATGCATCCGACTCCATACAAATCACAAGGCTCTAAATACCAGGTTTTAAAAGTTCATTTCCCCCAGTACCTCCTCTTCTCCCATTTTCATACACAGCACTGGTGGGGTTTATTATTCCGTCTGTTCACAGGTCATAGTTCGCTTTACAATCCTCCTGGGGTCAGTTCATCACAAATATCGGTACCTTCATTCCTCTTCCTTCAATCACGAACGTCAATGGTGGACATCATACATATGTTTCCACCTACCCTTTTCACTGGGTCTCCTCAGAGCATAACTCTATGGTGATCTCCGACTTCGCCTCTGCACGTTTGGACAGCATACCAACTATCTCTGGCTGTCTCTGGCTGTTCCTTCCGACATCTTTCTGGCAGGGGGGTATGGTTCCCGTAGCTCACCCGACTCTCCCTCCAGTCACAGCCTCGTCTACTTCACTACCGCTACCATAATGGCGTAGCTAGAAAATAAAATAAGCTATGATGACTATACTGCACACAGTTAGCAGCAATCCAACATAAACCCTTTTACAAAATAATTTCGATTCCCAATTTCACGATCGAAATGGATAAAATAAAAACAAAGACTGGAACTGTCATAGTTCCTTAAAGTTGTATCAGATACTTACTCTGTCTGAATCACTCCCTAGCAAAATACATACGTTAGCATTTACAGACTCATGTCTGTATTAAATGGGCCTGACAGTCGGCGGCCTCTTTTTCCATTCTATCAGCGCTGTTGCTCGAATCTCTCTCCACACTCACTTCCAGTGTGTTTAGCTTTTTACCCTATTTTCTTAACACAGCTCACATTCAAAACAAAGGAAGTGACCTGCCCTTTAAGAACGACAATCCTACGCCATTTCCTTTTCACACATTTAACTCCCTTCGCTCGCACTTAACCTTTCAACTACACAGGCGCTTAAAATTTTTCTTTCCGTGTGCCTGACACCTCCCTTCCCGGGGACAAGATTTATCCTACAGGAGAAATCTTGCAGGAAGCTATGCTCCAAGAAACCCAACAAAAAGATCCATGTACATGAAACACCTCAGTCCTATACATTGAACGAATCATACAAAGGAACATCATAGGTCATCAATATATTGTCAGAATAGAAACCATGAACCAAGTCATCCAAATGAGTAGTTGTAAAAATTACTGACACCCATCAGAAGCCAAAATGAAAACTGCCGTATGACATTCATATTACCACCAAGGATGACCAAAACTAAAAACATGCCAAAACCACTGCAATAGTCAAATCTTTGTTGCATTCCACACAAAAAATACATGTTACATTCACCCATCAATATCCAAACATCACACCATTAAAGATATCCATCATAATAGATTGTCTTATACAATAGCATGACAATACAAAATATGCCAAGTCTCATGATACAATGTCAAAATAAGACAGTAGCAAAACCCACAAATTGCCACAGTGCAAACGCAAAATGAACTATAGCACCCTAAGAACATCTGCCATGGACTCCATATAAAATTCCTCAAATTATTCCAAGCACACAAAGCAAAATCCTTTAATTTTGAAAAACGCCAATGCCAGAAAAACAATCCATCCAAAATTTAAACAATACTCTTTCAATGCCTTATACAAAATATGTTGCATCTCTTATTCTTACACAAAATAGGTAACAGCATCCTGAAAAATGTATCCATAGAATTCCCACATTATGTTCTTGAGAAAAATACAAAACCATACAGCAAAACAACAAACAGATTTTCACTGACGTGACAACAAGTCCGCAAAAGTATTTGAACTTCCAGCGATAGGCCGCACTGAAAATTTGTATTCCTGAATACTGAGAGCCCAACGCAAAAGTCTGTTGTTTTTAGTCTTTGACGCTTGTAAAAATGTAAGTGGACGATGATCCATCTGGAGGACAAAAGTTCTCCCTGCCAGAAATCTGGAAAACTTTTCCAGTCCCCAAACCACAGCCAAACACTCCCGCTCAATCGTGGAATACTTTTCCTGTGCCTGCGAAAACGTCTTACTGGCAAACTGCACAGGATGAAGAACTCCTGCCTTGTCCTGCAAAAGACAAGCACCCATGCCTTTGCTACTAGCATCTGTGCATAGGATGAACTCCTCAGAGAGGTTAGGTAGTAACAGAAGAGGAAAACCATTCAGTATCCTCTGTACTTCATCCAAACTCTTCTGACATTCCTCAGACCAAACTACCTGACGACACTTATCTCCCTTTGTCAAATCTAAGAGGAGCAGTGATAGCAGCGGAATGAGGAACATAGCGACGATAGTACGACAAGAGTCCCAGCAATGAACGAACCTGCTTTTTTGTTTTAGGACGATCAATAGCAAGAATCTTCTCAACCTTCTTTGCCTCAGGCTGAATATGACCAACAGAAATCATATGACCTAAACACTCAAGCTCTTGATATCCTGCCTGCACCTTTGAAGGTCTAGCTGTCAAGCCAAACAATCTCAGACGACTTAACAATAACCTCAAGGAACTGAGAAGTTGCTGCCAGAACTTAGCCGCCAAAAGAATGTCATCAAAAAAACTGACTGCGGAAAACTCATGCAGCTTCAGCTTACGCATCATCCGAGCAAAAGTCGCCGGAGCATTCTGTAACCCAAAAGGCATGCGAGTCCATTGAAATAGACCAAAAGGAGTCTGAAAAGCAGTCTTAGGCTTATCCTCTGGCAACATCGGAATCTGCCAGTAACCTTTTGCTAGATCCACTTTCACAAAGTACCGACCATGAGAAAGTTGACAAAGCAAATCCTCAACATCTGGAATCGGTTCAGAATCAAAAACCGTAACCTTGTTCAGAGCCCGATAATCTATACAAAAACGAACAGAACCATCCGGTTTTCCTACGAGGACAACTGGAGAACTGTATGGGGAAGAAGACGCTTCAATAACACCTAAGCGTAGCATGACATCAATCTCCCTCTGAACAATTTCCCTTTTAGCAAAAGGTAATGGGAAAGGTTTGATTCTTACAGGTACATCTGTAGTCAAATGTATTGAATGAGGTTCAACCTGATCAGCCTTACCAGGAGTATCTGTAAGTACATCACTGAACTCCTCCAGTACAGTTAACAACTGTGTCCGCTTAGTATCAGACAAATCAGGATTCACCTTGACATCATGAATAGTCTCACCTTTGACTGACAAAGTAGGTAAGGTAACACCATCACCTTCCGTATCCTGCACAACACCAATGCAGCAGGACTGAACAGAAGACACACTCGACTGGAGTGTCACAGGAATAATACACTTCCCTGTACGTACCCTATCTGTACCCTGACTAGGCACAACACAGTCTACAGGTAGAAAATCAGAAACACAAGATCCTGACACAATACCTGATGAAATAGAATGATCCACACTGACATTGATCGCAACATTTGTCCTGTCCACATACACCTTGAGCATGTTAATGTGGAAAACCTTGCTCTTGCCATGCATATCAATGCGGTAGTTGACTGGAGAACATTTCTCTTGAGCCATAAAAGGACTTTTCCAGGCAACTTTCAGCTTATTCTGTTCATTACTCAATAGAACAAGAACTTTGTCACCAACCTTCAGAGTACGAAAAGAACTTTTCCTGTCAGCGTAAGTCTTGTAAGTATGTGTCTGAGTGTACGCTGTCTGTTGCGCTTGCGCACAACTGTCAAGTATCCTGTTGTGAAGGTCATGTACATACTGATATACATTTCTGTCCTCAGAAGAAACAGGAAAACCTGACCATCTATCCGCTAAGATAGAAAGTGGACCACGAGGAGAATGTCCAAAAAGGAGTTCAAATGGGGAAAATCCCAAAGTGGCATTTGGCAACTCCCGATAAGCAAAGAGTACTGCAGGAATGTACCTATCCCAATCCTTTGGACGGTCACGACAGACTTTCCTCAACATCGTCTTTAAAGTCCCGTTAAACCGCTCCACCATCCCGTTGGACTGCGGATGATAGGGAGTGGTAGTGACAGAGGAAATGGATAAAAGACGGTAAATCTCCTTCATCAGATCAGACACAAACTGAGTCCCACAATCAGTGAGTATCTCAGATGGTAAACCAAACCTCGAAAATATTGTCAACAAAGCCTCAGCCACACTCACAGTATATATGTGTTTCAGTGGAACAGCCTCCGGAAACCGTGTAGCTGTGTCCACAAGAGTCAACACATACCTGTGTCCTGAAGACGAAACCTCGAAAGGGCCAACAAGATCCATAGCCACATTCTCAAACGGAACAGAGACCAATGGCATCTTATGCAAAGGCGCACATGGTACTCTGTTACGGAAACGGTTCTCTGACAAACATCACAAGACCGACAATAGTCTGTGAAAGAACGAGAAACTCCAGGCCAAAAGAACGAAACAAGAACACGCTGAAGCGTGCGCTTGACACCACAGTGACCAGCGAAAATCGCATCATGCGCAGTATGAAGAACAACTGTACGCAAATACTTCGGAACCACAACCTGACGTACAACCTCATCTTTATGAGAAAAAAAAAAACGACACAAAACACCATTAACCAACTTGTAGGTAGGATTAGTCAGTGGGAAGGTAAATCAGTGACAACTGAAGAGTACAGGTGTGTCAAAGTACTGTCCTTACTTTGCATAGTAGCCAGTTCTGTCAGAGTGACATCAAAAATGGTCAAGTCCGGTACAGGTAATGGTACTAGTGGCTGTTTGTGCTTTAGTACTTGTTGCCTATACTAACACCACAAGGAATAAAAGAACCACCAGTCCCTGAACTGACTGAAGCAACTCCAGGCAAGTTACCCAGGATCAAGTCTGTGACTGGATCATCAATCACACAAGCCTTGACCTGTCCTTCAAAATAAGGAGTACTGACCTGAACAACCGCTAGTGGAAAAACCTCAAACTTACCACCGAACGATCGACACTGCTGCTGCTCACCAGTGAACTGGTCTGGCAACACATTGAGCGGCGTACACCCGCTGTAGTACAACTTGTGTACCTGAGAATAGAAGCATGGAAACCATTGACTGTCCCTGGCTCAACTAACAAACCCTCAATATTTGTATGAGACACCATAGTATGTGCAGGTTTACTCTCTGTTTGGGTAGGGTTATTAGTATTGACACTAACTCCTGCAGATTCATCTGGGTACGGACAATCACGGACCAAATGAAACATGCAATGACACCGGTAACACCCAATCTCTGAGAGGTTAGTGTTGCTACCTTGACCACGACCACGAACGCGTCCGCGCGGCAACCGTGAACGGTACTGACGATGACCGCCTCTACCACGGTTAGCACCGTCGCCCGTCTGAGCAGCATGCTGTCCTGTAAAGGAAGCAGTCTGGTCAGCACAGTACTGAGAATTTTGCGAACCTTGCGCACCTCGGTAAGTGCCACGACCACGATAAAGACGTGCGTTCGAAGATCCTCGACCTGCATTCGGATTTTGGTACGAAGGGAAATGGGTTGACACATTTGTCTCAAAGACCGAGTCAGAAGCCTTTCGACTAAAAGTCTTATCCGGATGTGCTGTTTTGTATTGTTCAGCAAGTGCGCACATTTCTTCGGCACTGGCTACCGAACGCTCTTTCAGAAAGACAGCCAAATCTTTCGAAACGCTGTGCAAAATCTGTTCTCGTAGCAACAGATCGCGAAGTGGTTCAAAGTCTTTCTGAATCTTCGAAACCTCTATCCAGCGATTCAAAAAGTGCGCAACCCTAATCAGGTAGGCGGGAAATGATTCTCCCTTTTCCGGTCTGACCGCACGAAACTTTTCCCGAAAACCGTCTGCGGTGCACTGGTACCGTTTCAGTAGTTCACTCTTGAGATCGTCCCAAGGCAAAGTGTCCTTAGCGGCCAAAGAGTGGTACAACGTGAGCGCACTACCTTTAAATAAAGGCGCGACATATAATACCCATTTGTCCTTGGGCCATTCGCACGTAGTCGCATCATTTTCAAATCGGTAGAGGAATGCGTCTATCTCATCTTTTGACTCATCAAAGACCTGAAGTTTTGGTATATATGGTGTCCGTCCGGAAAACGGTTTGGAATCACTAGAACCCTGCTGGTTAGTACCCTCACTCACACCAGACGCTGACACTTTCGCTAACTCTAATTCAATTTTTTTTTCCTTTGAAATTCTAAATCCATAGCTTTCATATTCTTTTCATGTTGTCTCTCTTTATCTTTCTCTGCTTCTCTCTCTCTCTTTCTCTCTGTCTCTCTTCCGCTTCTCTCTCTCTCTTTCTCTCTGTCTCTCTTTCTCTTTTTCCTGACTCTCTCTCTCTCTCTTTCCGTTTCTCTCTCTCTTTCTCTCTGTCTCTCTTTTTCTTTTTCCTGTCTCTCTTTCTCTTTTTCCTGTCTCTCTTTAACTCTTTCAGTGTCCCTTTCCTTCTCCCTCTCTCTTTCTCTCGCACGCTCTGCGCAATCATTACACTGCTTAACATAGTCCACTAAATCAGCACCATCAAGACATAGCCTCTTACCCTGAGACAGGTAAACGTCGAATTCAGACATTTTGATGAAATATTTAAAAAAAAAAAAAAAAAACAACAACGATGATATTAAAGCTTTCCGATTAAAATTTCTCACACTCACCACATTTACTCAAAATAATATTTATAATAAATACTATGGACTAATAAAGTACACTAAACGCAGAAAATACTGACAAATTGAAAAATGACCCACGCGGTAGAAACCAATAAATACAAGCAACAATCAATCAGTCAGCATCAAGTAATACATTAAAATAAATCAATAATAAATACCAGATAACAATCTAGATAAATAAATCAATAATCAATCACCGCCTGCATTCATTCAATACATAGAATTCTTTAATCGGACAACCACAACTGAATAGATAAACCAACCACTGGCATCTAATCACGTGGTACTGGAGCGAGGGGAAAAACTGAACTCAAAACGATAGAAAGTGAAAGAAAACTCAAAATCTGCGGAAGGCACTTATATCCTTCTCCAACGCCATGTCCCTTCGCTACAGACAAGCGAAAAGAGGTTGGAGCCAGGCAGCCTGTGGGATAGGGGACAAAAAAAAAAATTCCCTACCAGAGTCAGAAATAAAGTCAAAGAAGATCACTCACCCACCAAAACCTTTCACACCAAAAAAAAAAAAAAACCCAACTTAAAACATGATCAATTAAAACAATGAAAAAACAACAAACATCTAAAAGTGGGAAAGAATACACTCACTAATCAAAGACCCTACTTAAGATATGAGGATGAGTAAAGTACAAACTAGAGAGGTGCTTATGGTAAAGAGTAACTAGAGAGAACGAAGTTAGAAAACAGCGAAAGTAGACAGAGTGGAAAAACCAGAATAGTAAGAGAAAGTAAGACAGGAAATAGAAAACCCTCTGGACAACGCTATTGGTTATGCCCACCCGTAAAACTGGCGACGGGGATACACACTCAACTACTATAGAAAAAAAAGCAACAAAAATCCACTACAAATTACCTAGAGGAACTTTTGAGAGGGGGGAAGGGTATATGAAACTGCTCACAGAATAAGTGGGGAAGAAACCAAAACAAAATTAAATCATCAGTAAAAGTAAAGAAAGGGGTTTAAAACAAAATTATTTCCAAAATAATCAAATTTTGAAGTGGGGGTTTATAAGTTTAAATAATGTGATCAAAATAAGAGTAAGTATATAATGAGGGCTGGTCACCTAAAAGTACCAATAGTAAACAAATCCAAGATAAATAATACTATTGAATAATAAGTGGTAAGTAAAGAAAAAGAGTAATAAAAGGACATAATTCAACCCTCTCAATAATAGAACAATAGAATAATAATAAAGTAATGGAAGGGGATCAAGAAGAAGGGGTTTACATCAAAATCTTTACAAGATATAAATACAAAAGACAAAAGAATAAGAAAAGTACAAAATTTATCCAATAAAGTAATAAAGTATGGGACTTTACATAATAATCATTTCAATACAGAAACACAAGAGAGGGGTAGAAAATTAACCTGGGTGTTGATGGAAATCAATCAAGTGTTCCCACACTAATACATAGGCATTTCAAAACATTTTTTTCCAGAATGGGATGGGGAACCCATTCAACCAAGGGGAGGGTAGTTCAAAATCGGGGTCACCACTTGTCAGGCTGCTGATTCACGCACAAATATTCACACGTGCATGCATGAATACAGCCAATACTCCCTTACACAACATGCATCCGACTCCATACAAATCACAAGGTGCTAAATACCAGGTTTTGAAAATTCATTTCCCCCAGTGCCTCCTCTTCTCCCATTTTCATACACAGCACTGGTGGGGTTTATTATTCCGTCTGTTCACAGGTCATAGTTCGCTTTACAATCCTCCTGGGGTCAGTTCATCGCAAATATCGGTACCTTCATTCCTCTTCCTTCAATCACGAACGTCAATGGTGGACATCATACATATGTTTCCACCTACCCTTTTCACTGGGTCTCCTCAGAGCATAACTCTATGGTGATCTCCGACTTCGCCTCTGCACGTTTGGACAGCATACCAACTATCTCTGGCTGTCTCTGGCTGTTCCTTCCGACATCTTTCTGGCAGGGGGGTATGGCTCCCGTAGCTCACCCGACTCTCCCTCCAGTCACAGCCTCGTCTACTTCACTACCGCTACCATAACGGCGTAGCTAGAAAACAAAATAAGCTATGATGACTATACTGCACACAGTTAGCAGCAATCCAACATAAACCCTTTTACAAAATAATTTCGATTCCCAGTTTCACGATCGAAATGGATAAAATAAAAACAAAGACTGGAACTTTCATAGTTCCTTAAAGTTGTATCAGATACTTACTCTGTCTGAATCACTCCCTAGCAAAATACATGCGTTAGCATTTACAGACTCATGTCTGTATTAAATGGGCCTGACAGTCGGCGGCCTCTTTTCCATTCTATCAGCGCTGTTGCTCGAATCTCTCTCACAGCTGTCCGGCCGAGATGAAAATCGCGCTGTTTAGTTCCTCCTGCCTGCCCAGCAGGTGATAAGCAGGCTACGTGACTCACAGCAGCGCCCTGTGTACTACAGCTGTGCACAAGGGAGCGCATGTGTTCTCATGCAGTGCTGTTCCTGTTGTGCTGGATATAATTAACTGTGTGCGTGATTTGTGTGTTGTGATTCTTTTTTGTGATGTTTGATACAACTTTGGTTCATCACGCATTCTTCAGTTGTTGTTTTTTCATAGAGAAGTTTGTTTTTATAAGTTGGCCAGGACCCGGCACGTGTATACGTATATCTATGGAGGCAGTGTTAGCTCAGCAAGTCATGTACGTGTGTGGTGCTCTTCTTCTTCTTCTTCCTCTCTCTCTCTCTCTCTCTCTCTCTCTCTCTCTCTCTCTCTCTCTCTCTCTCTCTCTCTGTGCGCGTGCGTGCGTGCGTGTGTGTGTGTGTGTGTGTGTGTGTGTGTGTGCGCGCGCGCGCACACACACACACACACACACGCACGCATGTGTGTGACCAACCCTGCATTGGCTAGTCTTGTTGCTTACGTGTAGGCCTGCTTCATTCCGATCTTTTGTACGTGCGTACGCGTGCGTGTTTGTAGCGCCAACAATGGCGGAGGCGTTTGAACACAACTTCAGTGCACACAAAAGACGTGTAGATTTGTTGTGCCGTGTGTGCGGCAATCGTGTGCTCAGAAAGTTACAAGATAAAGGATTAAACGCTAGACTTTGTGTCAACTTCTCCAATGATTTGTTGCAGTATTTCACTCTAGATATTTATGGTGATGAAGAAGGCAAACAGTCCAAGTGTATCTGCATAAAATGCTACCATAAACTGAAAAAACGAGACACATGTCAGCACATTCTCAATGTTATACTACAAAAGAAAATGCTGCTCGTGACATAGAGAGAATGTCAGAAATCTGGACAACTTTCGATCCAGATCTTTCTTTGAGTCAGTGTACATCGTGTCGATTCTTTCAATCAGCCGGACTTATTGGTCATCGGAAAACAAAGAAGAGCCGACCCGTCAAAAGATCTGCTCAAGAATGTTTAGATCAGTCTGATCTTTGCTTGCGCACAGATGAAAGCGTGTCATTATTTTCTCCGTTTGTATCAACCCCGGTGAAAAAGCCTAGAACATCCTCTGCACAAACCTAACCAGTCATAGCTAGCACATCCAACTCGGCATTTGAATGTGTTGACATGTCTGATGTATGCTTCGATACTAATGAAGGTGTGTCTACGTCAGTTTGTCAGTCACCATCGACCGCTGTTGTTGGTGTGTGGTTTCTGTCAGTGTGTGTGTGTGTGTGTGTGTGTGTGCGTGTGTGTGTGTGTGTGTGCGCGTGTGTGCGCTCTCTCTCTCTCTCTTCTCTCTCTCTCTCTCTCTCTCTCTCTCTCTCTCTCCAGTCGTGAGTAGGCTCACCATGAAGATGAAAATGAGAAAACATTTTGCATTGGTGTGTGTATGTGACATCAGTTTCAAATGATTCGAACGGGCGAAAGCACAAGGTCAGGTAGGAAGCATTTCATTGTTTATAACTGACATGTGCATGTGTGGCATGCTAAAATCTTGCTTTACTAAAAGCATGGTGCGGTTGTGATGGAATCAGTTTCGGCATGCATCACAAGCACGTAGAGCACGCAGATAAACAAGCAAAACATGGCTAGGCCGTGGTAGGGAAACTGTCACCGTGTTCCCAGTGAAGCTGACCAGTGCCGACAGTGACTGTTTATTTTGGCCCGGTACCGGCTGTCAGGTAGGAGTTCCGCGAATAATTTTCTGTCAGTTGTAAAGGAAAGATATGCATGTCCAATATGGTCCAGGTTGAACGTGATAGCTTCCGAAACGCATGCTCTCCACTGAGTTGAAACTTCAATTCACTTTGTGTGTTCGTTAGTCTGTTTCAATCGTTTTTTTGTTGGCAAATCTTTGTGGTGCTTGTCAGCAATGCGTATGAAAGAAGACGCATTCATGTTTGGTATCGTTCTGTCAGTCAGAGACCCCGCAATACAGTGACATCAATCGACCACAGTTCGTTGCATTCTGGCACAAAGTATTAATGAAGAAACACAGCATCCTGTTTTCAACACACTATCATCCAGACAGCTAGTATCACATTACGCGTAGGGAGGAAAGCTTGTGGGAGGTTAGCGCGAGGAAGCTGGCAGCTGTCAGCAGAAGTGTGCTGTTTAAACAAACCGCGGCCGTTCCATCCCTTCCCCTCCTGCGACCGATAGGCGGTCAGGAGTTATTGCCCTTGTCTTCTACTAAAGATTCCTCTGCGGACAAACGTGCTCTCCACACTCACTTCCAGTGTGTTTAGCTTTTTACCCAATTTTTCTTAACACAGCTCACATTCAAAACAAAGGAAGTGACCTGCCCTTTAAGAACGACAATCCTACGCCGTTTCCTTTTCACACATTTAACTCCCTTCGCTCACACTTAACCTTTCAACTACACAGGCGCTTAAAAATTTTCTTTTCGTGTGCCTGACACACACTTTCTTTTCATTTTACTTTTCTACCCTCCATTGGCTGCTTTAGGGTGCTGCTGGATTCTATTTTGAACCCTGTGTGGTGAGAATACCATGGAATTGCACATTGCTGTGTATCTCTACTTGATGGCAAGGGACCACAAACACACTCAAACGTGTCCCCTTGACAAGTCTGATCCAGAGAACGAAAGGTCTGGGAGCAGGCAACATGAACAGTCATGTCTTCAAGATGGGTTACAATGGTCTCCCTCGGTTGCTAGTGAAGGATTTTACAATTTTGTATTATATTTTCCTGACTTTTCATTTTCATTTTTTTCACACACACATCCTCCCCCCCCCCCCTTACCACCACCCCATACCTCTGCACCGCCTCCCCCCCCCCCCCCCTTTTTTTTTTTCTTTCCTTCCTTTAAATCTTTGTCAAGTTACTAACATAATGAAGGAGAATTGTTAACCTGCTCTTGCTTTTCTTCAACGATTAAATTGTTCAACATGCTATTGCTTGGTCGATCAGTGAGAGATTGTATCCCTTATGTAATCCAAGTAAAGGCTGTCCTGCACAATTCTTAGCAGCTGAAAATGCTTGCGTTATCTAACAGTTGAGCTGACCACTTTCTTTTCGCTTTACTTTTCTACCCCTTGATGGCTGTACACTGTGATATGTATTTATTTGATGCCAAGACCACAGATGCAATCACCCGTGCCTCCCTGACAAGTTCGATCCAGCAGGCAAAAGTCATCCGAGCAAGTGATATGAAGTTCTCTCTTCAAAATGGGACACGATGGTCTCCATTGGCTGCGAGTGAAGGATTTTACATTTATGATATATTTTCCTGCCATTTTGATTTCATTGCCATCTCTTTTTTTTCCTCCACTAAACAAATGATGTGTCTGTATTAAAAACTATACCCAATGGCATAAACAAGAGACTATCCAATCTGTCATGCAACGAGAGTATTCAACAACGCAGCAGTAGAATACCAAGAAGCGTTGCAAAAAAGTGGTTACAACTACAAACTACAATAAAACCCACATAACATGAACAAAAGCAAGAAAAACAGGAAAAGGAACATCATATGGTATACCCCCCCATACGACGGGAAACTTAAAACAAACATAGGGAAAAAATTCTTTAAAATCTTAACAACATCGTTCCCAAAAGAACACAAACTATCTAAAATATTCAACAAAAACACCGTCAAACTATCATATTCATGTATTCCCAACCTCAAAAATTTAATTGATTCATCCAACAAAATGAAAACCAACACAGCAAAGAAGGGCGAAGAAAGGAAATCTTGCAATTACACCAAAAAAGAACAGTGCCCCTTAAGCAACAAATGCCTCTACAACAATATTGTATACCAAGCCACTGTGACATCAGAAAACGAAAAAGAAACATATATAGGGATTACTGAAAATCACTTTAAAACCAGATATGCAAACCACAAACAGTCATTCAATAAAGAAAAATACAAAAACCAAACAGAACTGAGCAAATACATTTGGAGACTTAAAGATGCAAAAATAAACTACAATATATCCTGGAAAATCATAAAAAGGGCATCACCATACAGTAATATTTCAAAAAGATGCAACTTATGTTTAACTGAGAAATGGCTAATACTATGTAAACCACACCTAGCAACTTTAAACACTAAAACAGAAATAGTAAACAACTGCAGGCACAAATGGAAATCGTTGTTAGTGAACACACCCCGAACAACAACTTGAAACCCAAACAAACACGTGTAACCAACTCGCACATGAAAACAGTGACAACTGGGCCCTACATGCTATACTACTCAAAAGAAGTTAAGGGCCACACAGTTCATCACTCCCAAATAATAACTCATACGTCCGCCAGCTGAAATCAACCAACAAACATTAAATTCAATCATTTGATCATCGATTGGGCACAATTTCATCAAGAAGTGCAAATCAATTATCGCGAAAATTTCACTGACATGGACACACCCCCATTTTGCAAATTCAGAACAACCGACTGTCAGAATGTCAAGAGTCAATATCGTGTGTGACCGCCATTGGCGTTGATGCAGTCAAGGCAGCACTGTCTCATGGATCTGACCAAAGTCTGGAGGGTGTTCTGAAGGATCGCCTGCTACTCCTGCTCCAGATTCCTGAACAGGACGTCGAGATTGTGTGCAGGAGGGTGGTTGTTGCGTATACGACGGCCCAGAACATGCCAAAGATGTTCGATGCGGTTCAGATCGGGTGAGCGGGCAGGCCAGTCCATCCTGGTGACTTGCTGCTGCTGGAGAAAGTTCTGTACGACCCGAGCTCTGTGCGGCCTGGCGTTATCGTCCTGTAGTATGGCTCCTGGTCCCATGGCCTGCAAAGCTGGTACAGCGATTGGCTCCAGAATGTCGTCCCTGTAGGCTACGCTGGTCAGGTAGCCTTGGACACTGTGCAGGGGTGTTCTGTGATGAAGACTGAAGCCACCCCACACCATCAGGGACACACCACCATCATAGCGGTCGTGCTCCGCAACAGTGGCGTCAATGAAGCGCTCTCCAACATGCCTCCAGGCGCGAATCCTGCCGTCGTTGAAGGACAGGGTGTAACGGGATTCATCAGCAAAGAGCACCCTGGACCACTGCTGCCTTGTCCATGCCAGGTGTCATTGAGCCCAAGCCAGACGAGCAGCACGGTGAGCTCTGGTCAGTGGAGGTTGCAATGGTCGGGTCGACGCCTTGACCGCATGTTGGCCTCATGCAGGCGGTTGCAAACCGTCTGGTCGCTGACGAGGACGTTGCGGCTGCTCTCAGCTGCCCCCCCGAGCACGTTGGCGGTGGAGGTTCTATTGCACAGTGCCGCCAGGGTGATGATCCTGTCGTCTGTTGGTCGCTCTGGGGCGTCCAGGTCTGCGTGCTTCTTGAACTCTCCCATAGTTGTTGTACCGGTCTCTCAGTCTTTGAATGACAGAATGTGTCACTCTAAGTCGTCTGCCAACTTCTCGGACCGCCACGCCTTCTTGTAGCCAGGCCACAGCCATCCCTCTCTCAGCGTCACAAACTTTGCGTCTTGGTGGCATGTTTGAACTCACCCCCAGAAGCGGCCCTTAATAAAGCCACTGGTCAGCGAATCAGGTTGACCAGTGTTCATTAAAGATCCGGCTTGCATGTGCAATGCAGTTTTCAGACAGCCGAACACTGCTGCGCCAGCTAGGCGCACTCAAATTGCGATCTTTTTCTCGCGGTTTTTGAGCTTCTTTTGCGGACCAGTGTAACACCTTTGACACAGATTCGACTGAACAATTGCCAAAACCAGTTTTCTGTGAAGCACTTGTCACATTTTGAGTGAATAAATTGGCCATAAACATTTTCTTTTTTTTTTTTCAACTTTATTTTTCTGCTTGCAAAGACAAAACATTTTACATAAATTCATAGCATTTCAGTTCACATCAGTATATAATTCACACCATTTATGTTTCAACAGCCAAACACCTACATTTCAATCAAGTACCATAAACAGTTTCCGTATCATGTGTTAGCTTATTTGCAAGGCAGGGTTTTTCAAAAATTAAATACAAATAGACAACCAAAAAACAGAGCAAAAACAGAAACAAAATAGAGAGAGAGAGAGAGAGAGAGAGAGAGAGAGAGAGAGAGAGAGAGAGAGAGAGAGAGAGAGGAGGGTAAGACACCGACGAAACCACAAGGGGATCCATACGTACATGCATAATAAGTGATACGGAGACAGACTAATCCCTCAACATGCACATCAAGTCCAAAAATTACACTTCTATCAAAGATTGGTATAACTGCCATTTTTCGTGTAGTTTTTGCATTGACTTTACGCTTTTTGCGACTTGCTGTTCAAGATTATATCTTGTCTTTAAATAGTGTAGAAAGTTTATTACAATTGGAAGTTTTTTCTCACATTTGCATTTATAGATGAAATGTTTGGCTAGAAGTAAAATAAAGTCAAAGGTTTCATCACTTCTAAAATTATTTGAATGCCCAAACAATACCAATTCAACAGACAAATTTAAAGAATCCGCATGCTGACATTTTCCTTTTATTATTGCTTGAAGTTGTTGCCAAAAATGTGCCGCATGCTCACACGACCAAAATAGATGTTCAATGTTTTCTCGTTCTGTATTACAAAATGTACAATGATCATTTGGTTCAATTCTCATTTTTGACAGCACAATATTTGTACCCAGTATACGGTGTAGAATTCTTATCTGAAACCATTTAAGTTTTATTTCTTTTATTTTTTGCACCTTTTTAAAAATGACATCCCAATCCAATTGCTGTTCAAGTTTTTCATTCCACTTATTGCAATAAGCAGGATTTATGTTGTCACACAGAAGGGCATCATAATAAACACGTGCCCTCTGCTGACTGAACAGATAAGTTTCCATAATTTAGACCTTTCTTCATTCTTGTTATTTGTCATTGTTACTGCAGTTTTCCGAATATATGCGCTTATTTCTCTTAATAATCCAGTGTACGAGATAAAGTCAATGCAAAATCCATATTTGTTATTGAACTCTCTATATGCCAAAAGCGTACCATCTTCTTTTATAATGTGTCCAATTGTATGTATATTTTTGTCGAACAAACTTTGATAAAAAAAATTGCTTTTTTGTTTATCTTAAGATTTTCATTATAGAATATATTTTCAGAAGCCATTTCTTCGGAAATGCAAGGTAGAATCCTTCGACCAAATTCCTTATATGCCTTAAATACATTAGCCCAAAATTTATTTTTGGATAATTGGCCTAGAGGAAGACTACAACCATTTTTTTCTAGATGATCTATTCTTGGACAACTTGCCAAAGTAATACTTGTCCACTTATGAGACAATATTCTTATTTTTCTAATCCATGCAAGCTTTAATGCAAATATATATTCTTTTATTCTTGGCACACCAAGTCCTCCATTCATTATGTTTTTAGTCACAGTGTTTCTATTTATACGATCCCTTTTTCTATTCCAAACAAATCGAAATACTGAGTTTTGAATAGCATTAATTACATCATCGGAAGGATTTGGAAGTAGAGTCCAGAGATGAGTTAGTTTGGACAAGATTAAAGACTTTAAAACGGCCACCCTGCCAAGTGGAGTAATCTGTCTCTTTAACCATACCTTATATAGCATTCTTATTTCAGGAAATCTAGCCTGTATGTTTTATTTCTGAACAATCAGCAAGATCGTTGGTAAATAAAATACCCAGAATTTTAAATTGTGGTGGATTCCACTGTATACTTAAGTGTTGCATATAGCGAATGTTCGAGTTTTTCCTACTGCCAAACCATATAGCACTCGTTTTTTCTGTGTTTAATATCAAACCTGATTTTCGTCCAAACCTATCAACTGTTATTAGAGTTTCCTCAAAAGACACTTTGTCACCTTCAAGCATGATTTCTGCATCGTCCACATATTGTGAAATTTTGTGTTCTGTATTATTAATTTGGATCCCTTTTATAATTCTATTATCTCTCAACATAATGGCAAGGATTTCCACGCACAAAATAAATATGTAGGCTGAAACTGGGTCACCCTGCCTGCATCCACGACCTACAGGAAACCAATTAGATGCCTGTTCATTTACAAGAACAGTTGACTTAATATTATTATAAAAAGTACTTATCCATTTACGTATATCTGGTCCAAATCCGAATGCTACAAGTACTTTATTCATAAATCTCCAGTCAAGTGAATCGAAGGCTTTTTTCGAAATCTAAGCATAAAAGCAACCCAGGCAGCTGGTGTGTTTGCAAGTAATTAATTAAGTCATAAATTAATCTAATATTATCTCCGATATATCTGTTGGCCATAAATCCTGTTTGGTCTTCATTAATCAAGCCTGGAAGAACCATTTTTAGTCTATTCGCAACACATGCTGACCCTATCTTATAAACAACATTTAAAAGAGTAATTGGCCTCCAGTTTTTAATGACATCTCGAGATTTATCACCTTTAGGAATACAAACTATAATTCCTTCTTTTTGTGTGGTGAACAGCTCGCCTAGTTGAAAACCTTCATTTAAGGATCGGACAACGAATATTCCAAGTGATGACCAAAAAAATTTGAAAAACTCAACAGTAAATCCGTCTGACCCAGGGCTTTTATTGTTTTTCATCTGTTGAAGTGCATAGCCAGCCTCATCTATAGAAATTTCTCCTTCTAATTGTACCTTTTCTTGGTCTGTTAAGACATGAGGTAAGTTAACCATTTCAGCTATTTCGCACTCCTCAACTTCCTTTGACCGCTACAATTTTTCATAAAATTTCTTCACTTCTTGTTGGATCCTTTCGTCATCAAATATTTCTAAACCATTATCTAATGTTAACTTTGTCATATTTTTGTTTAAGAAATTTCTTTTTTAAGCGAGCAAAAATACTGATTCACCTTTTCCCCTTCTGCTATCCAGCGCACTCGTGATCGAATCAAAAACCCCTGCATTTTAGCTTCCCTAAGTCTGACTAGTTCCTCTTTGTCCTGCTCTAAATCATGTCTTTCTTCATCAGTCAGCTGTTCCTTCTTCTCTAACTTTTCAATATTCATTTGTAAACACTTCTGCTTTTCATTACTTCTGCGTTTCTTTTCAGCTGCAAATGCTATAGTTTTACTTCTTATTTTCATCAGTAAAACATCTAAAAACAGTTGATCTGAAATAGTAAACTGAATTTGTGAACGCTCAATAAATGGTAGTTGTTCCCTTGAATAGGGCAGTACTGCATACTCTTCTATTACAGTTTAAATTTCCTCGTTAATTGTATCAATGTACTGTTTGTCCTTCAACAAGGAACAGTTAAATTTCCAGAAGGGGTATT
Source organism: Conus canariensis (assembly GCA_033310375.1). NCBI lineage: Eukaryota > Metazoa > Mollusca > Gastropoda > Neogastropoda > Conidae > Conus > Conus canariensis. The sequence continues at coordinate 55,625,424 of CM065732.1, forward strand.
GTTTAGTTTCTTTAGCAAAGGTTAAAGTCAGAGTAATCATTGAATGATCTGTCCTGTATCCTGCCTTAATATCTGCATCCGTGACAAAGGTGGACACATAGTCTGAAACTAGAAAAAAATCAAGTCTACTTTGCTGAAGAGGGGAGGATCTGTGCCATGTGTATCTTTTCAATTCAGGATTCAACATTCTCCATATATCTGTAAGATCTAGATTAAGCATCATGTCTTCAACTTGCTGTTGTGCTTTAACATAATTATAATGCTTGTAATTAAAATAATCCATTGAAAAATCTTGTACCAGGTTCCAGTCCCCTCTGATTACAACATTTTCAACACCAACATCCTTAATATGATCTTCTAACTCAACAAAAAAATCAGGATTATCATAATTTGGTCCATACAAGTTAATGATCAACATCATCTTATCCAAAATGGATACGACAGCAAAAATGTAGTTTCCACCTGTATCTTTGTAAACCTTCTTTACACAAAATTCAAAATTACTGTTAAAGAGAATTGCAACACCTCTTGAGTTGGACATATATGATGCAAAATATGCTTCATAACCCCATTCTGCTCTGATACACATTTCAAGCTTGGGGTCAAAATGGGTATCCTGTAAAAGATACACCGAGAACTCTTTTTCTCTTAAATAATGAAACACATCCCTCCTCTTTTTTGATCCGCTAGGCCTCGGCAGTTCATTGAACAAAACCTTACAGAGTTACTCATCTTGTATGTTTATAAGTGGAGGCAGAAACACACATACCTTGCAACTGACACAGTATCCAACTGAAATACAGGCAGCTAAATACACACAAAATCACCAGTCCCCTATGTGACAGCAAAATCTCACCATCTCTCTCACAAAGAAAAAACAACATCTCATTCAACAAAGGATTTCCTCCTGTTGAACATGACAAAGACCAAATGAATACGAGAAAAACAAGCATGACATAAAACAAAACAAAAAATAATAAAGTAAAAAAAATCAAAGCTATAATAGCAAAACATTGTTAAATTTTGGGGAGCGATGCGCTTATGTGCGTCAACAGCACTGAGGATATAATGAATAATTGCCATAAGTGTGTAAAAAAATACAAATGAAAAAATGAAAACAACGGTGAGGAAGGACAGGACTGCAGCCATCTGTGATAAGGGAGCGTGTGCCGTAGCGCGTGAAATTAGACTTGTACGCGGCTTGCACGAGGAATTCTTCAACTCGTGAAGTCTTGTTCATGCTCTGCTACAAGCGTGCATGTCCTCAAGACCAGTTGCAATGGGGATAGCGGAGTAGGCGGAAGGGAAAGGGAGGGGGGATAGGGGGACACCCGGAGCTGTGCGCCAGCTCAAGCCTGTTATGTAAGAATTTTTTTTTAATTAAAAAAAAGAAGACAGTCGCCATGGCATGTGACTTGTGTGCACGCCGCCCGCAATGAAATCCATCATTTTTGTAGTAATAGAGCTCTGAGGGATGTGACAGGAGAGAGAGAGAGAGAGAGAGAGAGAGAGAGAGAGAGAGTGTGTGTGTGTGGGGGGGGGGGGATAAAGGTAGTAGCAAAGCAAAGCGCGAGGCATACAATTAAAGTGCTATTGCACAGATTACATTTTCTGGAGAGGAAAAAAAAAAGAAAAGAAACAAGGGAAGAGCAACGTCGGGGTAAGAGGGAAAGGAATGGGGAGGGGAAGGTAAGAGGTGGAGGAGGGGGGGGGCACAAGTCAAGCTGGGCCCTATCTGCTAATGCCAATCTAATGATAAATTGCACAGAGACACCACACACTATGCACTTTTCAAACGCTAAAAGCCGGCACCATCAAGTATTTGAATATCATTTTATACTTAAATATCTGCCAAGTCAAAATCATTATGTAGCTATAACCAGTACATGAATGCATACTTTATTATAAGAGTGAGCTAGACTTTAGTTTTGTCAATGATATATATGATAAAGCATTCAAAGAGAAATGTAACAGTCCATAATGCAAAGAATTGCCACTACATTTGTGTCACTGAGAATGAGTGGCCAAGCACACACACAAACCTTCACCCACCCCCACCCACCCAATTTCCCGTCCACCCACCTAAATAAAATATAAAAACAACAAAACCAACTATTCTGTATAACACACACACACACACACACACACACACACACACACACACATATATATATATATATATATATATATATATATTATGAACAATATAAAAAAAAAGTCCTTAAAAAATCTGAAGGTGCTCAACCCCTTGGGGAGCAACATCTGTTAAAAAATATTTTTAAAAATGAAGTATTAAAATCTACAAGCTTGTTTCTAGCGTTGCTATCTTCAGGATGTCTTTTGGGGCACGCCAACGGTCTTTTATGGCGTGCGGGACTTGATTTCAACTCTGTGTGTGCAGGCGGATCTTATTTGCTGCACGTGCGGCCTGTGGTTCTTATTGGGGCCTGTTCAGATGGAATGTGCTAGCAAAGATTTCCACTTGTGCCTGCAATTGTTTACAATTTCTACTTTTGTGTTCAGAGTTGCTAAGTGTGGTTTGCATAATATTAACCATTTTTCTGTGGAGCATAGATTGCATCTTTTTGAGATATTGTTGTATGGTGTTGCTCTTTTTATGATTGTCCATGATATGTTGTAGTCTATTTTTTTATCTTTGAGTCTCCAAATGTATTTACTCAGCTCTGTTTGATTTTTGTATTTTTCATTTTTGAATGACTGTTTGTGGTTTGCGTATCTGGTTTTGAAAGTGTTTTCAGTAATCCCTATATATGTTTCTTTTTCATTTTCTGATGTTACCGTAGCTTGGTATACAATGTTGCTGTGAAGACATTTATTGCTTAGGGGGCACTGTTCTTTTTTAGTGCAGTTGCAAGATGTCCTTTCGGCACCCTTCTCTTTTATGTTGCTTTTCATTTTGTTAGATGAGTCAATCATGTTTTTGAGGTTGGGCATACATGAGTATGATAGTTTAATGGTGTTTTTGTTGAATATTTTGGACAGTTTGTGTTCTTTTGGGAATGATGTTGCCAAGATTTTAAAGAATTCTTTTCCTACATTTGTTTTTACTTGTCCATCGTATGGTGGGTTGTACCATATGATCTTTCTTTTCCTATTTTTCTTATTTCTGTTCGTGCTGTTGTCTGGACTGTATTGTAGTTTGTAATTGTAACCACTTTTTTGTAATGCTTCTTGATATTCTGTTGCTGCATCATTGAATGCGTTTTCATTGCATGACAGGTTGGATAGTCTCTTGTTTATACCATTGGGTATTGTTTTTAGTATAGATGGTGGGTGGTTGCTTTTGATGTTTACGTAGACTGGTATGTCATTGGGTTTTTTGTATGGTTTGTACACATGGTCATTGAGGTCTAATGTTATGTCTAGGTAATTCACTACTTTTTTGTTTGCTTCTATTGTGATTTTTAAGTTGTGGTTTTTAAAGATTTTACATAATTCTTTTTTCTTGTTTTCAATGGTTCTTGGATTATTGTTTAATGCAGCGAGGCCGTCATCTCTGTATAAACCGGCCTGTTTTCCAAGTTGTTTTTGGATGTTGGATAGCATGAATAGTCCGACTAGTTCACATGTTTCGGCACCATCATACGATCCCATGGTTACATCAAATGTGGAGTTTTTGCTCGTTTTTTTAATCCAAGTTTCATTTCTGCTATGGAGTAAGGTTTTTTTGGTGTGGAAAATAATCTCCATTTCTGACTCTGTTATGTTTGTGTATTTGTTGGCAAATTTCAAAGCTTTGTTGAGTAGTTCTTCATCTATGGATGGATAGAAGTCTACTATGTCAAATGTAATGAACATTGTATTTATCTGTTTGTTGAGTTTCTTAAACCATTGTATGACTTCATAGCTGTTTTTCCAAAGGTTGTATTCGGTGTTTGATTTTATATCTTCTATAGCCTTTTCCAAAATTCTCTTGCTTATTTTGCCCAGTTCGGATTTAGATGGGTTTATTAGTCTACATGTTGGGTTGTTTTGGAAGTTAGGCTTGTGGTCTTTAAGCGTTATGAAGGCTTCTTTTGTTGCTGTTGCCTCTACCCTATCACTTAACTCCATGCGGTGTGCAAGCTCTTTTTCTTTTTTGCGGATGTTGCTATGTGTAGTTTTATCAGCTTTCTTGTAGTTTTTCTGGATGTTTTTGTTTAAGAGTTGAGAGTATTCGTTTGGTTCCATTTTGTAAAAATTGCTCGTTTTGTCAGCCTTTACGAATATCTTTTTATCATTTTGAATTTGTTTTATATCATTTGCTAGTGATGTTTGAAAGTTGTTATTTTGTGATTTTCTCCATTTTAGATTTTGTCAGACCACAGTGCTCAACGTGAGGAGCGATTATTATGAACAATATAAAAAAGTCCTTAAAAATTCTGAAGGTGCTCAACCCTTTTTTATATTGTTCATAATAATCGCTCCTCACGTTGAGCACTGTGGTCTGACAAAATCTAAAATGGAGAAAATCAACTTTAGGCAATCCACTAAAAACATACCATTTTCAAACCCACAAACTTACACTAACAAACTGATAGAACAAACCGAGAAATTTGTGCGCAACATGAGATGGAAGGCGTTCTTCTTCCTAAACCCAAATGCAAAGAATGAAGACAAAAATACATATGGATTCAAATCATGGCGATCACCTCCGACAATAGATGAAATGAAACCTTTTGAAGACAAAATGAAGGGACTGATAGCCAATATTAAATTCAAAAAATCAAATAACAACTTTCAAACATCACTAGCAAATGATATAAAACAAATTCAAAATGATAAAAAGATATTCGTAAAGGCTGACAAAACGAGCAATTTTTACAAAATGGAACCAAACGAATACTCTCAACTCTTAAACAAAAACATCCAGAAAAACTACAAGAAAGCTGATAAAACTACACATAGCAACATCCGCAAAAAAGAAAAAGAGCTTGCACACCGCATGGAGTTAAGTGATAGGGTAGAGGCAACAGCAACAAAAGAAGCCTTCATAACGCTTAAAGACCACAAGCCTAACTTCCAAAACAACCCAACATGTAGACTAATAAACCCATCTAAATCCGAACTGGGCAAAATAAGCAAGAGAATTTTGGAAAAGGCTATAGAAGATATAAAATCAAACACCGAATACAACCTTTGGAAAAACAGCTATGAAGTCATACAATGGTTTAAGAAACTCAACAAACAGATAAATACAATGTTCATTACATTTGACATAGTAGACTTCTATCCATCCATAGATGAAGAACTACTCAACAAAGCTTTGAAATTTGCCAACAAATACACAAACATAACAGAGTCAGAAATGGAGATTATTTTCCACACCAAAAAAACCTTACTCCATAGCAGAAATGAAACTTGGATTAAAAAAACGAGCAAAAACTCCACATTTGATGTAACCATGGGATCGTATGATGGTGCCGAAACATGTGAACTAGTCGGACTATTCATGCTATCCAACATCCAAAAACAACTTGGAAAACAGGCCGGTTTATACAGAGATGACGGCCTCGCTGCATTAAACAATAATCCAAGAACCATTGAAAACAAGAAAAAAGAATTATGTAAAATCTTTAAAAACCACAACTTAAAAATCACAATAGAAGCAAACAAAAAAGTAGTGAATTACCTAGACATAACATTAGACCTCAATGACCATGTGTACAAACCATACAAAAAACCCAATGACATACCAGTCTACGTAAACATCAAAAGCAACCACCCACCATCTATACTAAAAACAATACCCAATGGTATAAACAAGAGACTAAACCAACCTGTCATGCAATGAAAACGCATTCAATGATGCAGCAACAGAATATCAAGAAGCATTACAAAAAAGTGGTTACAATTACAAACTACAATACAGTCCAGACAACAGCACGAACAGAAATAAGAAAAATAGGAAAAGAAAGATCATATGGTACAACCCACCATACGATGGACAAGTAAAAACAAATGTAGGAAAAGAATTCTTTAAAATCTTGGCAACATCATTCCCAAAAGAACACAAACTGTCCAAAATATTCAACAAAAACACCATTAAACTATCATACTCATGTATGCCCAACCTCAAAAACATGATTGACTCATCTAACAAAATGAAAAGCAACATAAAAGAGAAGGGTGCCGAAAGGACATCTTGCAACTGCACTAAAAAAGAACAGTGCCCCCTAAGCAATAAATGTCTTCACAGCAACATTGTATACCAAGCTACGGTAACATCAGAAAATGAAAAAGAAACATATATAGGGATTACTGAAAACACTTTCAAAACCAGATACGCAAACCACAAACAGTCATTCAAAAATGAAAAATACAAAAATCAAACAGAGCTGAGTAAATACATTTGGAGACTCAAAGATAAAAAAATAGACTACAACATATCATGGACAATCATAAAAAGAGCAACACCATACAACAATATCTCAAAAAGATGCAATCTATGCTCCACAGAAAAATGGTTAATATTATGCAAACCACACTTAGCAACTCTGAACACAAAAGTAGAAATTGTAAACAATTGCAGGCACAAGTGGAAATCTTTGCTAGCACATTCCATCTGAACAGGCCCCAATAAGAACCACAGGCCGCACGTGCAGCAAATAAGATCCGCCTGCACACACAGAGTTGAAATCAAGTCCCGCACGCCATAAAAGACCGTTGGCGTGCCCCAAAAGACATCCTGAAGATAGCAACGCTAGAAACAAGCTTGTAGATTTTAATACTTCATTTTTTAAAATATTTTTTAACAAATATATATATATATATACATATACATACATATATATATATATATACACACTCACATACATACACACACATACATACAGACACATATATACACGCACATACATACACATACACACACACACACACACACACACACACACACACACATATATATATATATACACACACACACACACACACACACACACACACACACACACACACACACACACATATATATATATATATATATATACACACACACATATATAATTATACACACATTATTACATTCACAGATAAATTCATGGCCTAAGTATAAATGCAAAGAATTGCCACCAACTTGTACCGCCGTTATTGAGCGAAACACACACACACGCGCGCGCGCGCGCGCGCGCGCACGCACACAGAGACATGCGCGCGCATAAGAGAGAGAGAGAGAGAGAGAGAGAGAGAGAGAGACTCAAGAGCTCATTCTCTCCACCACCCGTCATTCAAAAGTTCTCTGACAGTTCAAGTTCAGCTGCTACTGATTCTCAAACCAGAAGACACCCTGCACTTCTGCTGAGTCACACACACACACACACACACACACACACACACACACACACACACACACACACACACACATCATACATACATCACACATACATCACACACACACACACCCATCATACATCACACACACACACACACACACACACACACACACACACACACACACACACACACACACACAGAGGCACGCACACACAAATATATCAACATCAGTACTTCAGTTTGAACCTTGAAATCAGTGCTTGGCTAAACCAAACTTTGTCCAGAGGTCCCTGTTCAATGGCTCAAAACAGACGATTGTTATCTGTGTAGCGAACAGTCTGTGAAGCAGTCTGTGAAGATCCTTAGTACAAATGATGCACAACGCAGCTCCCAACAAGCATATAGTCCATCACTCTGCATGCGGACATTCCCAACCCATTTTTGATCACAACATGTACATATATGAATTACATACAAGCGCCCACACAAATCATCCCAATCCTAGCAGAGCCACATTAAATTCAATGCACCAATATTCATGAGCAAGGGAAACATTAATATCTATCTACACAAGCACGCAAATACTCGCATAAACATGCGCACATACAAACACATACACATTCACAAAGTTGTGAGTCACCAGAGTTGGGGACAGGATACGTGCACTTTAATTCATTTATCAAATTCCCTGGTCAGGACAAGGATTTCATATGCACAGAAAGTATATTTTTCAGCTCCTAAGTATCTTCTAAAAAAGTTACAAAGCACTGATTGCAAGGCATACAGAATAGCCCTGGGAGTTCCCCTTTACGCTTCCATTTTAGGGACATATCATGAAGCTGGCGTTTTGCCCCTGGATGCTTATCGAAAACTAGCTTGTGCTTAATACATCCTAAGATGTTCTACTGTTCAGAACTCAAATGAGGATGAACTTGATATGCGATCTGATTTAGACTTTCCAAAACGCGCAAAAACAATACGATCAAATAAAACCATCCTTACATACTCCTCAAACCTGTTGAAATCTGCCAAAATTGATCACAAAACCATAGCCCCACGTTATCCCCTGAGTCCCATTCCTAATTGGGAACTTATACCGGCAAGGTTTGATGATAGATACACTGATTTGCAAAAGAATGTTAATAATAACGTCTTAGGTGCTATGGCCAAGTCACATATTGACGATAGTTATCCTAATCACTTAAAAGTTTATACAGACGGATCCCTATTAAATGGCAATGCTGGTTCCGGCTTTGTTATTCCTGCTTTGAAAGCAGATAAATCTTTTCATCTTGGAAAGGGGTTTTCTGTCTTTACGGCTGAACTGATAGCAATTCTAATGGCTCTGCATTATATTATTGATATTCCACGTGCTTTTTCTAGAATACTTTTTTGTGTTGATTCCAAATCTGTCCTTCAAGCAATGGAATTTATTGCTGCTACCAATCGCGCCGAGATTATCACCGAACTAAAAATTCTGATCCATTTCCTTACATCTAGAGGGATAACAGTGGACTTTTGCTGGATTCCGTCACACTGTGGGATTGTAGGAAATGAATGGGCAGACAGAACTGCCCGTATGGGATCCAAAAACTCTGAAAATTCTGTCTATATCAAAATACCTTGGAGTCTTCATGAAGCCTATGGACTCTTAAAAGAGTCTCTTTTGAGTCTTTTTATAACCTGTATAAAGATTCAGTACTCTAAAATACATGCACAAGATTCGTCACCGAGTTGCTGTTCAAGACATCAGAAATCTACTCGTCCATCTAACTCGCCCTTTCAAATTCGTAAACTGTATACACAGACGTATGTACATGTACACAAATTTCGGAAACTGGAATCTCTCTTTTATAGGCTTAAAGTTAACACTCTTCGTACACAATTCCACAGAAATTTACAATGCGCTTGTGGAGCAGTCGACAGTTTCAATACTCTGCATTTTCTTTTTAATTGTCCCTATTTTAACTCATCTGTCTCCAACTTCCGACAAAACGATTCCCTATACATTTTCCAGAATCTTCACGCCTTTTTTACATTTGTAAACTCGTTGATGTTAAGCCCAGTTGGCTCATTTGTGTAAATATTTCCAGGTTTTTTTTTATAATTTATCTTTTAAATTGTTACATTTAGACCAGTATTTTCATTTCAATTGTCAAAGTCGCACACGCACACACACACACACACACACACACACACACACACACACACACACACACACACACACACACACACACACTCGTACGTAGGCCTGTACTAGCATTTTGCATACACTATTTCCATTTCCCTCATCCACTCATTTCTGCATTTGTCTAATATCACTTAAAGTGAACAGACGTTAAATTGAAGAACTATTGAAGAACACTGTCAAATGAAATGGAATTAATAGACGTATGGAGCTAATTCAATCCAGAAACACTAAGATACACACGGAGAAGACCAAACCCACCACAACAAGCTAGACTAGACTTTTTTCTTATCTCAGAAAACTTCATCTCCAATGTACGTGATGCTGATATAAACATTGGTTATAGAAGTGATCATTCTCGCATCTCAATAACATTAGATTTTAGAGAGGACACAAAATCGAGAAATTTTTGGAAGTTTAATGCATCACTGCTAAGAGATGAAAGATATGTGGATCTTATTAATGAAACTATCAAAAATACAAAAGAACAATATGCTGCATTAATATACGAAAGAAAAGAAATTGATAATATCCCTTTAGAAAACCTCTGTCTTACTATTTCAGATCAGTTGTTCTTAGACACTTTGTTTATGGAAATAAGAAAAGCGTCAATGGAATATAGTGCAAGAAAGAAAAGAGAAAACGCACAGGCAGAAAAGAAATTAGAAGAAGAAATATCAATCCTAGAAAACAAACTTAACAAAACAACTGAAGAACAGCATCAACTACACAATAAAAGAGAAGATCTTGCAGCACTGAGGAAATCAAAAATACAAGGAATATTAGTAAGAAGCAAAGCGAGATGGGCTGCAGAAGGGGACAAGATAACTAAATACTTTTGTAACCTTGAAAAAAGACACTACATTAGTAAGCAAATGTATAAAGTCATTTCAAAAGATGGAAATTGCCTCGAAAAGACAGAGGATATCCTACAAGAAACTAGAGATTATTATGAAAACCTATATACTGAAAAAGAATGTAAAGACACAGATTTAGAAAACTATGTTAATAACCTTCCAAAACTGACAGAAACAGAAGCAGCCTCACTTGAAGGTAAGCTTACTCTTGAGGAAGCATCACAGGCACTCAAAAACATGAAAAATGGAAAAAGCCTTGGAACAGATGGGATGACCGCAGATTTTCTTAAATTTTTCCGGAAAAAAATAGGTGTTCTAGTTGTTCGTAGTCTAAATGAGGGCTTTGAACAGAAACAGATGTCGATTACACAGAGAGAAGGTATCATAATTTGTCTCCCTAAGGGAGATAAACCTAGACAGTATTTGAAAAACTGGCGTCCCATTTCCCTTCTTAATGTTACTTACAAAATAGGATCGTCATGCATCGCAAATAGAATTAAATCAGTTTTGCAAAAACTAATAAATGAAGATCAGACAGGGTTTATCAGTGGCAGATATATTGGTGACGATTCAAGACTTATTTATGATGTAATCTATTACCTAAAGAAAAAGAACTTGCCAGGACTTTTAGTTTCACTAGATTTTGAAAAAGCTTTCGACTCCATTAACTGGAAATATATGCATAAAGTAATGAAAGTCTTTGGATTTGGGAATGACATTTGTAACTGGATAAAAGCTTTTTATACTAATATAAAATCTTCAATCATTGTGAATGGAAAAGCGTCGCAAAACTTCCCTATCAAACGCGGATGTAGGCAAGGAGATCCAATATCTCCTTACTTGTTTATTTTATGTGCAGAACTATTGGCATGTAAAATAAGAGAAAGTCAAACCATACAAGGCATACAGCTGTCAGACACGCAATGTAAAATCAGTCAATTTGCAGACGACACAGTGCTATTTCTAGAAGGAGATAAAAAATCATATGAAACAACTTTTAAAATCCTCCAAGAGTTTGAATGTATATCAGGATTAAAACTAAATTATGAAAAAACTTGCAATGTGTGGATAGGAAATAAATGCAATAGTGAATGCAGATTTTTACCCAATCTCAAAATGACTTGGAACCCCATAAAATTCAGAATCTTAGGCCTTTGGTTTACAAATGATCTAAGCAATGTAGCAGAACTAAACTTAACAGAAAAGTTTCAAGAAACTAAAAAAACTATTCAATATATGGATGAAAAGAACAACTACACCCCTTGGAAGAATAGCTATTCTTCAATCAGTTATATTGTCAAAATTAACCTACTTGTGGATTATGTTCCCAAACCCACCCGACAACATAGTTCAACAACTGCAAATAATGTGTTTTAAATTCGTATGGGACAAAAAAGGGATAAAGTTAAAAGGAATGTAGCAACACAAGATATACAAAATGGTGGAATTAAAATCCCTCACATAGCATCATTCATTAATTCACTAAAACTAACATGGTTAAAGAAGTGCTATGCACAGACGTTCAGTGCAAAATGGAAACAAATTCTGATTAAAGAATGCCCACAAGTTGAAATGCTAGAGGAGTATGGGTCTTTGGTACTTAAAATTGGAGGTCGCCCAATAAATATGTTTTGGAAAGATGTTTTCAAGAGCTATATAGAATTCTTTGAAAAAATCGATTCATACGACCATAAAGACATACTGATGGAACCCCTGTTTTACAATAACAAATTCAAGATTGATGGAAAGGATTTTTTTTTTTGATGAGTGGGCAAAAAGAAATGTTTTCCGTGTAAAAGATTTACTAAAAGAGGATGGTAAATTCATGAATGTTAATGAATTCCAAAACATCTTGCAACGTCCAGTTCAAAGACTGAAATATTTTGGCTGTGTAAGTTCTATTAGAGAATTCTTGAGAAAAAAGGAAATAAATTTAGAAAACAACAGTAACGAAGGAACTGAACACCACAAAGCACTTAGCCAAATGATTCATGCTGCCAAAGGAACAAAAATATTTTATGAAATACTGATTGGTAAACCAGTGTTACCCAATGCATGTGGGGGATGGGAAAGAACTCTGCAAATGGAAATTCCTTGGGCAAGTATTTTCATGGAAACAAAAAGAATAAAAGAAAAGATTAAAGTGGTTTCAAATAAAAATCAATTATCGGGTTTTGGTGACAAATTCACTTCTAACAGATATGGGTGTAACAGAAAACAACAAGTGTAGCTTTTGTGAAGATGTTAAAGATTCCATTCTGCACTACTTGTGGGAATGTCAACATGTGAAAAGTTTTTGGACAGAATTTACAGAGTACATAAAAGGAAAATGTGCAAATTGTGATAGACTGGAACTAAATCAGTTACTAGTACTCTTTGGAAATGACAACAAAACAAAAACGGACAACTGTTTTCTGCACATCTTATTACTAGCTAAGTATACTATTTATAAATGCAGGATAAGAAAAGTAAATCCAACACTTCAATTATTCTTAAGAGATTTAAAAGAAGCTTATGAGATAGACAAATATGTATTCAACACTTCTATGCAATATGATAAATTTGTACTGAAATGGGCATCATACACAAATTTGATACAAACTGATTAAGACTAAAAAATAAAAAAAAAGGAAAATAATGTTACAAAAGGGGTTTTGTTGTTATTGTTGTTGTTAATAGAAGTCATGTACTATATACACACAAGTACACAATTTTTTGCCAAACGATGTATGTTTTCTTTTTTTTTTATTAGCTCTGGTTGACCCAAGTCACCGTTGACCATAAGATGATTGATCTACGACTACGCTTGTCCAATTATGTATTCATAACTGTATGTGGACAGCTTACTAAAGTTCTGCCTTTTATTTGCGATAAACTATTATATAAAATGACTACAATCTAATGAAATGCTGAGCAAGTCTGTATGGTTAACAAGAGAACTAAGTTTACATAAAGTCTATTATTAAGTACTGTACTAAATATTCTACTATACTAAATATTGACATTGTGTATATGTTACATGATCAACCCCATAAGAATAACCCCGTAAGAATGATGACACATTTGTGTGCAAACCTTGTTCAAATGGAAAAAAAATGGAATAAAAAAAATTGAAGAACTAACTAACTAACTAACACATTCACACATTCACGCACACACACACACACACACACACACACACACACTCACACTCACACACACACACACACTTTAACATAGATCGGCATGCAGCTTTCAAGCAGTGTCCGCTTTGTTATCACTGAATGGATCTGATCCACTCTGCTGTGCTGGAAGGTAATTTATGTTCCTGGTCCCCCGCGTCAAACGTGCAGACAGAGTGTTGAGAACAGGGAGCTGTGTGCCTTCGATGAGTCGGCCCTGTGCCGCACACGCATGTACCTATGTGCACACAGCACACACGTTCTGTGCACAGCCCACACATGGTCAACGAACATCACACACGAGCACCGCTAACCTGCACTTGCCCCCCCCCCCCCCCCCCCCCCCCACCTGGATATCCACATCCTCACAGTTGAGTTGAAGTGGTGTCGCTCTGGCTGCCCCGAGCCGTCCCTCCATCAGCCAGCTGCTGCAGTCGTCGCCGGATGTCAGACTCTCGGGGAGAGTCGCAGGGAGGGGAAGAGCCACAGGGAGGGGGAGAGCTGCGGGGGGGGGGGGGGGGGGCGGAGAGCCACGGCGAGGGGGAGAGCCAGGGTTGACAAGGAAGGTGGACGTCATGGTGGTCAGCTCGGGTGAACCCCCCACCTCCATGGGCGCCCCTCCGGACAGCGGGCGACGACTGAGGTCAGGAATCACCGGAGTGGAGTGAGACACTGGCGGCACCGGTCCCGTGTGCAGGTCTGCCCCACCCCCTCCATGGTCCCGCCTCTCACCTGCCTGCAACTGTCCTTGCGGCTGCCGTCTGGGTTGTGACTGCTGCTGGTGACGTTGCTGCAGCTGTTGTCGCCGTTTCTGCTGCTGCTGGAGACGCTGCTGCTTCAGCTGCTGCTGCTGCCTCTGCTGCGTTGTGGGTATGTAGCCGATGAGCTTCTCATCAATGACACTGGTGTCACCCCGCTTCACCTCCACAATGGAGTCGTTCAGCAGTCGAGCAAACAGTCTGCCACCACTGGCCGACCACGCCTCCACTACCTTCTCGTGCTGACGGATTCTGGACAGGCGTTGAAAATTCAGTGCCGTCAAGTCCTCGGTGATCACAATCCCACTGTTCTTTAGTTTGCGTCGGTTTTTCACCACCTCCTCCTTATCTTTTCTTGACACAAACTTCACGATAATAGGTCTGTTCATGTCCTTATTGGGCCTACCAATCCTGTGCACTGCCCAAATCCTGCCACCATCAACTCCACCGACGCCCAGTTTTGAACGAAACAGTTCCAGAACCTTCCCCTCACAATCTGCCGCCGTCTCGTTTCTTCCATCTCCAGTCAAACCAATCACTCTCACCGACTCCCGTCTGGTATACTGCTCCAGTTCGTTGCACGCTTCCTTTTGATCCAAAACTATGCTGCGAAGATTACAAATATCTTCCTCCTTGTCGCGACAGAGGCGCAAAGCTTTATCTAAGAGTGTGCGAAGGTTATCGTTGTCTTTTTGCAGAGTAAATATGGCCCCCTCTAGTTGTTCAATTCGTTCATCAAGTTTGGCTGACAAAGTTGACTGACAAGTGTCAATTCGTTGACGCAAATCGTCAAAACCTTGTTGCAATGTTTCAAAAGGCGCACTTTCTGCCAGTAGTAGAAAGAAACTCGTGGAGAGCGTGGCAGCAGAGAGTCCTCAGAAGAGAAGCCCCCTTCAAGCAAGTGTTTCGGCCCTTATCTCCTGACACTCTAGGGGGGTTGGGCCACACCCGGTTCATGACTCCGGATGTCCCTCTGCTGCCCCTTTTTTTTCCCATCTTGGGACGAGCCATGGCTGGGATTCGAACCCATGACCCTCTGGACATGCTCATTTTCCACTTAATGACTCGCGCTTTAACCACTGAGCCACAGGGACACCTGATATTTGTAGGGAAATTAAGCCTTATGAAGTTCACTTTTGTTCCTCCTTGACCAGATCCAGCTTGAACACCCCTCTGCCGCTTCTGCCATTGCTTTCAGGGCTCTGGTTTTTTCCTTCCCTGCAACTGAGAGCTGTTTCATGAGGCTGTATGCAGACGTTCCTACAAACCCCCTAGCTCCAATTTCTGCAGTGAGGACTTTGACCTGATAGCCTTCTCTCCTCAGGCTGTTTGCCAGATCAGCATACTTTTCAGTCTTGTAGATTTGAGCTGCCTCCATTCTGTTCTCATATGGCACCGTGAGCTCGATCATGATCAGCTGCTTGGTTGACTTAGAGTGGACTACTATGTCTGGTCTCATGCCACTCTTGCTGATGATCTCTGGGTGACTCTTCCATTCTGGGAGGTCTGCAGTGCACTCCCAGTCATCTGCCCCGTCCAGCAGACTCTGCCTGCATGTTTCGAGTGGCACTGTTGTTCTTGGCCATGATTTGCTGCCTCCTGCCGTGAAGAATGTTGCGGGTGCTTTTGGAGTCCTGATTTTCCCTTTTGTGGTGTTGGTACTAGCCCAGACTACTTGTACAATCTCTTTGAGCACTTGGTTGTGCCTCCATGTGTACCTTCCTTGAGCCAGGGCTATTTTACATGAGCTTAGGACATGCTCCACTGTTTGTTTTTCATGGCAGAGGGGGCATGCAGGATCGTCTGTTTTCCCCCACTTCACCAGGTTTGCATTTGAGGGCAGAAGGTCATATGCAGATCTGAGAATGAAGCTGATCCTGAGAGGGGCCATGTGCCAAATGTCATTCCAAGTGAGACTTCTTTGGAGTGCATTCTCCCACGTTGTCCATTGCCCTTGCTGGCTCTGCTGGACTGCTTTTTGGAGTCTTTTTTGGTCTTCTTCTTTTCTCATCTCCTGAATCATCATGTCTCTTTTGGCTTTTCCTTTGGCCTTTGACCACCATTCAGTTTTGGTCACCCCCAGTCCTTGTCTGTTGGTCTGTGTGTGTCCTGTTATTTCTCTGATCTTGAGACTTTCTTTTGCAGAATCCATCGCCTCTTGAACTTTCCATTTTCTGCCTGTCTTCAGCTGGGGCTTGATTGCTTCTACCACCTTGTCTCCTGAGTCCTCCAGCATGCTTTGAAGTCTGATCTTCCCTGCTTTGTATTCCTCCAGGATGGATTTCAGTGGTAGTTTCAGCTTTGCTTGGCGACAGTACAGCGCTATGTCAGTCAGACAGGGTGGGACACCAAGCCATTTCCTTGTGAACTTGTTGATTTTGGCTTCCATTGCCTCCACTATGCTGGTGCAGATGTCGTATATCATCAGAGGCCATAGGAGCTTTGGTATCAGCATGAACTGCAGACACCAGACCTTGTATTTTGCCCTGGAGCCCACACTGGTCAATGGTCTCCAAGCCTTCCTCCGCCATCTGCTTGGTTTCTTTTGCTCTTTGTGTGTCTTTCAGCGTATCATCATACCATCTTCCAAGGCTCTTGACTGGTTCTTCTGTGACTGTTGGAATGGCCTGGTTGGCAACACTGAAGACCACAGATCCGGCCACTTTTCCTTTCCTCAGTGAGAGACTCCGTGATTTCTTTGGCTTGAATTTCATTCTGGATGAGGCAACTATGTCGTCCAGCCTCTCCAGCTCATGACGTGTCTCGTCTTCTCTGGATGAAATCACTGTAGTGTCATCCATGAAGGCCTTGAGAGGAGGCATCTTGTATCCATCGCCAAGGTCTGTTTGTCTCGCGTTGTTTGTTGCTGCTTTCAAGATGAGTTCCATTGCCAGCACGAACAGTATTGGGGAAATTGCACAGCCCATTGCAATACCCACTTCCAAGTTGATCCAGTCTGTTGTGTACTCCTTGGTAGAGAACCGCATTGAGAAGCCATTGAAGTACTTCTTGAGCATGTCGCGGATGTTCTTTGGCACATGGTACATCTCAAGAGCCAACTGTATCATCTCATGGGGCACAGATCCATATGCGTTTGCCAGATCAAGCCACACTACGTCCAGGTCTCTCTTTCTTGTTTTTGCTTTTTGGATTGCGTCCCAGATCATTGTGGCGTGTTCTACACAGCCAGCCACGCCTGGGATGCCACCTTTCTGGACTGACACATCCAAGTACTTGTTTTCCATCAGGTACTTGGTCAGCCTTGCTGCCATGACAGAGAAGAAGATTTTCCCTTCGACGTTCAGTAGTGATATTGGCCTGAACTGGCTGATGTCACTTGAGTTTTGCTCTTTGGGGATGTACACACCATCTGCCGTCATCCACTGGTCGCTGATCTTCTGGTTTCTCCAAGCCGATCGCAGCAGCCTGTGGAGCCACTCCAGCACCTTGGGACATTTCTTGTAAAGCTGGTAAGGTATTCCGTTTGGCCCTGGTGATGATTTGGCTCTGGCTTTGTCGACCACCTTCTTGATTTCCGCCAACGTTGGAGGCTTGCCATTGAACTGTTCCTCAGGGTTGGTTGGCCACACCAGACCTTGAATGTCGAGTGGTGCTTTGCTCTGTGGGTCAGAGTATGTTTTCCTCAGATGCTGCTCAAGAACTCCTTTGTCCACACTTAGGGTCCCAGATTTTGGCTGCTCAAACAGTGTTCTGGCAAACTGGAAGGGGTCTCTGAAGAAGCGCTCTTGTGTCTTCTTCTTTTTGCTCTTCCTCTTCCTCGCAGATTCCGCTTTGCTGAGGGCGCTGTGTTTTTCTTTCAGGTCTTTCCACAGTTTTTCCAAGCCTTGTTTTTCAGCTGGCAGTGCGGTCTTCATTTGCATCTTGAGGTTTTTCTTTTGGACCCTGATCTTGTCCATCTTTTCTTGGCGTCTGGATTTCTTTGGAGGTGTTTTCTCTTTGGGTAGTTTTGCTCCATAGGCGTCTCTACATGTGGCATACACAATGTCCCCATATGTGGCTAGTTTGTGTTCCAGGGTGCTTTTCCCTATCAGTGCATCGAGTCTTTGGACGATTTTTGCATCCAGTTTCTCCCAATCTTCAGTTTCGTTTGCTCGTGGCAGGTTGAGTTTCAGGCGCCTGGCATCGAGGGCCTGTGCAAATTCCTCATCGAACCAACAGCGTGGATGTCCTTGGCACTGTGGTTTAAATCCTGGCCTTGGTCTTCCGACGTCTTATCTGCTGATGCAGTGCGCTGCTGCTCATTCAGATGAGTCTTCACACATCCCATCTTTGTTCTGTGGATCTTCATGCCACGGGTGGTAGCGAAACGCTTTCCACAGACACATGGATATTCCATTTGGTCCATGTTCATAGTCCGTTTGGGATTTGCAGTCATGATTGGTTGAGCACCGATGGATTCATCATTCTCTCCCCCTTTCGGTGAATCCTGGGAGCATCTTTTCCTTTTATTCTTAGTAGCCACATGTTTAAGGCAAAGTGGGGAGCCAGCCCACAGAGCCCTTGGTTCTGGTCTTTCCCAGTGTCCTCCGGTCTTTCTCGGACGTCCTCCGGCCTATTCCCGGAAGTCAATGGTTTACCCATGCATCAGTAGAAAGAAACTCGTGGAGAGCGTGGCAGCAGAGAGTCCTCAGAAGAGAAGCCCCCTTCAAGCAAGTGTTTCGGCCCTTATCTCCTGACACTCTAGGGGGGTTGGGCCACACCCGGTTCATGACTCCGGATGTCCCTCTGCTGCCCCTTTTTTTTCCCATCTTGGGACGAGCCATGGCTGGGATTCGAACCCATGACCCTCTGGACATGCTCATTTTCCACTTAATGACTCGCGCTTTAACCACTGAGCCACAGGGACACCTGATATTTGTAGGGAAATTAAGCCTTATGAAGTTCACTTTTGTTCCTCCTTGACCAGATCCAGCTTGAACACCCCTCTGCCGCTTCTGCCATTCTTACTTCGCTATCAACAGTTCTTTTCACAGTAAACTGGAGTCTAGTTTGAGACAGAGACCTTGAATTCGAAACTTTACTTCTCTTACTTACAGACCGGTCTCTCCTCGTCGGCCGTTGGCTAAGAGCTGAAGCCTCACGGCTTGTGTCCGTGTCAGTGCTGATGTTCTGCCGCTGTTCACGTTGTCGCTCCTTCGCCTTGTTGGGCATGTTTCGCACGAGCAAACGTTGACATACTACATCGAAAGAGGAGCCAACATGGATGCACTCATCTCAGCCTCCATCTTCCAACAGTGCGCTCAGTCCAAAACACTTTCATGGCTCACATATCGGTGTCACAAAATTAAATCCATCCTCTTGCTGTGGCTACCGACAAATAAAAACGTCAAAGACACATTTCACCACTGTAAAGATGGAAGAAATCTTTGAATTCGCGATGAAACGCAGTGAAACGCGGAGCTCCAAACAAACACGTCCGACCGCCGCGAGCGATCGCTCACCTCTCCGGCCATAAACATTTCATGTTTTATGCTACGCTGTATTATGTAAACCATATCAAAAATGAATGCGGCCCTTAAATTCTTTTGAGTAGTATATATAACATCGGCAGTAGGCGACCCAAACATCATCCTGAAGAGAGCCACGCTCGAAACAATATTGTAGATGATTTTTAATACTCCTTTTAATATTTGATTTTAACATATATATGTATATATATATATATATATATGTATATATATATATATAGTTATAATTATTTTGTTAGTACAGATCAAACGAATCAAAACATCATGAAGGACAGTACCACTTCTGGTCAGATGAACATCAGCGCTATCTGTCCAGGTGTAGAACATCTCCTGAATCAAAACGCCACACAGCACATGTTCCTGCAGGTCAATGTGTCAGACTGTGAGAACAATTTACCCCAGTTCACAGCCCACCAGGGACTGGTGTACGGGGTGTGTGAGGATGCCTCATCTTTCTGTAAGCTGCGTGTGCAAGTCCCACAGGGTAGGAACGTGCTGGCCCGAGTCAAACGATTAGGGTATGAGTGTGATTCTCGGCACTGGGAAATATGCATGGATGTTAAAGTATATGAACTATGTATTAAAAGCAACGAGCATAGAATTCAAGATGAGTTCATTAGGTCAAATAGAAACTATCTGTTAATAACGAACATTAACAATCCTGAGATAAAACTAGATATTCAGGCTGCTCAAATCCATAATATATTCATAAAATACGTTCAGCAGTACTCTGGATTTGTGATAATGCCAGCGACATTGTTCTACACCAGGGCTGTGCAGAGAGAAACACTGAGGGTGCCACCCACCTATGTTGTCCTCATCAGCATTCAGCAGGGATTCAGAACCAAAGGTCAATCTCACGTGACAGTTGCATACAGAACGCCAAACACACACCATCAGTTTGAAGAAAGCATACCCCTTGATCCTTTCCTACCAGTTTTTGTTTTCGAAACTTCTTGTCTTGAAATTGGTATTTTCGAAACTGATGACGAATATACTTATTTCAGATTGTATTTCTCTTCTGTTGGTAAGAATGATCGGCCCCAAAGGCTGCCCAGCAGTTTATACAACTGTTCAGTGGATCATTATTCGACATTTCAAGATCACATGCACTGTGACCTAAAGCCAGAGTGTGAAGATGGACGTGATGAAACAGAACAATGCCCCTTCAGTAGTCCTGGCTGCCAGGGTCTGGTGGCTTCACGAAACAAATGTTTTCAGATAGTCCAACTGGAGGTAAGGGCTAAGCATAAGATATTTCATTATCAATGCCAGATGAGGGGCGGAAGACTGGCTTCAATAAGGACATGCGAGGAAAAGAAACATTTCACACGTATGTTCACAAATCATTTTATGCTGGAATGTACTATAGGTATTCGGTCAGGTTGTATATATTTGCCTTTCATGTATAGCAAATTTCGTGTTTGGTCTGACCACACTTTGATCTATAACATATACCATTTCAGGGTGGTTGGCAGATATTACCCCTCAAGGTCATTCCGGATTATATATCTTGATAGCAGGGGGTTGAGGTCTTATTCTCATGTTGACTACCATACAGCAGTGTGTGAACTGCCGTCAGTCCCTCCCAGTATTTTCCCTCCACCTGTCTCACTGACACCTTTACCATCACCACCACCCACCTTCAACAACACACTGCAGTTGTTATGGATTTGTCCAGGCTGCCACCTGACCCATCTCTTCCTGTTGTGTGACCCTGACAGTTACTGCAGAAGAGTCATGGTTCCACAGGACGACACGATGCTGACAGTAAATGATGAGCACAACGTGACAGTGTTTTCTTCCACAAGATTCACGTGCACAGACACGATGTTTACATGTGATGATGGCATCACAACAGTGCATTACACTCTGCTGTGTGACTTCAGACAGCATTGCCCAGATGAAAGTGATGAGTCGTTCTGTGTCCACCCCTCATGTGACGGGTGTTGGTGTGTGAACGGCCAGTCTGTGCCGCATGGTCAATACTGTTATGAACTCTCTGGCTGCATGGACAGTTCGAATGAGGCCACCTGTACGCGATATTTTGTGTATGAAATTGAGTATCGTCTTGCATCCTATGACCAGAAAGGAGAACCATTGTACATCAACTTAGATGGCACTGGTTACTTCACTCAGCAGGTGATGGGACCTGACTCAGCCTGTCCAGACAGTCATTACCGTTGTGTAAGCCAGTGGCTGTACTGTCTCCCTGTCTACACCAGATGCAACGGATTTTCCGATTGTGTTTATGGAGAAGATGAACAAGCCTGTGACAGATCAAACTGCTCTGGTCTTTACCAGTGTCGGGTTTCTAGGGTGTGTGTACACAGATATCATCTGTGTGATGGCTGGGGTCAGTGCCCACTGCAGGATGATGAACTGATGTGTGGCAGGACCTGTCCTGAACACTGCCTGTGCCACGGTCACCTGTTTCTGTGTAGAAAACCTTTTGCTGCCAGTCTGTTTCCTGAACTACGCTCCCTGGACGCCCAGGGTTCAGGAATGGCGCTGCATGATGTCGTCCACAATGGGTATCTCGTTCGTCTGATCATGTCTTCTTGCTCCTTGTTCAATATTTCTGCGATGAATCTTACCAATCTACAGTTCATCGATGTTTCAAACAATCGAGTGAGAGTTCTCAACATTGCAAAATTTCTTGTGTTGCGAAATTTAAGAACTTTGTACGTGGGAAACAATCCTCTTGTCAAAATGACTAACAGCCTACTGAAGTATGTTCAGTTCTCACTTCAACGAGTGGATATATCAAAGACATGCTTCAGTGTTCATAGCAGTATTTTGTCAGTATATCTCCCCAGTTTGGAACATTTCAATGTGTCCTTCTCTACTGTTGAGGAGATAGGGTCGATGGGTTTTAGAAATGCCCCACGACTGACTGAACTAGACATAAGAGGAAACCCAGTGAATGCCTTCCCGCTGGATGTTTTCTCTGGAACACCACATTTGAAACGCATCCTTTCCTCAAACTACAGAGTGTGTTGTGGGAGTGTGCTTCCACGTGAATCAGGCAGAATAAAATGTGTAGCGCCTCAGCCAGTTCTTCGCTCATGTGAAACGTTGATACCAACACAAATAAATCAGGTTTTTATTTGGCTTGTTGGTACGTCTGCTACCATGGGACAATTGCTTTGTTTTGTTGTGTCATTGAGGATCAATAATGTGTTTGTGGGCCGTTTTCCTGTTACAATTTTCCACTCACAGTTAGCAAATCTGTGTATGGGCTGTCACGTCTGCATTACTGCCATAACAGATACAGTGTTGCATGGAGACTACATCCAAGTGGAAAAAGAATGGACCAACAGTGTGACCTGCAAGGTGAGTGGCTTTCTGTCCTTAGTGTACAGCAAGGTGTCAGTTCTCATCACCTTACTGATCAGTGTGGACCATGTCATCATCGTGTATCATCCCAGTGAATCCAGGACGGCCAGTAAACGTTCAGCAACCATAGTGTGTTGTGCAGCGTGGTGTGTAGGAATCGTGTTGTCAGTGATACCGTTTCTTCCTGGTTTGTCACACTGGGGCCTGCATGGTCAGTCTGGTCTGTGTCGTCTGGCTCTGTTTAATTGTCATCACTGTAATCAAGGATTCAAGTGGTTCACAGTTGTTCTGGTCGTCAATTTCATTCTGGGATCAGTGAGCACGGGTCTTCTTCTTGTCATCTACAGACGAACTCCAGAATACAGAATAGCACTGAGTTCTGCCCTGAGATCAGTGTATTCCTCAGTTCACCTCACTGGGAAAATAGTCATTGCAAACGCTTTCTGCTGGCTGCCTTTCGGTCTAGTTTGGATGTTAGCTTCAGCTCGTGTCACTGTGTTCAATACAATTCGTGATGTCATGGTTGTGTATCTGTTACCTCTCAACTCCGCTCTCCATCCATTTCTTTACCTATGGACTGTCGTTACACAGATACAGAGTCAAGCACAAGAAGACAAAATACTGAAAGTGTTTAAATCCCAGACTTTCCTTGCCAAGAACAAAACTTTCAACAAGAAATAAACACAACAATCAATTAAGTGATTACAAGAGTATAAACCAATTTGATTATTGTGCCAAATTTGGAGTCAAATTTCAACGATTAAAACAAGTCTTAGTCATACATTTCATTACCTATACGTGCCTGATTTGGCAGCCGTTATTTCCAGACTGTTGTCAGTGAAATGCTATCTTGACCCTTTGGATAGAACATTTTGTTCTGTAGGATACATTGTGCAGGTAAGCATGAGAGAATTATTGACTGTAAATAAGTAGGTACCCATGTACTTGTTTATCGTTTCATAAATCAGTGATACCAACAACAACAACAACAACAACAACAATAGCAACGGCAACAACAAAAGCGACTGTAACAAGACCAAAAACAAATGCAGCAACAAGAACAGGTAGTAGAAGAAGAAAACGAAAAAAAAAAAAAAAAGAAGAAGAAGAAAAAGAATAAGGAGGAGGGGTGAGGAGGAGGAGGACAAAAATGAATTCGATTAGTACCTTTCTATACCAAAACTGCACTGGAACATTAGCGATTATTCCCTCCGTTCTATACAATGGCAAGGTGATTAGTATTGTGTCACTGACAAAAGATCCACCTGCTGTTTGCAAGCTATATTACAGACACTGAAACACACACAGAGACAGACAGAATGAACATCATGCTTCACACTGCTCCAACAAGGCCTCTGTCCACCGCCACCATGAACAATCCACATTGTTCTGTGACGTCCAGTTAGTCACCATGTATCATTAACATCGTTCTGTGACGTCAGTCACTATGGGTCATCCACATTGTTCTGTGACGTCAGTCACTGTGGGTCATCCACATTGTTCTGTGACGTCAGTCACTATGGGTCATCCACATTGTTCTATGCCGTCAGTCACCATGGATCATCCACATTGTTCTGTGACGTCCAGTCAGTCACCAACATTGTTCTGTGACGTCCAGTCACTATGGATCATCCACATTGTTCTATGACGTACAGTCAGACACCATGGATCATCAACATTGTTCTGTGACGTCAGTGAGTTACAAAAATACATCAACATTGCTCTGTGACGTCTAGTAAGTAATAAAGATGCATCAATATTGTCCTGGACGTCCAGTGAGCTACAAAGATTCA
Organism: Conus canariensis; assembly: GCA_033310375.1. Taxonomy (NCBI): domain Eukaryota; kingdom Metazoa; phylum Mollusca; class Gastropoda; order Neogastropoda; family Conidae; genus Conus; species Conus canariensis. Next base: position 55,650,284 of record CM065732.1, read on the forward strand.
CCAACATTGTTCTGTAATAAAGATTCATCGACATTGGTCTGTGACGTCCAGTGTGTTACAAGATTCATCAGCATTGTTCAGTCACCGTAGAACATCAGCATTGTTGCATTATTCTGTGACGTCAGTCAGTCACCATGAATCTTCAACATTTTTCTTTAACGTTCAGTCAGTCACCATGTATCATCAGCATTGTTCTGCACAACATGCAGTTCATTCCCAATCACCTTCCTAAAAATCGGCATGGTAATGTGCATTGCTAAGGAACCGGTGATGGTAATAGTGCACTACAATTTGAGAAACACCAAGTCTGAATCTAGCAGTCATATATTTTGAATGCCTGTCCAGGTTCTGCAGTATATAGGTTTAAACATAGGGCAGGGTGCAAAAAAGATATGCACACACCACATCTTTCGCCGTTGTTTACATGAAAATTCCATTCTTGCCATAAGTATGCAATCAGTAAATCTCTAAAGAATCTGCAAATATTCCAAGAATATCATTGATTGCATCAACCCCGTGGTTCAACCAGACATAGCCACGCCCATTCCTTATAGCTTATGCGGTAATCTCTTCTCACCCATCCTGTTCAGTGTCACCCTATTGTAGTAGCAAACTGCCCCAGAACAAACACGTGATGGTTTTTTTTTTAATTTGGGTCCCCCTATGTGAAACTATCTTACGCTTTAATTGCAATGTCATGAAAGAGCAGAATCTTACAGAAAAGAAGTTGATTATGTATTTGGCACACTCGCACTAGTTATATCAGTATACAGTATAATCGATATTGTGAAAGCCAGTTCATATGCATGACACAACTATATCATCAACAACAAGTTCTACTGATTGAAAATAAACTGCTTCAATTACTG
>CM065732.1:55656152-55676152 GCA_033310375.1 Conus canariensis
GTGGTGGGAAGTGGGAGGGAAGTGGAGAGGAGGGGCGAAGGGGAGAGACAAAAGGAGAGAGAGGGAGAGTGAAGGGGTCGGGGTGGGACAGAAAGAATGGTGGACAGGTGTTTGAGTCAGCGTGTGTTTCTATGGAATTTCAGCTTTTTGTGTCCGTAAGCACGATTGTTTTCCCACTGAAAAAAAGATGTCAGTGTCAGTGTCATAGTCTCCCTGTCTTCTTCAGTTCTGTGTGAAGTCCACTGGGACACCCCACTGACGAACGGTTCACCAGTCCCTCAAGTTCCGTCAGTTGTGTGCCAAGACCTGAGTGCGTGCAGATGTGTTCCCTGTCCACTCTGTAGTGTTGCCAGTCTGTTGGTTTTTTGTCTTTTTATCGTACCCTCCATCTCCCTTCCTGAACAGTTCCCAAGGGGGTTATTTTAGTGAGGCCATTGGCTCTTCTTACATGACCATACCAACGTTTTCTTCTTTTCCTGATTAATATCAGCAGATTGTCGTATGGCCCTGCGTGCTGCCTGATTGTTGGATTCGGCGGATCCAGGATCTGTTTAACATTGACAGACGTCTGAACTCTCCAGTATCCTTCTTGTATTTCCCACCTTCACTGTCTGTACCCCCCTCCCCCCAACCCTTCCCTTTCTTCCCTCCCCTTCCTACGGCATTGACAACACGCCATACATTCTGGCTCCATTGTAAAGCGCCACACACAAATTTTCCCCTGAACCCAGTGATCAATACTGATGGATTTGTTGATGGATTCTCCCGTCGTGTCCGACGGATGAGTAGGCAGGCAGGTCCTCTGACTGATGTGGGTCCTAATATGGGAATGAAGACCAATACTTGCGGCACAAAGTCTTCCACAGACGCTGCATAGAATGGAGTCCTACAAGGATGGGCCCCGTCTTCTCCGATTCCTCTTTTCCTGGATGGCAGTGATCAATATGGAGTTGTTAAAAGGCAACCCACCGGAGGAGAGGCTGCACCGCTGCCGAGTCACGTTGGTTGTGTCCAGAGTTTCTGTTCTGATCCAACAAACGCAGGACATCATCCACGCTAACACCACGCTACCCATTCACAACCATAAATATTTTGTCGCGCAGGTAACGTGTGTGAAGGTCTCCCTATGGAAGGCACCGCCATGTCCGCCCAACACCACTGTCCCTGGATTTGCCAATACCGGTCACTTGGACATGAACACACCACAGGGAGGGACGTGAAGAGGAAATCACCAACAGGCTCTTCATGACAGTCACAGACAATGACTTTTTAAAATGAGGATCAGTGAGGATAATGATGGTGATGAAGACGATGATGATGATGATGATGCTGATGATGATGATGATGATGATGATGATGATGATGATGATGATGATGATGATGATGACGACGACGACGACGACGATATTGATGACAGCAAGCAGCGATCAGACACTATAAGCTTGCCTGACACGGGCATGTATCACACCATGACTCCCTGTCCAAGGCCATCCTACAGAGTTCAGTGGAAAGTGGACTCACCACAGACAGGCCCATGAAATCTTTGATGGACACAAATAAGGGACTGTACTTCTCACCTGTACCCCTGGCTCAGCATGGTTCTTGTGATATAGTCTGGCACGTGAGGAACCTGTCCAGTCATACCATCAGAAATACGCCTGGGGCAGATTTCATGGTAGGTTTACCAAGTATCTTGTATCTGGGACGCACGCACATGCGTGCGTGCGTGCGTGCGGTGTGTGTGTGTGTGTGTGTGTGTGTGTGCGTGCGTGCGTGTGTGCATGCGCGCGCGCGCGCGCGCGCGCGCGCGCGTGTGTGTGTGTGTGTGTGTGTGTGTGTGTGTGTGTGTGTGTGTGTGTGTGTGTTATGCGGAGACATACTTTCTCAACACAATTACTAGGGAATAAATGCACAACAGGTAAATAGTATCACAGTATCCTGAATCGTTTTCAAAACCCTCTGCTTGAAAATGGATCCATCAAGAGTATTCTTAATGCGTGACGGTTTCCATCTGTTGTAGACACATCTTGGGATGGTGTACTCCTGCACAATGTCTGTACATGAGAATGTTTTCAGCTGACCCTAGATCTGAAGCGAAGTGTGTGTGGCGTCTGAAAATGGTGTGGGCACCACGTGACAGGCGTGTTCCCCTGGCCTGCAATAGTCAGTGACCAACGTGGAATTCCATCACCAGAGGTGCCTGCTCTAGGGACATCCCTTGTCACCAAGATGCATGGATCCTCACCTTCACCCTGCTCTAGGGACACCCCTTGTCTCCAAGATGCATGGATCTTCACCTTCACCCTGCTCTAGGGACATCCCTTGTCACCAAGATGCATGGATCTTCACCTTCACCCTGCTCTAGGGACATCCCTTGTCTCCAAGATGCATGAAGCTCTCCTCACCTTCACCCTGCTCCAGGGACATCCCTTGTCACCAAGATGCATAGAGCTCTCCCCACCTTCACCCTGCTCTAGGGACATCCCTTGTCTCCAAGATGCATGGATCTTCACCTTCACCCTGCTCTCGTGGCAGAGGTCGTTTTCCAAGGTAGTGTGGCATTAAACATCCTTAGCATTAAGTTTTCGTTCAGCTATATACTTCACCATTTTACCGTCCTCCCACACGTTTGCCGACCATTACTCTTCTGTGGCATCATTTAGCGGTGCGCGTTCGGGCCTCACTCCAGCTCCTGTGAATGAAGTGCCGGTCGTATCAGTAGTCTGTTGCCAGTTCAGCTTTGGCTGTCCTCTTCGTCTTCTTCCCAAGATGTCCATCGAAGTACATCGTTTGCCTGATGTGATAGGAGAACTTAGCTGCATGTCCCGGCTACTTCAGATGCTGTTTGTAGAAAATAGAGGATACTGAGGTTTGTACTGATAGCCCTTGAACATCCTCCCTGATAATGAAGGTGCTCCATTTTAAGCGCACTCTCTGTCCACGGCAACTGGAGTGGGAAGCAGTGAGCTTGTTCTCTTGGGCAGCTCTCAGGAATCAAGTTTGACAACTGTACAATGGGGCTGATGGCACATTGGAGTAACATAATGGCAGCTTGGTTTTCAGTGAACAATTCTTGCTCATTCAGATTGTGCTGACTTGTTTTAATACCACTATGGTTTACCTATTCCATAGTTCAGTTTACCGATAGAGCCACTGTATGTTTAAGCACCACTATGGTTTGCCTATTCCATAGTTCAGTTTACCGACAGATTCAATATGTGTTTAAATACCACTATTGTCTACCTATTCCATAGTTCAGTTTACCGACAGATTCAATATGTGTTTAAATACCACTATTGTCTACCTATTCCATAGTTCAGTTTACCGTTAGATTCACTACGTGTTTAAATATCACTATGGTTTGCCTATTCCATTGTTCCGTTTACCGATAGATTCACTATGTGCTTAAATACCACTATAGATAACCTATTCGATAGTTCAGCTTACCGATAGATTCACTATGTTTCTTCGCTGAGCTTGACAGGCGTGTGAAATCTTTGACCACGTCGATGTCATTATGTGGCATTAACATTGTGATGGTTGGTCACCTGACATCATACGGTGCTGCTCGCAGGCATGAATATCTATGTTAGGCCTGAACACTGACATTGCATTGCCATGGGGGTCATGGTTGATTAGACATTATTTCAGGTTCAACATGACTCCATTTGCTGTTCCATGGCATGTACCCATTTGATTTTATAATGTTGGTTCTTTCCCTGATAAGCTGTTTCTATTATCTGGCGATCACAAACTTAGTAACGTTACTTATCGTAGAATGGGTTGAGGTGGGTTTCAATTCAATGGCCTTTGGTAATTCAAGAAACATCTCTACAGGCATGTGTTTTGATTGAGTTCTGGGAATAACTTTTAGATACGAACCCGCAGGAAGCATACATTCAGATACAATAAAGTAATCAATAACACAACATCCATTATGGGCAACGTAAGTAACGTTTCCCCCCTCATCACACAAGACAAGTCCGTTCATTATAATTAGGTTATATTGATCACATATTTGAATAAAAATATTTACCAAATTCATTTGTAACACCATTCTTTGACTCCCTACCATATTTTGTACACAGCTTCGAATCCTCTGCATTTTCACCAATAATGTCGGCTATTGAGTAGTCAGAAACATTACCATTGCCTGTTTTGGCATTGAAATCTCCAATAACAATAAGAGGTAGTTCGCCATATTCTTCAAATGAATCAGCGATACAGTTATCCAAAAAACAGAAACCATTATCAATTTCAGTTTCAGCATAATAAACACTATTTGAAGGTGGGATATACAAACCAATCTAAAAACAGTCAGAAGAAAAATCCGTTAGTAGTTTCGATATCTTGAGAACCAAGCAGTTGTCATATTCCCACACACAAAAAAGCTGTAAAAAAAAAAGCTACAAATGATATATTACAAACACATGTAGGTACTTTCAAGGAGACAGTATAAAAAATCTGCTTAGCGCTAAGAGGTCCAAACACAAACATCCAATTCTAGATACGCTTGTGAATAGTGGTGGCGATCCTAAACGATTTGGGAACTATTAAATCTGTTCTTATATCTAAAGAATTAAAGCATAATTCGATCACTTCTGGTGAATGGTTTTATCATTTCAGGATGGCTTTTGAAAAGTGATCTATCTAACGATACTGATTTAACAGATGTTGAAGATACTTTTCAAACTAGCTTGCCTGTAGACAAACTTGGACTGTGTTCCACTGGACAGAACGGTAGAGCAATGGGAAATTGAAGATGCTATAAAAGCTTTGAAATATGGAAAAGCATCTGGTTCCGGTGGATTAAGAGGTGAATTTTATAAACAGTCATCTCAAGATGTTATTTTATTTTTAATTCAGTACTTCAGTAAACTGTTTGATTCTGGTAGTTTTCCGAAAAGTTGGTCTCAGTCTATTATTCTATCTGTGCATAAAAAGGGTGATCCTGATTGTCCTGACAATTACAGGGGTATCTCCTTGCTAGATATTGGATGCAAGTTGTACAGTTATGTCCTTAATAAAAGAAGAGAAAGTTAATATCTTTGTTCTTGGCCAGCCATCTTATTTCGCCCGCAAACCCCCTTTTTCACATAATCAAATTTCCTCAACCAAAAAAATAGCTAAAAATCTACAAAATTAAACAAATCTAATTGCGTGAAAGGGGGGTTTGCGGGCAAAATAATTTTCCTGCTCTAGAACCGCACATTTAATCTTGCTCTCTGATTAACGCCCGCGGGATTGAGCCCTTACTATTGTTCTAGTACGCTCTTCTACTTCCAGCACTACCAACAAATCAGAACAAGCAACCGGCCTTCCATCTTGGTTAGTTGTTTTTACACACACTGAATTTATAGACCCCGCAACTAATTCTTTAAACCGACTGTTTTCACCGAATGTGCTTAACTGATAATCACAAAACCCCGCCTTAATTGATGGTAGTACTCTTTGAACTGTAGATGGATGGCCATCAAATAAATTAGTATCTGTTTTTAACTCTTGTAAATGGACATACAACATCGAGTTAACGAGAAAATCAGATGGTTCATTACTTTCAAATTGATAGATGTCTTCTCTTGTACTAAATTTATAAGATCTGCTAGTACTGTGGAAACCCAAGATTCTAGCAAGGCCTTTAGGAAAAGTGTATTCTCTTCTTTCTTCCGGTGGAAAATGCACAGTAATTCTGAGGTTTGCTTCGTTAATTTTTAGCAATATGCCTAATTCGATAAATACTTCTTTTAAAGAACAAAAGTTGTAATAGCCTTCTGGTATTTTTTCATGAGTTATTTGATTGCCCCCTTCGTTACTAATATTAATCCAGTTATTCTGAGCTTTTTCAGATATATTAAACCACTTAACTTTAAAACCAATTTCTCTAAGAGCAACCCTACTATCACCGCGCCTATTGTCAATTGGATACTTTAAGAACACACGCGTGTTTTGTTTAGTTATATAAATGTGCATCCTTTTTAAATCCTTTTTTTTTAATCTATTTAAAATGGAGCCTTTTAAATATAATGAAAGTGCCACTTACGACGTAGGGGGGGTTTATGAGCCCAAATCTTTGGACTTTAGTAGCCTAACCATCGCAGTGGATGAATCATATGGCTTTCTAGTCAGACTTGTAAACCCACTAACTAGATATTTAAATCCTCCAATAAAGAGTGATAGAGTGCCATCAGCATGGTCATCCAACCCTATGGCTTTTTACCAGAATCAGTTAAATTTTGCCATTTACTGCTCAACTACTGGCTGCGGTGTTTCATATGCAAACCATTTATACCACCCCAACCTCTTAGTAAGGTCAGTATATAACTTTCATGTTTATTATCAGTATAGACGCATACTAACTGAACTACAAGTACCCCTCCCCAACGACAACGCGTTTAATCCATTTAACAGCCCAATGGACAAGAATGCATATGAAAGAATCTGCAACGAATTTAACATTAACCCTTCAAATAACTTTAGACAAAAGTTAGACCGCAATCATGGGTTGGGCACATTGTATTTGTGGGGCACGCATAGAGAATATAATTTTGACTACTGGCCCGGCCACACCTCTTTTAAGCCAAACTCCCAAGTTAGATTGGGATCAATAGAACAAAAACACCCCAATGCTTGGGCAACATTTATCTTAGATGAAAGTAAAGGCCTAACAATGCCAGGAGTGCAAAGACTTAATGACTCCATACGCACGTACGTTTGGTGCCTTTTAGGAGCGCAAGCACAGACCAAGTCTAGCATAGTGGATCAATCTACAGGCTTTGACGCCAGAAAACAATTTCTAGCCAATTTAGAAGATGCTATTAACTCTGCTGTTGATTTGCCTTCCAGCATACAAAGGTACCAAAACGTTCTTTCACATGCGAGGTCAAAGGTTGACTTTGTTGTGGGCCATGGATTATACATGCTGCCTTCTGACCTCAGACTGCAGATTGGCATGATACAGAATTATAATAATGAAATTCTCATAGCCGGAGACGATCAAAACTTAGGACACAATCAAGGTTTAAACACAAGGCCCGCGCCAGCCATTTTAAAAAAAGTATCTAGCCCAGAACCTGCAGAAAGCGACCCACCGCCACCAGTTATAAGCAGCCCAGAAAGCGACCCCCCGCCCGTTGATGTACCTCACCCCGACAGACACACTAGCGAAAAGACGGCCCTCGTTGTGTTTTTAACTTTTACTGGATTAGCCATACTTTATTTCACTAAAAATTAAACCGGCAGCCAGCACTCCTAACGTCCACAGATGGTCAGCCATATAACCAGCCACTTTGCCTATGGTAGACAAAACCCAACTAACAACACTGCCTATTATGCCAGGCAGAGCATCAAGCGCTTTGACAGCTAACTTCTTTAATAAGTTTGCTAGATGGCGCAATTGTTTTCTAATCCAACTTTTACCGGGCTGAGGCGTTGGAGGAGCTACCGGTCCTGTTGGCGCACTGCCGGTTAATGCATAAACCAGCGTAGAGATAGCAAACCCAACAGCTGTCAATATACTAACTATTGTAATCCCCTGCTCTCTGAACAGAGTCCTTATTCTTTCTGCTAACGTAGTATTTTCATAAATCATTTTGTTTATAGTTTCTCTGATTCTGCTTATTTGGGTATCTATTTTTTCTCTGTTAATATACAACGCTGATAACCTGTTTGCTCTTAGTATCATTAAATCCTGTATTTTCGCCTGTATTCTAGCCTTTTCTTCCGGCTCTAAATTGTTATCATCTGCATCAGCCAGTTTATTTTTTTCTTCTTCTATCTCTCTCTCTAGCTCATTAAATTTTCTCAAATTGTTTTTTAGTTCTTCGTTTGTAGTTGTTAAAGCAGACTTAACAGACCCGAGGTCACGCAGTTTAGCTTCAAGATCCTTAATTCTAGCTTTAAGAGCCTCGTGTTCGCGCTCAGGCAATGGGCGATCATCAATTGTTTGTAAAGCTGTTTCTTCTTCAGGACTCAGCTCCCCTTCTCTTTGACTAGGCACTTGAGATCCAGCAATTGTTTCTTCATTTAAACTCGTCTCAAGTTCTGCTACTAGTTCATCTGCTCTTTGAGTTAATTCTTGAATAGGAATCATTTCTATTTCAGATCGTGTTGGCAACTCTCGCACTATGCTTTGTAAAACACTAATAGCCTCAGACCTTAGATCGCCAATAAAGTTTAACTGCCTTTGGTCAAAAACAGGGAGCTCTCTAAGAATTGTGCTCCTGCTTAAAAACTGGGTTGGGTCTGGTTTTGTAGTAAGCCGTACAAGGGTTCCTTTACTAGTTCTTACATACAAATGATTATTTTTATCTGTTGAAAAATTGGAAACCTTAAGTGCTTCTGGCCGCTCTCGCCCCATATGGCTATATAATGATTCAATTCTATCTAACATTCGTATTTGACTTAATCCTACTCCTCGGCCTGCTGCTGCTTCTTCAAGTTCTTCTTGCAATGAAGGACCCGGCTCTTCAATAGAATCAATCGCACCAAAATCGTCTTCTTCTTCTTCTTCAATAGATTCAATCGCGCCAAAATCTTCATCAGCCATATTTATATATTTATTATTTTTTGTTTTATAAAAAATGAACCCATACGGCTGCGACCTTGATCCATTCAGAAAAGCGAAGGAACCCCACGGCATAAAAGGTATAAGACAGACTGTGCACGTTGTAAATAATCCATCAACAATTGAGCCCAATGAAATATTAACAGTAAGATTTAGTGACCTTGGGCCTGACGATGTTATAATGCCGGGCACTGCCAGGCTGTCATTCAAAATAGATATTGAGTCGGCGGATCCTAATGCTACTGTCGTTGCTAACCTGGGCAGGGCCATCATTAAAAATATGGTAATTAAACTGGAGGGTAGAGAAGTCTTCTCACTGAGTAGCGCAGACATTTTTAATCTCTATTCTGATCTGTGGCTGCCTAGAACAGAAAGGAAAGACAAAATCTTTCAGGGGATCCAGAGCCCAAACGGTCTTAAGCACAGGCTTAATGCTGCAGATGCAAAGGAAGACGAGGGAGACCAGGCAATAGCGCGAGCATTTAAGAACAGATTTTGCATCCCTCTAGAGTTTGAACTGTTAAAAACCCATCAGCCATATTACCAAGGCGCACTAAGAGACAAACTTACTTACGAACTGACATTCAATGACAGCGGCTCTGTTATTCTATCAGATGATCCCTTAGCCAAATACACTGTTAGTAACATCTCTCTTAATTTTGACGTTGTTACTAACCCTGAACTAGCTAGAATAATCTTAAATCAGTATAAAAGTAGGGCGGTTGTTTACTTTGAAAGAGTTTTACACCACAGTCTAGCGATTAAAAACAAGCAAGACACCGTCTGGGAAATAGCTATAAGCAATTCTTTAAGGTCCCTAAAGGGGGTTCTCTTGCTATTTACTAAACCCTCGGCTCCTTTTCAGAGAGAATCTGAGGTGTTTTACAACCCAAAAATTGAGCAACTGTCTTGCACAGTAGATGGTAAGCCTTTTCAGTTGTATTCGGCTGGACTTTTACCTGACCAACACTTTGATGAAATAAGGAAGTTATTCGCTGGAGGCAGACAGACAAGTCCCATAGCCGATCATGTGTGTAAAAAACTTCACCTTCACGATGTAAGACTCGAAGATTATCTAACAGACAAATATGGACTATGGCTGGATTTTAGATCCACGTATGACAACAGACTGCACGGGAGTGGAAGAAGGGTAGGGTCAGATGGCATACTCATACAGATTAATAAGGAAGAGGAGGAGAATGGTCAGATACAAATGCACGTTTTTGTGGTTTATGACGCCCAGCTGAACATTGAAGAAAATAGACTGAAAGAAATAGCCTATTAAAACAGATGGATAGTTTGAACTTTTTACCTAAAGACCCGCACTGTTCGCTTATTTGTGGGATTACTGGGTGTGGGAAAACTGTCTTCGTGCTTGATTTGTTACAAACAGTCTACAGGTTTCATTACGAGTACATTGTTATATTCTGCACAACCATTAAGCACAACAAGTCTTACAAAGAAAGGCAGTTTGTTTGGACAGACGAGAATATATTTTTAGTTGATCCTACTGACAAGCTAAGCGACTGTTTAGAACATTACCATAGGCTATTTGAGGGAACTGAAACGCTGTTTATTATTGATGACTGTTCAGCCGAACAAGACATTGTTAAAAAAAGAAGGACTCTGTCTAAGCTAGCCTTTAGCGGAAGACACGCATTAGTTTCTGTTTGGCTCTTAACTCAAAAATACAATGCTGCCTTAAAAGACTTTAGATCGCAGTTAAAATCAGTCATCTTATTCTATACTAAGGACAGGGATAGTTTTGAAGAATGTTTAAGTGAAAACTATATAATCAGGGACAAGGATGAACTAAAAAAAATAAAAGAGCAGCTAGAAAAATCTAAGTACGCTAAACTATGTTTACGGACTGACCCGCCAGTTCAATACGTTTGCTCATTATAGATTGTTTATTATAGATTGCACATTACAGATTGTTTATTATAGATTGCTTACTATAGATTGTTTAATAATAAATTGTTTATATTAAAAAATGTCTCGAGGGCCAGAATCAAAAGCGGAGTTAGCTCCTAAATGTGTTGCAGTAGAGCTAAAAGATCTAGCAGATACAACTGACTTTGATCTAATAGGAGTGGCAGGAAATGTTTATGGATTTGAGTACACCGACGATGGTGTTTACAAACGAACAGAAATTGAAGATAAAAAACGGCAGCAATATCCTACCCTGGAAGAGATAAGAAATCTAAGGGCAAACGATTTTGGCAAACACGAATACAAACTTCATAAACGAGAGAATGCCTGGGCGTTGCTTCCTGACATTAACTGGAATTTAAAGTTTGAACTACGAAGCCCCTATGTATACTTTGATAAGAAATACAATTTTAGAAAAGCTTTGAATGAAGGACGCCTTCTTGCTAGCCTAGTCCCAGGAACACAACAGAAAAAGCAGATTGAAATAACTAAGCAGGGCTCTGAATATATGCTGCGGAGAAAGAAGTCCTTAGCTGAAGTGGGGGGTGACACCATCGGCTTAGAGTTTAACCCAAAACTAGAATCACTGCCTAGAAAAATGACGATGCTTTTTCGCTTATTTATTACTCCAAGGGAGTCTGATCCTAGTTTGCCAGAACATACGTTAATCAGAGGCGTACAAATAAAGTCTGAAAACTTGGGCGGTCCTCTTAGGCTTGTTATTGTTATTACTAAAAACGGGGATGAAATAAACACTTCTGTATCATCTGACAAAGTCACTGTGATGGTTGACAATACTAAACTAACAGTGCTTGATTTTATTTTCATTAAGCATGTTGATTTTATTGCGTTTTACTCTGTTGATGAAGTGCTGCCAGAAGGGCTAATAAGAAGATATGTACAGGATTAAAAAAATAATCTTGTTTAAAATGGAAGACGGTCAGCACTTTAGATTAAAGCACATGACTAAGCTTGAAGAGGAAATAGAAAGTGATTTGAACAAGTATAGGGTTACTAGAAAGAAATATGCTAAAGCTTTAAATGTCCTTTCTTATATAATCACCGGCTCATCAGTTGTAGCCGGCTTACGCACCGGGTCTAGTGTCGCTCTTTTAGCTACTGGAGTTGGGGCACCGATATCCATAGCTTTTGGGAGTGTTGGTTTGGGTTTAGTTGCCATGTCCACGATTGTAAGTGCTGTTTTAAAGAAGCTAACACCTAAATTACAAAAGCATACCGCCATTGTAGCTCTAGCAACAGCAAAACTTCATTCATTAAGGCTGATTATAAGCAATACATTACTGGATGGAAAAGTAACAGACGAAGAATTTAAACGAGCCATGGCTGACGGCGATAATTACAGACGCCAAAAGATCGACCTCCAAAAGAAATGGAGAAAGACTTTTACTTCACAGCAGGTAGACGCTGAGGCAATCAGAAAGAACATTGCAAAGCAGAACCTTGCAAACGATCAACTAAACCCAAAAACGAGCCCGATTTAATTATTGTATTACCTATATATTGGCCTTAAAAAATGACGACCAAAGTAGTTACAGAGCTTAAAAATATATGCTGCGCCTTAGAGTTAATGATGGGGCAGGGGGCTAATGAAGAAGAGTTAAGAAACAAGTTTGACGAATTAATTACGGATCTTTTTGAGCACACAGATATTCGTGAAAGTGTAACCAACGTAATCAGTAAAATGCCAGATTCTTGGCCCAACCCAGTTATAAAGTGTATTGCAATTTTAGTTAATATTATGGCTCCTGATGACGTTGAATTGTCTATTTTTACTAACTCTGAAGGAGCAGCTATTCAATTTAACTAAATTTTAGTATTTATTTTTTTTGTATTACCTCAAATTAGTAAATATTAGCTAAATTTTAGTATTTATTTTTTTTGTATTACCTATATATTGGCCTTAAAAAATGACGACCACAAAGGCGTTGGATGCTAAACCAGTGGGCAATATGTTCAGTGAACTAGCCATGGACATCATTAACCCCTCAAGCGTTCAGGAAAGCGTAACACATGCTATCTCTAAAATCCCAGAGTCTCTTCAATTTAACCCGCCAGTAAAAGTGTTGTTGGCCATTCAGATTGAATATATAACCCCCGATGATTATAGTATACTAGCCTGGGTTTCAACTAGACAGAAAGAAGTAATCAGCTATTACGACTTTAATTCTGAATGGGCTGATTACATGCTTACACAGTTTAACCATGCAAGCGAAGAAGCGAAATTGCGCGGCTCCGGTTGGTCTGAAGGAACGGTCATTGAAATCAAATTAAGACAAACAAAGTTCTATCCTATAGTCGGCAATTCTTACATCCCTCTCCCCAGAGAGTTAGAGTTAAAACGAGCAGTCTTAAATATACATAATTCAGATAACTTATGTTTCATGTGGTGTGTTTTGGCACATTTACACCCAGTTAAAAATCATGCAAACAGAGTATCTAATTATAGGCGGTATAAAGATAGCCTGAACTTTGATAACATAAACTTTCCAGTGAGTGTAGAAAGTATCGACCAGTTTGAAGAGCAAAACAAACCAATCACTGTAAACGTATACACCTGGAATCCAGTAGACAATCTAGTTCCTCTAAGGATCTCTCCCAAAGCCCCTACTTTAGGCGAGTCACTTGAGAATCATGTAGACTTGATTCTGTTTGCAGACGGTTCCAAGAGCCACTATGTATTAATTAGAACAATGAGCAGACTTATGGCTTATACTACAACGGATACAGCTAAACAAGAGCTTTGTAGAAGGTGTTTGGTCAGGATCCCAACTATAGAAGCAGCTGCCAGTCATAAGAAACATTGTAAAAGTTTTGTAGACTGCAAAATCGAACTTCTTACACCAAAACCAGGGTCTAAGGTTGGTTTTAAGAATGTACACAAAATGCAGATGAGCCCATACGTAGTCTATGCTGACTTTGAAGCGATCTTGCCGCAGTACTACAACCCTCAGCAAGACCAAAAAACAACCTTATTGTCCCGTCATCAGATCTGTTCTTATGCATTTGTTGCTGTTAGATCAGATGGGGCACACACAGAACCAGAGATTTACAGAGGTCCCGACGCAGCTGGTCGATTTTTGGAGCAGATGAAACATCTTCGCAATCAATTCTCCAATCAGCTGAACCTTTCAGGCATTAAGATGACCCCCGAAGATGAAGAACGTTATAAATCAGCCACCCACTGCTGGATATGCAAATGCAAGTTATTAGGTGACACTGTAAGAGACCACGATCACATTACTGGCAAATTCAGAGGGGCGGCACACAACAGTTGTAATCTTCAACTCAAGGTTGACCCCGAAAAATGGAAACTGCCAATCTTCTTTCATAACTTACGAGGCTACGATTCGCACTTTATCATGCAAGCAATAACTTCTGATTGTAAGAGGGTTAGCTGTATTGCACAATCATCAGAAAAGTACATGACCTTTACTGTAGACTGTTTATCCTTCTATGACTCTGCCCAGCATCTGATGGCAAGTTTAAGTAAGTTAGCAGAATCTCTACAAGACTGTCCAATAACCAAACAATATTTCGACCCATCTTTAGTCCGTAAAGGCGTCTATCCTTATGAATACATGGACTCGTGGGAGAGGTTTGACGAGCCGGCGCTGCCGCTTAAAGAAGACTTTTACAGCCGTCTTAGAGGCGGAGGCATATCTGACGCCGACTATGAATACGCACAGAAAGCCTGGACAGAATTACACTGTCGAACAATGGACGATTATCACGACCAATACCTGATGGCCGACGTGTGTTTATTGGCAGATGTGTTTGAAAATTACAGATTCACATGCATGAAACATTACGGCCTAGATTCATCACAGTACATCTCTGCCCCGGGCCTTTCTTGGGACGCATTCTTGAAGTCTACAAACATTGAGATTGACTTAATATCGGATCTGGATACACTTCAGATGATTGAAGATGGGCTGAGGGGTGGCATTAGCATGGCCTGTCATCCTTACCGCAGAGCCAACAGCAAGTATTTAGACGATTATGACCCCACCAAACCATCCAACTATCTGATGTACTTAGACGCCAACAATCTGTATGGGTGGGCCATGAGTCAGGCACTGCCATTAAGAAACTTTAAAATGATAAATGGGCCTCATGAGGTTACTACCGTGTTGAGTATGCTATCACAGCTTACACCCGATAATCCAATAGGACTAGTCCTAGAGGTAGACTTAGATTATCCCGCAGAGTTGTACGGCCCCCATAACGATTTCCCCTTAGCCGCAGAAAGATTAAAGATGAGTCCCACAGAGCCGCCCAAACTCGTGCCTAACCTCTTTAACAAAACTAAATATGTCTGTCATTATCGGCTGTTACAGTTTTACCTAAGACACGGGTTAAAGCTGACAGCTGTTCACAGAATAATTACTTTTGATCAGGAACAGTTCATGAAACCATACATCATGAAGAACACTGATCTTAGAACTAAAGCCACGGACGCTTCAGAAAAAGACTTCTTTAAACTAATGAACAACAGCTGTTTTGGCAAAACCATGGAGAACGTACACAATCGTAAAGATGTAAGATTAGTTACGAAAGAAAACAAGCAATTAAGCTGGTCTCTAAACCTAACTACCAAGACTTTAGAAGATTTAGCGATAGCCTGGTTGGCGTTATGATGAAGAAACAGAATGTAAAGTTGGATAAGCCGGTGTTTATCGGGTTTGCCGTGCTAGAGCTGTCAAAGTTATTAATGCTTGAATTTCTGTACGACTACTTTAAACCGCTGTATCCAGAATCAAATGTCCTTTACACAGACACTGATAGTTTTATTATGGACATCCCAACTGAAGACTTCTATAAGGACTTAGAAGCAGAGGTAGCCAAGGGAGCTGACGGATGGTATGACACATGTGACTATCCTAAAGATTCGCCTTTACATTCAACCGTTAACAAGAAAGTGATTGGAAAGATGAAGGATGAACTTAATGGGACGATTATACTAGAATATGTTGGCTTACGGGCAAAGATGTATAGTATTGCTACCCAGATTTCTGAAATGAAGAAAGCTAAGGGTATAGGTAAAGAAGTTGTCAAAAAAAAAAAAAGTCACGACGACTACAAGCAGGCTCTCTTTGGGCGCAGAGTATTTTATCACACAGACGTTAATCTGCGCTCTACTCTTCATCAAGTAAACACAACTGCTGTTAATAAGAAGTCGCTAGACTCTACCAATAGCAAGCGAACTTACATCAATCCCGAGCTTTCATGCGCTATAGGCCCTCCGGAGAGCCAACTTGGCTGACTTAAATTAAGATCTTAACTAGTACTTAACTAGTACTTAACTTAAGATCTTAACTAGTACTTAACTAGTACTTAACTTAAGATCTTAACTGGTACTTAACTTAAGATCTTAACTAGTACTTAACTAGTACTTAACTTAAGATCTTAACATGACTTGCACTTAACTTGCGCTTAACTTACACTTAACTTGTTATAGCTGCCCTAACCAGTACTTAGCTTGTACTTAGCTTGTACTTAATCAGTACTTAGCTTGTACTTAACCAGTACTTAACAACACATTAAAAAAAACTAATTTATATAAAAAATGGGTCTACAGCAGGAGGCTGTACTTTTTTTGCAGAAGCTGGTTCTTTTACTGTTTTTGTGGGGGTTTGTGACTTTGTTGCTAAGTATGGCTTTAGGCGCTTGTATGCTAAAAGCCCTCCACCAACAACAATACTCCCCAGCACATAATAATACATCTTATAGTTTGATTGTGTTGTTGTTGGTGGCGGCGGCGGTGCTGGTGCTGATGTTGTATTACTATCTAATAATTTTTGTTTTGCTGCTTGGTTTGCTTTTTGCAGTCTGTTGTATTCAACTAGTTTATGACCGGCCTTAACACGCCCAGGACTTTTAGCTTTAGTAACACTACTCACTTGCGGGACACTCAGTTGTGGATTCACTTGTGGGACACTCGCCTGTAAATTCACTTGTGGGGCACTCGCCTGTAAATTCACTTGTGGGACACTCGCCTGTGGGGCATTCTTCTCCTGCTCGCTCATTTTTTTTGTGCGATTAAAATTAATATGATTGAAATTAATATGATTGAAAGTAATTAATCCCATGATGAATGGACATAGCAACGTCCCAAATCTATAATACATGTCACATGCAAGAGATTCTAGGGACTTGGTTAAAACCGGATCTTGTGTTAAGTCATATTTTAAATCTTCTTCTGAATCAATCGGCGCTATCTTGCCTACTAACTTAGCATATAAACTAATCATTGTCTGCCCCACCGATCTAACCATTTTTGATCCTAGCTGTGCTTCGTACCTGGCGTAATACTTCTCAACGTCTGATGTAGACAATTGCTGAATCTGTTCAATACTTAGTTCAACGCCTAAATACTGCCTGGTTTTCCCACATGCAGCCAGAGAGTATAATCTTTCTTTATGACAGAGGTCTGTTGCCTCCTCACACTTTAATAGCTCGTCGCAATCCATTTTAAAGCCCTTTTTAAAAAGCAATAAAAAAAATAAAACCATGAGTTTAACGCTGGTTAATTATGCAGTGCCTATTGTTGGCGTTATAGTTTACTCAACCCTAGCAAAATGTTTGTTAAGAATAAAACCGCCCAACATGGGAAAGATAGAAGATTCGCCGAAACTAGTCACAACCTTATTTTTAGCTCTGGCAACAAAAGATTATCTGATTAAAAAGCACATAGACAGTCTTTCATATTATGATTATTTTAATTACTTTTTTAGTTAATAAAAAACATGAGCACTGCAAAGATCATCAATACTATTTACCACTCTGCTGTAATCAGCGGTCTTAGTATAGGGTACAGCATGTTAGCAAAAAACATGTTTAAGATGAGGCCGGCTGATCTAGGAAGGTTAGACATTGAGGATGTTGTTAAGGTTATAGCTGTAATAACGATGGGGATTGCCTCAAAAGACTTTCTTGTTGCACAGGGGATTATCCCAGAAAACATCAATGCATAGAAAGATTGATTTATAAAAAAGATTGATTTATAAAAAAAAGATTCATTCTAAAAAATATTGATTTATAAAAAGATTCATTCATTTATAAAAAGATGTCTGGATTAGTTCTGATGGTGGGAGGGGCTATTGTTAATGCATTGGCCTTCTCTGGCAGCAATTATATGTTTAGTAAATTGCGGTCTGATGAAGAGAGAGAACGCCATAACAAGGCAATGGAAGATTTAGCTAAGGCAAGAGACGCTTACGAGAAAAGGAGAATTGCTCACTTAGACTTTATTAATAAAAAGTTAAGAGAGCAGGGACATGCAGAGCACACATTTACAGACGTTGATGAAGCAATGAATGAATATTACTTAGTGACAGGAAAGAAGTTTCTAACATCGTCACCGCCAGAACTGTCTGACTTTTATGAACCGTCTGAGGATCAGAAAATGGTAGAAATAGGCTTTATTATAGGCGCTATGGGAGCAATCTTTCTTCTTGCATATTCAATCTAAAAACATAGTTAAAATGTAATAAAAAACAGTCCCTTCTTATGGACGATACGAAGTACAAAATATATTATTCTCCTGGAGGGTATTGGAAAGGAAAGGCTGCTATTGATAAACTGAGTAAAGCTGCTAGGGTGTCTGAATCAGAAGCAAAAGACTGGCTTTCAAAACAAGCGATCTGGCAAATATATCTGCCTGCCCCAAAAAGAATAATAAGACCTCGATTTGTTAACTCAGTTCCTAATGACACCTACCAGATGGACTTGTTGTACCTTCCACATGACAAAGTTAGAAGAAAAAAGTTTAAGTATGCTCTTACAGTTGTTGACATGGCTTCGAGATATAAAGATGCTGAGCCTTTAACGGATAAAAGCTCAACTGCTGTGGCTGTGGCTTTACAACAAATATACATGCGAGGTCCATTAAAGTATCCTAGGCTGATTCAGGTTGATGATGGGAAAGAGTTTAAAGGAGCTGTAAACCAACTGTTTTTAAGACATCGGGTTACAGTTAAGAGAGGGATCCCAGGCAACCATCGCTCCCAGGCTCTAGTAGAAAACTTTAATAAGAATCTAGCTGAACGTCTGTTTACCTATCAATATCATAGAGACCTTATGGACAAAACACGCAACACAGAATGGGTTAGGAGATTGCCGGCAGTCTTACGCGCCATGAACAATGAAGAATTTAAAGCAACAGGCCTTAAGCCAGTAAACGCGATCAAATTAAAAAAAAATAGCATTACTGAAGACATCCAAAGTAATCAGAAACTCTTGCCTTTTGGACTAAAAGTAAGATACTTGTATGCGCCTGGAGAAGCAGAGGGCGATGTTAGAATTAGAGCCACAGACCCCATATGGAGCGTAGATGTATATGAAGTTGAAAGAATTATGAAAACAACCCCTCCCGTGTATTATTTAAGAGAGACTCTTTCTTTTACGTCTAAAAAGCCTGCCCCTAAAAGATCGTTTGTTCGCGAAGAGTTGCAAGTTGTCCCGCCAAACACAGTGCCTGTTAGTTAATCAGAGAGAAAGATTAAATGTGCGGTTCTAGAGCAGGAAAATTATTTTGCCCACAAACCCCCCTTTCACGCAATTAGATTTGTTTAATTTTGTAGATTTTTAGCTATTTTTTTGGTTGAGGAAATTTGATTATGTGAAAAAGGGGGTTTGCGGGCGAAATAAGATGGCTGGCCAAGAACAAAGATATTAACTTTCTCTAAAGACTTACTGAATGGGTTGAAGATAATGATTTGATTGATTCATCTTAACCTGGTTTTAGACGAAATCATAGTACAATTGATCATATTTTTACCCTTCTGGCACTAGTTCCAAATCAGTTACTCAATCGGAGCAAGCTATACATTGCGTTTATTGATTTCAAAAAAGCCTTCGACTTAGTTAACAGGCAGTACCTTTGGACGATATTAAAGAAGAAAGGAATCAGAGTTAAAATATACAAAGCTGTCAAAGGCATGCACGAAACTGTCAAAGCCAGTGTAAAAGTGAACAGCCAGTGCACTGAACCATTCTTCTGTCCTGGTGGTTTGAGACAAGGAGACAATGGCAGTCCAGTTTTGTTCTCATTATTCATTAATGAACTTGCAGTTCACGTAATCCGTAATAGTAAACACGGTGTAAAGCTATCCCCAGATTTAATGGAAATTTTGATATTACTTTTTGCTGATGATGTTCTGTTACTTTCTTTCTCGGTTATTGGTCTGCAACAACAGCTGAATATTTTGAGGGATGCCTCGCATGGAATAAGTTTGTCAGTTTATTTAGATAAAACTAATGTGGTCGTCTTTCGCAAAGGCGGTTGCATCGCAGTGAGAGAAAAATGGTTCTTTGGTAGCAATAAGCTAGAAGTGTTCAATCAGAATAAATACCTTGGAATCATTTTTTCTCCTTCGCTCTCTCTCTCTCCTACGCTATGGAAGATAGAGCCGCGAAAGCAAAGAGAGCAGTTGCACGAGTATCTTAAAACTGTTGTGGTCCCTCGGTGAAAAGCATCCAAAAG